>CADEHL010001477.1:0-111595 GCA_902827135.1 Harpagifer antarcticus | reverse complement strand
ATTCTTCTTCTTCTTCTTACTTTCTTACTTCTAGTCCTTCTTCTTTTCTTTTCTTCTTCTTCTTCTTCTTCCTCCTGTTGCAGGCAGAGTCCTCACATGTCTTTGAGCCAGACGTTTGAAACATTCCTGACCCAGAGAAGGAGAGTGTCACCATTCAGAGCCTCTGCCTGCAGAGTTCACGGCAGGACGCTGAGGTCGGGGGGAACCCAACACGGTGACTTCTAAACCGTCTGACAACGTAAAGCTTTGTTTAGTCAACGCGGGAAATATCAGAGACCCAAAATACATCTGAGAGGCCTCAACGTTTAGACTCAAACATTACAGATCCACTCAAAGTGAAATCACATTTATTTAGCAATGCGTGTGCGTGTGTGTGTGTGTGTGTGTTTTCCTCGATCTTTTTTGCACACTTAGTAAACGTATGTGTGTGTTTACTTAGCGCTTCCTCCGCCTGCCCCTCTCTCTCTCTGGTTGGCGTTCAGTGAACCCTGGAGGATCTTTCTTCAAGCATAGCAAAATGACTCGCCACGCATTCTGGATCTACTTTCTCCTGGGAGATGCAGTGTTTGCTAACGGGCATTCTCTAACATCTAAATACAGAATGCATGCGTCTAGCCAACTTAGAAATAAGGATTCAGCTCAGTTAGTGACATGAGGACACACTGAGGGACAACTGGTCCCCACCGTCAGTGCAAGTGAGACCACGTGCCCTAACTATACTAGAAAGCATGAATAATTAATACATTGTTATATATTGACGATGAACACAGAGAAGCCGGAGTCTGACTTCGTCTCCATGCTCTAATGTTCAAAAAGCTCTCTGTTGTTCTCATACTGCCTCTCTGTTCACCCTCTGTCTGACACCAGAGCCCAGTCTGCTCTGATTGGTTAGCTGGCCGGCTCTGTTGTGATTGGTCAACCAGCTTAGAGATGTCTCGCCCCTTAGCCTATCACGTACGATGTGTTGGAGCGCTAGCCAATAGGAGCGTGAGTGTTCTGTAGTGAAGCTTAAAGGTCCCATGTCGTGCTTTTCCGGTTATTACCCGTCCCCGTGTGTTCTGAAGGTTCTGCATGTAACCGGTCTGCAGAGTCACCGTGTGTGTGTGTGTGTGTGTGTGTGTGTGTGTGTGTGTGTGTGTGTGTGTGTGTGTGTGTGTGTGTGTGTGTGTGTGTGGTGTGTGTGTGTGTGTGTGTGTGTGTGTGTGTGTGTGAGAAAGAAGGAAACACACAGATTGTCTTTTCTTTCCGTCTGACCTCATGCAGCCCGTTATAGATATCTTTCCCGCTGCTTCACCGAGACGCCTCGATACAAACTTCAATCTGTCCCTAACTCTAAACGCGCTGCAGACCTTTCAGACCCCGAACGCTGCTGTGAGACAGTCCTGAAGTAACATCTCAATGACCACATGACGCAGGATCTTTAAATCTGTGAAGCAACGGATCTAAAATATCTGGCTTTCAGAGGAATGTCATTCTGGATAAAATGTTTAGAGACGGCACACACACCGTGGAATGTGTCCACTTCAAGGACACAAACAGAAACACTAACGGCAGCGCGTTGCGGAAGCTATTTGAGTCGTTGGAAAGTGTTTGTTGCAGCTATCAGCCCGTACGTTACATATTAAGTCATTACCATAAGCTTTATAATGTCAACGAACCCCACGTTCTGAAGCTGGAGGGCTGCTGACCAATGGGCTGCTTCCCTTTCCTTTGGTGAGTTGTATTACATTAAAGAACCGGCTTATGTGTCGCGGCTGGAGGACAGAAGAATAACATCAACCCTTTAGTGTTTCCAGAGTGCTGATTCTCTGTCTGTCACTTCAGAGTCTCTTTCCACAGAGGGGACACATGTTGATGTAGAAGAGACATGAAGAAGAGAGGACACATGTTGATGTAGAAGAGACATGAAGAAGAGGGGACACATGTTGATGTAGAAGAGACATGAAGAAGAAGGGACACATGTTGATGTAGAAGAGACATGAAGAAGAGGGGACACATGTTGATGTAGAAGAGACATGAAGAAGAGGGGACACATGTTGATGTAGAAGAGACATGAAGAAGAGGGGACACATGTTGATGTAGAAGAGACATGAAGAAGAGGAGACACATGTTGATGTAGAAGAGACATGAAGAAGAGGGTTTTGCAGAATAGGTGGACTTTAAAGACTAACCGGTGGGGAGGGAGGAGAAACACAGGTGAACACAATCAGGTCATCCAACAAGAGGGAAACAGAGACAGGAAGTAGCTACAGACTACACGCTTTTCAAAATGGGAAACAAAGACAGATCATAACTGTTCAGTTCCTGTTTCCTGTGGCTCCTCCTCTTGTCCTCTTGTCCTCATCACGGACCACATTAAAGTGGCAAGAAGGATTTCACTTCCTAATTGAATTAGTGTGAGTTTCTGCCTCGCTAACTTCACCATCTCTGTGTCTTTCCTTTGTCTCACACACACACACACACACACACACACACACACACACACACACACACACACACACACACACACACACACACACACACACACACACACAGCTGTTGCACGAGGACCATCAGCCAGGCTAACGTCCGTCAGCAAACATGCACCCCCTTTTCCAATACAATAATCCTGATGTATATACAGTATATATACACATATATACACATATAGACACACACAGACACATATATACACACACAGACACATACAGACACATACAGACACATACAGACACATACAGACACATACAGACACATACAGACACATATATACACATACAGACACATATATACACATATATACACATACAGACACATACAGACACATATATACACATACAGACACATACAGACACATATATACACATACAGACACATACAGACACATATATACACATACAGACACATATATACACATACAGACACATATATACACATACAGACACACACAGACACATACAGACACATACAGACACACACAGACACATATATACACATACAGACACATATATACACATACAGACACCTACAGACACATATATACACATACAGACACCTACAGACACATACAGACACATACAGACACATACAGACACATACATTTAAGTTCACTGTGTCATATTAACACCTGTGTGTGAGGCAAAGGGAAAACAGACTCTGGGTGCTGCTCAGAGAAGCAAGAAAGCTGTAGTGCAGTCCGAGTTATACACAACGTAAAAGCAGGTACGATCACACAAAGAAACACACACACACCACACACACATACAACACACACACATACAACACATGCACACACACACACACGCACGCACACATACACAGTGACAATCTCTCCCCATTCCAGTCATGTAAGCAATTTGTTGAGGAATGGTGCGTTGCAGGCATCCAGAAATAATCCAAAGATCTGAACCACAAAACCACACTGATCTCTCACACACACACACACACACACACACACACACACACACACACACACACACACACACACACACACACACACACACACACACACACACACACACACACACACACACACACACACACACTGGCCCTCTTTTCCCTTGAAGCTGAGTCTACTGGAGGTCTATTTTACAACTCAGATACTCGTGTTTTGAAGATGTCCCACATGCTGTATAGTATAGTATACACACACACACACACACACACACACACACACACACACACACACATTTGTTGACTTCCCCACATGCCCGCTAAAGGCTATATCCTGTGTTAATGTAGTGAGACGGAGAGAGCAGCAGGGTGTTTGCAGACTGCAGGTCAGTGGAGGAGTCTCAACAAAAGACACTCAGAAGAAGCTGCTTTCACATGAAAAGAGGTTCATTCGTTCTCTGACACAGCCGTTACTTAAATAAATAAAACAATAAGACGTTACTTAAAGAGGCCCATGGGATTTTGTGTGTTATATAGGCTTCAGCTACGTTTTCTTACATAATACACTTAAAGAGTCCTCTACTTTAAAGAGTCCTCTCCTGCTGATGTTCAGGTGTATATCAGTATGTAGTGTCTCTACTTTAAAGAGTCCTCTGCTGATGTTCAGGTGTATATCAGTATGTAGTGTCTCTACTTTAAAGAGTCCTCTCCTGCTGATGTTCAGGTGTATATCAGTATGTAGTGTCTCTACTTTAAAGAGTGCTCTCCTGCTGATGTTCAGGTGTATATCAGTATGTAGTGTCTCTACTTTAAAGAGTGCTCTCCTGCTGATGTTCAGGTGTATATCAGTATGTAGTGTCTCTACTTTAAAGAGTCCTCTCCTGCTGATGTTCAGGTGTTTATCAGTATGTAGTGTCTCTACTTTAAAGAGTCCTCTCCTGCTGATGTTCAGGTGTTTATCAGTATGTAGTGTCTCTACTTTAAAGAGTCCTCTCCTGCTGATGTTCAGGTGTATATCAGTATGTAGTGTCTCTACTTTAAAGAGTCCTCTCCTGCTGATGTTCAGGTGTATATCAGTATGTAGTGTCTCTACTTTAAAGAGTCCTCTCCTGCTGATGTTCAGGTGTATATCAGTATGTAGTGTCTCTACTTTAAAGAGTCCTCTCCTGCTGATGTTCAGGTGTATATCAGTATGTAGTGTCTCTACTTTAAAGAGTCCTCTCCTGCTGATGTTCAGGTGTATATCAGTATGTGTCTCTACTTTAAAGAGTCCTCTCCTGCTGATGTTCAGGTTTAGAGAAAACAGAAAGTGGAAAGCTACAGAGCTGGACACATGTGTTTCCCACCCGTCAATCACTGTGTATTCTGTCTGTTATCAGTGTGAGGTCCATTTTGAGTTTAAACTGTTTTCTCACAAAGGTGTTGCCCTCTTTAAATAAAGGCCTCCAGTCTTATTGAGCCATGGGCCCGCAGTTTTAAAACCTCTTATCAATGAGGGAGGAAAGGAAGGAAAACAGGAGAATCAAAGCGTCAATCGTGGCCTGGTGTGAACCCGGAGATACTGGGATATGACGGACACACTCTGTCTGAGACTAAGCCTGAAATTGCAGATGGTATCGCTGCGACGGAAAATGGAAGGAACTTTTTTTGGCAGTGAGTGACGCCTTTAAAGCTGCACAAACTTCATAGTTTAGACAAATGTTCGTGCAAAGTTTTAAATTTGCATTGTGGGATTTGAATCTGAAATAGAGGTTCTTAAATACAGATAAGGTAAGATAAGATCAGAAGTACTTTATTTTTGCGATTTACAGGGGTGCACAGACATGTCATCTAGATCAGCGGTATCCAACCTTTTTCAACTCAGGCCCACTTAAGAATCTAAAATGTGCGGCCCACATTCAAACATAAACAATACGGAGGCTAATAAAGTTCTGATCAATTCCGAACATGTGACACGTTGTTAATCCAGTAGAACAGACCGCTGTGACCAAGGACTGTAATGACCGTTGCTAAGGAGGATCAAGAAAGAGAAGGGAAAGGAAGTTCGAATAAAAAAAATCCCACTTGCAATGCCTTCGCGGACCACTAGGGGGCCGCAGCCCACAGGTTGGGAACCGCTGGTCTATATGCCATCTTAATTAGCTATTGAAACAACTTGCTAATTAGTGAGATGTATTATCTTTCTTATAGTTTCCCATAATGCACCAAAGCCTAACTTTACACATATAACAAACTAAATACTCAGTGAAAAAAAGTGTCTTGCTGAAATAATATCCGGCTAAAAGAATGTCGCAGGAATGAGTATTAAAACAGGGAAATTAGTCAGCACAATACCACTTCCTGTCCCTAAGCCTGGAGGTCAATGGTTTTCTGAATGTGTTTTTAGTTGTTAGCCTGAAATAAGGTCTGTGGTTAACACAAGCATAAGAGATTTTAACGCTTTTGTTCTACGTCAGTAAATACCCCACTGGTGAATAACAAGTTTCTAAATGAGGCGACTAAACGTGATCACGCCCAACATTAGCCACCTTTAGCTTAGCGGTGGTGACGTGAAGTTATGTGACGGTGCTGTAGTTCCTTTACAGCCCAAAATGAGCCGCCTTTAGCTTAGCGGTGGTGACGTGAAGTCATGTGACCGTGCTGTAGTTCCTTTATAGCCCAACATTAGCCTCCTGTAGCTTAGCGGTGGTGACGTGAAGTCATGTGACCGTGCTGTAGTTCCTTTATAGCCCAACATTAGCCTCCTGTAGCTTAGCAGTGGTGACGTGAAGTCATGTGACCGTGCTGTAGTTCCTTTATAGCCCAACATTAGCCACCTTTAGCTTAGCGGTGGTGACGTGAAGTTATGTGACGGTGCTGTAGTTCCTTTACAGCCCAAAATGAGCCGCCTTTAGCTTAGCGGTGGTGACGTGAAGTCATGTGACCGTGCTGTAGTTCCTTTATAGCCCAACATTAGCCTCCTGTAGCTTAGCGGTGGTGACGTGAAGTCATGTGACCGTGCTGTAGTTCCTTTATAGCCCAACATTAGCCTCCTGTAGCTTAGCAGTGGTGACGTGAAGTCATGTGACCGTGCTGTAGTTCCTTTATAGCCCAACATTAGCCTCCTTTAGCTTAGCGGTGGTGACGTGAAGTCATGTGACCGTGCTGTAGTTCCTTTATAGCCCAACATTAGCCTCCTGTAGCTTAGCGGTGGTGACGTGAAGTCATGTGACCGTGCTGTAGTTCCTTTATAGCCCAAAATTAGCCACCTTTAGCTTAGCGGTGGTGACGTGAAGTCATGTGACCGTGCTGTAGTTCCTTTATAGCCCAACATTAGCCTCCTTTAGCTTAGCGGTGGCGACGTAAAATAAGGTCTGTTGTTAACACAAGCGTAAGAGCGATTAATAAAGTAAATCTTATGTTATCTTATTTTCAGCAAATTCTACTTAATGATAACACACATTGATTCATGCTGCTGTGTTCGGTCACACATTACAACTCCAGATGAGCTACAACCTTCCTTTGATTCTTCTTCTGCATCCCCTATGTTTATCTTCTGCTGGCTTTCAATTAAAAACCTCCCCTCAAGAACTCTTGTGTGAACTTTCTAGCTAAACTTTTCGTTATTCGCTTCCCAGTTTCACACAAGTTCCTCGTTAACCTCCCTCCTCCGATGTTCATGTGCTCCATCACGGTGGAAACAACACAAACACCTCTTTGCCTCGGCTTCTGTTTCGGTGTAGATTGGGTTTCTCTGGCCTCGACTAAAGATCCCTCAGGCCTTTCGTAATGCTTTCTGACGGCTCTGCAGATTTAATCCCATGAAAGACCGACTCTCTGATTCCTGTAGTCAGAGGTGGGGAGTAGTGGAGTACAAATACTTCATTACTCTACTTAAGTACATGTTTCTGGTATCAGTACTTTACTCCACCACTTATTTCTCTGATGACTTTTTACTTTGACTTCTTACATGTTGAACCCAAATACCTGTACTTTCTACTTCTTACATGTTGAACTCAAATACCTGTACTTTCTACTTCTTACATGTTGAACCCAAATACCTGTACTTTCTACTTCTTACATGTTGAACTCAAATACCTGTACTTTCTACTTCTTACATGTTGAACTCAAATACCTGTACTTTCTACTTCTTACATGTTCAACCCAAATACCTGGTACTTTTTACTGAAGTACATTTCAAAGCCTCTTTACTTTGACTTGAGTAAAGAAGTTTAGTCAGTACTTTCACCAGAGTATTTTTAAACACGAGTATCTGTACTTCTACTTGTCACTGAAGAACTCTGAACATTATAAACCTTCCTGACATCGAACACCGTACATCGTCCTCTATTAAGTTATTTCTCTTAGCTTGTCTTAAAATAAGAATGGATATTTAGATCAATCCGATCTTGTAATTCGATGGAAAACTCATTCTGAACTATATCTCACCAGGATCAGGAGATGTCGTGTTACAATATAAGCCGCTAATGCTCAAAGTGTTCTGTGTTCTGGTGTTAGCTGGTGATTTCCTAATACAGGTGAAAAGAAACAAGTTTCCTCTGAGATACAACTCAATAAGATGCTTTGACTGAACCAGATGATGCGTGTCTAAAAACACGACCTGATATCTCCCTGCAGTGTGACTCCTGAAGTTATTGAGTCTTCAGGAGTAGAGACGCATTCTGACTGGATATCAGACACATGAACTGGGTAGGATGTCGAGGATTTGTAGTGCCCCCTTCCTCCCCTCCTCTCCTTCCTCTCTTCTCATCAGCATCAGATTTGTTTGTGAGCTCTCGTCTGTCAGTGGGTATTTGGCCTCGAGTGGCATCAACTTGTTGACCTACACGGTAACAGAGCTCCTTGAGAAGGTCCAGGAAACAGACGTCCTGATTGTAATGATCAGTGATTCCTCTCCAGACCGAGAGACAGTGAGAGGGATCATCAGAGGTGGAGAGGGGGGAGAGAGGTCATCAGAGTGAAGGAGGGTGGCTGATGAGGATTGGATCACTTGTGGAGAAAAAAGGCTACTAATAATTCACCTTATTTTGCTCGCCCCTATTCACACTTCCGGTTTAAACGCTCATGTGTTAGCTTGTCTGGTTTAGCACTAGCTGATTTGTAAACAGTGACTTGTATTTAAGATCATTCACAGCTACTTTGCTCATATGGAATGTTTCATAGCAACCACCATCTGTTAGTGGCTGCAGGATGACATATAAGCTCATATTAACACATTTGAAGAACTCAGTTAACCTGTCAGAGTGCTGTTCAGCTAGCAAACTTTAACAATAGGCGCTTTCACACCGGAGTACTTTTCCCAGGAATAGTTCCGATAGTTCCTGGGATTTTGCGTTCACACCACAAATATCTGGAACTAGAACTTTTTTTGCGAACCTTTTCAGTCCAGCTAGAGAGGGGGGACTTTCCTGCGGAGAAAAAGGTTCCTATGTCTGATTGGCTGGGCGGATTGCAAACCCCGCCCCGTAAAACTCTGAAAAGTTTTTGTGAAGCCGCCATTTTATTTGCTCGCATTAGCATTATTAGGATTAGCCCAGTGCACTAACGGAGAGAGACTAACTTATGGCAACACAAAATAAAACATGGGAGCGGTGGAGATGAGGAGGTGTCGGCGTTCTGGCGATTTACTCGGAAGGCTTCAGTAGAAGCTGCTGGGAGTCCCAGCAGCTTCTACTGAAGCCTTCCCCAACTCCGGGGACTTCCGGCCGGGGACTCCGGGTGGCAGTATACGCCGTGAAGTTGTTTGCGGCCTGCCAGTAAACCCAAAGCAGAAGAAGAAGAATAAGTGATGTCAGCGGCTCCCTCAGGGACTTATTCCGGTGTGAACGCGATTTACTAGATAGTTCCAGCAAATAAAAGTTCCGGGGAAAAGTTCCGGAAACTATTCCTGGGAAAAGTACTTGGTGTGAACGTGCCTTATCTAGCTAGCAATCAACGAACGTTAGCTATCTACTTTACAAGCTTCAACTTAATTATTTATGTAGTCAGCTAGTTTACATTAGCTACCTATCTAACAAGCTAGCAAATTATATCTATCTGAAAAGCTATGGCTGAATAAAATTATAAAAACATTGTTGACATGAGATTTTTTTAAGCTAACTGGCTAACATTATACAGCTAGCAGGTCCTAACAGCTCCAAACATCGCTGTACATTCCCCCAAAAAGAGTTATTTGGATAACTTTATTCCATTTTTGTAATCTTAATGTTAGGTTTGTTCCTTCAAACACATTGTTTACCTAATAACAGTTCATTTAAAGGCTTAAAAGCAGATTATTTGGGAAGTTAAAGCTGTTGTCAAAGCTTAAAGATGTCGCTCTGCCCTGCCTAATATATTCCTCAAACCTTCTTTAAAAGTGACGTTAAATGTTTTTGAAAAGATGAAGGCTGTGTTCTTTCACACTGTTTTAACTAAAGTACAGGCAAACGTTATCCTCCATGTTTCCTCCGTCCAGAGTATTAACCTGTGAATTAACGGATATCTCCTTGGAACACTCACCAAACAAAGTCAGGATACGTTCTCCTCTCTATCAGAAGAGTGCTTGTTTCCAGAGGTTAACTCTCAGGTTAAACCGGTGCAGTGAGAGCACTGAGGGACTTGGGAGTGACAGCACTGAGGGACTTGGGAGTGAGAGCACTGAGGGACTTGGGAGTGAGAGCACTGAGGGACTTGGGAGTGAGAGCACTGAGGGACTTGGGAGTGAGAGCACTGAGGGACTTGGGAGTGAGAGCACTGAGGGACTTGGGAGTGAGAGCACTGAGGGACTTGGGAGTGAGAGCACTGAGGGACTGAGTGAAATACATTACCCTCCCCATCAGACCGTTTCTTAAACAAGGACTAATGTGCAGCCAGGGGGTCGATCATTTCAAAAAGAATGCTTTGGCTTATTTCACTTCCTAAAAGTTTCAAGAAACTCGTAAAAACGTTAGTGTTTACTTCCTGTCCGTCTTCTTCTGCTGTTCCCTTTAGTGTTTACTTCCTGTCCGTCTTCTTCTGCTGTTCCCGTTAGTGTTTGCTTCCTGTCCGTCTTCTTCTGCTGTTCCCGTTAGTGTTTACTTCCTGTCTGTCTTCTTCTATTGTTCCCGTTAGTGTTTACTTCCTGTCTGTCTTCTTCTGCTGTTCCCTTTAGTGTTTACTTCCTCTCGGTCTTCTTCTGCTGTTCCCGTTAGTGTTTACTTCCTGTCTGTCTTCTTCTACTGTTTCCGTTAGTGTTTACTTCATGTCTGTCTTCTTCTGCTGTTCCCTTTAGTGTTTACTTCCTGTCTGTCTTCTTCTGCTGTTCTCTTTAGTGTTTACTTCCTGTCTGTATTCTTCTGCTGTTCCCTTTAGTGTTTACTTCCTGTCTGTCTTCTTCTACTGTTTCCGTTAGTGTTTACTTCCTGTCCGTCTTCTTCTGCTGTTCCCTTTAGTGTTTACTTCCTGTCTGTCTTCTTCTACTGTTTCCGTTAGTGTTTACTTCCTGTCTGTCTTCTTCTGCTGTTCTCTTTAGTGTTTACTTCCTGTCCGTCTTCTTCTGCTGTTTCCCTTTAGTGTTTACTTCCTGTCTGTCTTCTTCTACTGTTTCCGTTAGTGTTTACTTCCTGTCTGTCTTCTTCTGCTGTTCCCTTTAGTGTTTACTTCCTGTCTGTCTTCTTCTGCTGTTCCCGTTAGTGTTTACTTCCTGTCTGTCTTCTTCTGCTGTTCTCTTAGTGTTTACTTCCTGTCTGTATTCTTCTGCTGTTCCCTTTAGTGTTTACTTCCTGTCTGTCTTCTTCTACTGTTTCCGTTAGTGTTTACTCCTGTCTGTCTTCTTCTGCTGTTCCCTTTAGTGTTTACTTCCTGTCTGTCTTCTTCTGCTGTTCCCTTTAGTGTTTACTTCCTGTCCGTCTTCTTCTGCTGTTCCCTTTAGTGTTTACTTCCTGTCCGTCTTCTTCTGCTGTTCCCGTTAGTGTTTACTTCCTGTCTGTCTTCTTCTGCTGTTCCCTTTAGTGTTTACTTCCTGTCTGTCTTCTTCTGCTGTTCCCTTTAGTGTTTACTTCCTGTCTGTCTTCTTCTGCTGTTCCCTTTAGTGTTTACTTCCTGTCTGTCTTCTTCTGCTGTTCCCTTTAGTGTTACTTCCTGTCTGTCTTCTTCTACTGTTTCCGTTAGTGGTTACTTCCTGTCTGTCTTCTTCTGCTGTTCCCGTTAGTGTTTACTTCCTGTCCGTCTTCTTCTGTTGTTCCCTTCAGTGTTTACTTCCTGTCTGTCTTCTTCTGCTGTTCCCTTCAGTGTTTACTTCCTGTCCGTCTTCTTCTACTGTTTCCGTTAGTGTTTACTTCCTGTCCGTCTTCTTCTGCTGTTCCCT
This sequence comes from Harpagifer antarcticus, assembly GCA_902827135.1. Lineage (NCBI taxonomy): Eukaryota > Metazoa > Chordata > Actinopteri > Perciformes > Harpagiferidae > Harpagifer > Harpagifer antarcticus. Next base: position 99,900 of record CADEHL010001477.1, on the reverse strand, counting down.
TTAGTGTTTACTTCCTGTCCGTCTTCTTCTGCTGTTCCCTTTAGTGTTTACTTCCTGTCTGTCTTCTTCTACTGTTTCCGTTAGTGTTTACTTCCTGTCCGTCTTCTCTGCTGTTCCCTTTAGTGTTTACTTCCTGTCCGTCTTCTTCTGCTGTTCCCTTAGTGTTTACTTCCTGTCTGTCTTCTTCTGCTGTTCCCTTTAGTGTTTACTTCCTGTCTGTCTTCCTCTGCTGTTCCCTTCAGTGTTTACTTCCTGTCCGTCTTCTTCTGCTGTTCCCTTTAGTGTTTACTTCCTGTCTGTCTTCCTCTGCTGTTCCCTTCAGTGTTTACTTCCTGTCCGTCTTCTTCTGCTGTTCCCTTCAGTGTTTACTTCCTGTCCGTCTTCTTCTACTGTTTCCGTTAGTGTTTACTTCATGTCTGTCTTCTTCTGCTGTTCCCTTTAGTGTTTACTTCCTGTCTGTCTTCTTCTGCTGTTCCCTTTAGTGTTTACTTCCTGTCTGTCTTCTTCTACTGTTTCCGTTAGTGTTTACTTCCTGTCCGTCTTCTTCTGCTGTTCCCTTTAGTGTTTACTTCCTGTCCGTCTTCTTCTGCTGTTCCCTTTAGTGTTTACTTCCTGTCTGTCTTCTTCTGCTGTTCCCTTTAGTGTTTACTTCCTGTCTGTCTTCTTCTACTGTTTCCGTTAGTGGTTACTTCCTGTCTGTCTTCTTCTGCTGTTCCCGTTAGTGTTTACTTCCTGTCTGTCTTCTTCTGCTGTTCCCTTTAGTGTTTACTTCCTGTCTGTCTTCTTCTGCTGTTCCCGTTAGTGTTTACTTCCTGTCTGTCTTCTTCTGCTGTTCCCTTTAGTGTTTACTTCCTTTCTGTCTTCTTCTACTGTTCCTGTTGGTGGTTACTTCCTGTCTGTCTTCTTCTGCTGTTCCCGTTAGTGTTTACTTCCTCTCTGTCTTCTTCTGCTGTTCCCTTTAGTGTTTACTTCCTGTCTGTCTTCTTCTGCTGTTCCCTTTAGTGTTTACTTCCTGTCTGTATTCTTCTGCTATTCCCTTTAGTGTTTACTTCCTGTCTGTCTTCTTCTGCTGTTCCCTTTAGTGTTTACTTCCTGTCCGTCTTCTTCTGCTGTTCCCTTTAGTGTTTACTTCCTGTCTGTCTTCTTCTACTGTTTCCGTTAGTGTTTACTTCCTGTCCGTCTTCTTCTGTTGTTCCCTTTAGTGTTTACTTCCTCTCTGTCTTCTTCTGCTGTTCCCTTTAGTGTTTACTTCCTGTCCGTCTTCTTCTGCTGTTCCCTTTAGTGTTTACTTCCTGTCCGTCTTCTTCTGCTGTTCCCGTTAGTGTTTGCTTCCTGTCCGTCTTCTTCTGCTGTTCCCGTTAGTGTTTACTTCCTGTCTGTCTTCTTCTATTGTTCCCGTTAGTGTTTACTTCCTGTCTGTCTTCTTCTGCTGTTCCCTTTAGTGTTTACTTCCTCTCGGTCTTCTTCTGCTGTTCCCGTTAGTGTTTACTTCCTGTCTGTCTTCTTCTACTGTTCCGTTAGTGTTTACTTCATGTCTGTCTTCTTCTGCTGTTCCCTTTAGTGTTTACTTCCTGTCTGTCTTCTTCTGCTGTTCTCTTTAGTGTTTACTTCCTGTCTGTATTCTTCTGCTGTTCCCTTTAGTGTTTACTTCCTGTCTGTCTTCTTCTACTGTTTCCGTTAGTGTTTACTTCCTGTCCGTCTTCTTCTGCTGTTCCCTTTAGTGTTTACTTCCTGTCTGTCTTCTTCTACTGTTTCCGTTAGTGTTTACTTCCTGTCTGTCTTCTTCTGCTGTTCTCTTTAGTGTTTACTTCCTGTCCGTCTTCTTCTGCTGTTCCCTTTAGTGTTTACTTCCTGTCTGTCTTCTTCTACTGTTTCCGTTAGTGTTTACTTCCTGTCTGTCTTCTTCTGCTGTTCCCTTTAGTGTTTACTTCCTGTCTGTCTTCTTCTGCTGTTCCCGTTAGTGTTTACTTCCTGTCTGTCTTCTTCTGCTGTTCTCTTTAGTGTTTACTTCCTGTCTGTATTCTTCTGCTATTCCCTTTAGTGTTTACTTCCTGTCTGTCTTCTTCTACTGTTTCCGTTAGTGTTTACTTCCTGTCTGTCTTCTTCTGCTGTTCCCTTTAGTGTTTACTTCCTGTCTGTCTTCTTCTGCTGTTCCCTTTAGTGTTTACTTCCTGTCCGTCTTCTTCTGCTGTTCCCTTTAGTGTTTACTTCCTGTCCGTCTTCTTCTGCTGTTCCCGTTAGTGTTTACTTCCTGTCTGTCTTCTTCTGCTGTTCCCTTTAGTGTTTACTTCCTGTCTGTCTTCTTCTGCTGTTCCCTTTAGTGTTTTCTGCAGATTAATACTGCACATAGTCCCCTTGATTAGAGCGTCCTCCTTAGCAACAGTATGTTCTGCTTGGCAACGATCTGTTCTCCTTAGCAACGATCTGTTCTCCTTAGCAACGGTCTGTTAGTGAAAGATAGCAGAACTTTGGAATGTCCAAAGTGACCAATAAAAAAAGAGTATTAGTTACGCCGTGTATTACATCAATATATTATCAATTTACATTCAAAGTGGGCAAAATCCAGGGTTAGAGGTGGGTTTCTTACTTTTAATCTCATACAGTTGGTGACGGAAAGTTTTTTTATCAACACCTCGTAAAAATGTAACAGAAACAAGCCCCAACGTTTGTGGTTTAGTTTCTTTCAAGTCTTCGGGTGCCTTCAGTCTGGACCATCTATTGACTTCACATAATTCTGATGAAGCAAGCAGGGATACATTTAGCGAGGGTTTTCAGACGCAACTTTCTCTTTTTTATGTCAGACATTGAAGGTTAAAATTAGATTTTTTATCCCCTGTTTGTATTTACTGTTAGCAGGATATCTTTAGGTTACAGACCGTGTGGATACAACACTTTAACTAGATGTTGTTTTTATCCTTCACCATTCATTCTCTTGTAGGACAGTCCAACATTATTGGAAGATCAAACCAAGAGAAACAACACTCTTATTTAAGAGTCATATATATTGTTAGTACTTACGACCGTCTTATGCTGTGTTGAGCTTCACTAACCAATCTTCTCTTTCCCATTCTTCCTCTGGAACATCAGACATCAGTTAACTTTAAAACTAGATTTGTTATCCCCTGTTTGTATTTATTGTTAGCAGGATATCTTTAGGTTACAGACCGTGCTGACACATCACTTTATAACTAGATGTTGTGTGTATCCGTCACTTGTCATTCTCTTGTAGGACAGTTTAACAGTTGATTGGAAAATGGCAGCAAAAAACAAGCAAAGCAACTCTATTTAAAGATATACATTGTTAGGACTCTGCCAAAGGGGTTTCCTGGTAATGAAAGACATATTTTATATTTATCTGGACCACCTCGCACTGAGAATCATCTCGTTCCCATTCTTCCTCTGGAACATCAGACATCAGTGTCTGGCACACGGCGTTATGAATCCTGCTGGAGGCATGGTATCAAGATGAATGTTTGCCACATTGCTACTCAGAAATATGTAGAAGTGTTTAGTCTGCTGGTAATCCGGCCTTCTGCCTCTCTCTCCGCTGGCCTCATTAAACAAGCCTCTCTGCCAGTTGGCCGGCTCGCTGTGTACAAACAAAACCTCGGATAAACACAGGCCTTTATTCCACACAAATATAAAGACACAGAGATACTCCGAACGTGTACACAGTTTGCAGCTTTCCTGTACGTTGCGGTACGAGTTTCTCTGAGTGTTGCATCAGTGACTCCATACGTGCTGTCATGTAAAGAGTTTTAATGAGACGTTTCATCCTTTTCCCAAATCATTCATAAATGATTATAGTAGTTTACTTAATGTGGCATATGATTTATATTCATTACTACGCAGCTCATGCTCACACACAGACTTCCACAGTCATGTTATATTGATGTTTCATTGTAAAACACTGAGTTATACATTACATTGCATTTAGCTGACGCTTTTATCCAAAGCGACTTACAGTAAGTGCGTTCGACCTGGAAGATACAAGCTTGAAGAAAACAGAATCATAAAGTACATCAGGTTTCATAGAGCCAAACATTTCAAGTGCTACTCAGCTGGCTTTAGAGGAGCCAGTCCTTTGTTAGTATATAAGTGCTTTGTTAGTAATTCTATGGCTGGAAGTGGAGTCGAAAGAGATGAGTTTTCAGTCTGGAAGGTGTGCAGGCTTTCTGCTGTCCTGATGTCAATGGGGAGCTCATTCCACCATCTTGGAGCCAGGATAGCAAACCCACGTGTTTCTGCTGATGGGAACTTGGGTCTCCCTCGCAGCGAGGGTGCAGCGAGTCGTTTGGCTGATGCAGAGCGGAGTGCACGTGCTGGGGTGTACAGTTTAACCATGTCCTGGATGTAGGAAGGGCCAGATCCATTCGCAGCATGGTATGCAAGTACCAGTGTCTTGAAGTGGATTCTAGCAGTTACCGGGAGCCAGTGGAGGGAGCGGAGGAGCGGAGTGGTGTGGGAACATGTAGGAAGGTTGAAGACCAGACGAGCCGCTGCATTCTGGATGAGCTGCAGAGGTCGGATGGCACATGCAGGTAGACCAGCCAGGAGGGAGTTGCAGTAGTCTAGGCGTGAGGTGACGAGAGCCTGGACCAGAACCTGCGTGGCTTTCTGGGTCAGCTGGGGACGTATCCTCCTGATGTTGTAAGCGTGTATCTGCAGCAGCGGGTTGTAGCAGCGATGTTTGCAGTGAAGGACAGGTTGTTATCTAGGGTCACTCCCAGATTCCTTGCAGTCTGAGTCGGGGAAACAACAGAGGTGCCGATGTTGTTTGTTAGGTCAAGAGTGGGACAATCTTTTCCAAGATAGCAATTCTAACAGTAAGGGGCAGAAATAAAGTATTAATGACGTTTGCTAAGATGGTGTACCACAGAATGGGGTCATTATATATCCTTTATGAATCTTGAGAAGTAGAAGCAGACCTGAAGAACAGTTGCATGGTGTATGGGAAAGGTTAAAAGCTGACTCTCCCTCTCATATCTGAACACAGAAGCACAGCAGGAGAAAATCTTGTTTGCAGTAACATTATTTTGTGACACTACCTTGACTTTGAAGCCTATCTATCGACTGAAACTATTACATTTCCTTTGCACATTACCGAAAGTGTGCAGGAATCTCTTTTCCTCCGCCCTCTCCTTGAAACACCATTAGCTGTCGCTTCACACATGGCAGCATCGTTTGGACTCACTTCAGCGTCAGGAAGCCTGAGAGGAATATTTCCAACCGTGAAGAGAAAGGCAGCAGAGCACCATCACTCACAAACTGTGTAGTCAAATGAATGTTTAATAACTCCGTAGAGACTCTGAAGCCTGCTAACTAACCGGGCTTAACTAAGTGAGAGATCTATAAAATAACTTTCTGAGCCGCAGTGGAGGGTTTTCACGCCGCAATGTGGCAGCAATTTGGGGTTTTTCTCTGGCGAGGATCTGCAGCCTGTTTCCTTTTCAAAGCTCTAAATGTCGGAGGCTGTCTGGAAGGTACATTTCACGGGCCGTTTGGCAGCAGGAAGTGTGTGTTGGTCGGGGTGTTTGTGTAAACAGCTCGTAATGGTTTTAACCTGCGGTGAGGCCTCTGTGATGCTCACACACAAACACACACACACACACACACACACAGATATATGTCTGGACAAAATGTACATGACCACTCACTGTACACAGACCCATACACACATGCATATGGGATACTTGTGCATGTGCATCACTGAAGTTCTTCTCCACTTTATGGGGACTAACACTCGGGCCCGGCGCCACGAGGGGGCAAAAGGGGGCATTGACTCCCTCAGTTGTATTATTTGCCCCCTCACTTTGAGCATCATTCATCCATCAAAAAGTACAATAAATATCACAATTATTAAATAACTTTAAATAATTATTTGCCCCAACACACGGTACTATGTTTAGATCAGATATGCGGGCAGGCAGCCAAGCAACGTGTAAACAAGCCTCAGCCCCAAGTGAGCTTGTAGTCTTAATGTTAGCGTGTGTGCTTAGCTGTAAACACGGTCCGATGGGTGACCAAAACGTCACCATTTTCCGGGCAGCGTCCCCGTTTTCGGTGCCCGGTACCCGGTTGAAACTCCCGAAAATGTGCCCGTTTTTGAACGTGTGTTAAAAAAAATAGAGCAAGGTGAAAGCAAATGTTACAGGTCAGAAAAACAGAGTAACAGTGCCTGTTTGTAGCGTTAGCGTATTTCTTCTTCTACTATTTATTCTTCTTCTTCTTTTGTCTTTAATGGCGAATCGCTTCCACGTGTATATCAGTATGTAGTGTCTCTACTTTAAAGAGTCCTCTCCTGATGATGTTCAGGTGTATATCAGTATGTAGTGTCTCTACTTTAAAGAGTCCTCTCCTGCTGATGTTCAGGTGTATATCAGTATGTAGTGTCTCTACTTTAAAGAGTCCTCTCCTGCTGATGTTCAGGTGTATATCAGTATGTAGTGTCTCTACTTTAAAGAGTCCCTCTCCTGCTGATGTTCAGGTGTATATCAGTATGTAGTGTCTCTACTTTAAAGAGTACTCTCCTGCTGATGTTCAGGTGTATATCAGTATGTGGTGTCTCTACTTTAAAGAGTCCTCTCCTGCTGATGTTCAGGTGTATATCAGTATGTAGTGTCTCTACTTTAAAGAGTCCTCTCCTGCTGATGTTCAGGTGTATATCAGTATGTAGTGTCTCTACTTTAAAGAGTCCTCTCCTGCTGATGTTCAGGTGTATATCAGTATGTAGTGTCTCTACTTTAAAGAGTCCTCTCCTGCTGATGTTCAGGTGTATATCAGTATGTAGTGTCTCTACTTAAAGAGTCCTCTCCTGCTGATGTTCAGGTGTATATCAGTATGTAGTGTCTCTACTTTAAAGAGTCCTCTCCTGCTGATGTTCAGGTGTATATCAGTATGTAGTGTCTCTACTTTAAAGAGTCCTCTCATTGGACAGTGACAACATGTATCTGTCAATATGCGTTTCTTCCATATCTCAGAATTTAAAATGTGCTCCATATTTTCTAAAATGTATCTTAAAGCCATATCTTGTTCACGGTCATGGTGGTTATTACTGCCTTTTGCTTTAACCCTTCAATCGACGTTCCCCCTCATTGACCTACGCTAAATACCACATACTGACCAAACTGAATTTAGACCTTTTATCAAAAATACAAAAATGGAAATATCACATTGACAAAAGCATTCAGACCCTTAACGGCCCGTCCACACTACAGCTTCAAAAAAAGCTTGGAGCTGGGCGCGTCTGAAGCTCGACAACCAATCACATGAATCTCCCACCACTGACACACAAGCAGCGGTTTGATTGGCTAGAGCTTGTACTGGCATATGATTTAATTGGCTGGCGCTGGCTACTCCGGCGTCTCCGGCGTCAGAAGTTGAACATTCAACTTCTGACGCCGGAGACAGACCGCTATGCTACCCACAATTCAGTTCGGCGAAAAGCGAGGCAACGTGACGTCACCAAATTCAAAGTTTTTGAAGCTGTCGAAGCTGTAGTGTGGACGGGCCGTAACTCTGTAGTTAAGAGACGGTTGGCATTGATCACAGCTTTGAGTGTGTGTGGGTATGATGGGATGAACACACTTGGATTCTTCATCATTGTGGTGAAGCTATTCTACTGTTATTCTCAAAATGAGTTGTTGCTTTCATCTTTAAATGACTAAAACCACGCAAACACCAAGCAAATGTATTAGTAATAAGACATTGAAATATCACATTGACAGATCCTTAACTCTGTATTTAAGTTTTTATGGGTATGATTGGATAAACACACTTAGATTCTTCATCATTGTGGTGAAGCTATTCTACTGTTATTCTCAAAATGATGCTTAAATGACTAAACCATGCAAACACCATCAAATGTGAGCATAAATCTGACACACAGTGCTTTGGATTTTCATCACGTTGTAAAAAGGGAGAACATGTGTACTTCTACTCGGCTTGAATTTCCACTGAGTGATCGTGGATCCAGTCACAGGTTACGATCACAGTCGATATAACACACATTTCTCGTAACAAAGTCAACCTGCGGTCAGTTTTGACTTCTCCTCCCGATCACCTCCCGTAACTCCCACTGTGTGATCTCCTTTCCAGTAAGGATCGGACTCTGTTGAGGAATGACTCACTTTCCATCAGGAGACTCTTATGAGGCTTTAACCTAAGTTTATTTAAGGGGTAGTCAGAAAAACACACAGACAGGATCAAAATAAATCAAAAGTGATTTTTAAATGATTTTATTGATTTAAAAATCTGACTTGAGAACAAAGTCCAGTTCCAACGTCTGGAACCAATTGAGGTTTTATGTAACTGTCCAAGTCTGTTCTTCTTTTCCACGAGCCAGTCTTTAAACAGTGCCAGAGCCAATCCAGTGTTCCTGTTAGTGTTTACTTCCTGTCCGTCTTCTTCTACTGTTTACTTTACTTTACTGGGGACAGTTTAGCCATCATGAATCCAAAGTGTTCCTGGCCTCCACCAATATAACAATAAATATTCAAAAAGTATTCATGATGTTTTCTGATGGATGAAAATGAATATAGCTGAAAACTAAACTGACCGGACTTATTTTTTGCAGATTGAAATAAATGCACATAGTATCTTCATCCTCCTTAGCAACGGTCTGTTCTCCTTAGCAACACACTGTTAGCGAAAAATAACCGACCACTTGAATGTCGGAATTGACTGATCAGAATCGAGTATTCAACTAAGCTGTGCATTAACCACTGATAATGGACATATGACCTGATGTTTACCAAAGCAGGTGCAAATATTAATTAACTTGACTCTAAATATAATCTGTAGGTCTTCATGGTTCAGCGTCTGGGAACAATTTGGAGTTTGGTGCCTTTTTTAAGGACACTCTGCAGTGCATAAGAGACGAACTGGCACCTCTAGTGCAACCTCTGTACTTGTTCCAATTGTTTTACTAATGGTTTTGTCCTGTCTTTTGTCTCTCAGGTATTCTGTCCTACACAACGGGAACAGCACGGAGCAGAAGAAGACGTTTCTGCAGCCCGCCATAGAGTCCCGCGAGTCCTGTTTGTGACCAACGGCGACTCTTCAGTCACATCTCAAACGACCTACACCGACGGGAACACAGCCTTCACTAATCCAGAACCAGATGCTGCAGGAATCGGGAAAAATAGAGCCCCAATGGGACTTTAGGGATCCAGGGGAGGAAGGTGACTTTGCCGTGGATGCATCTGGTTTTAAAAGGTGGCAAAGACCCTGGAACAAAACCAGTTCTCATGTCTTTCCGATGCTACATCCGTCAAGCCGTCCCACAAAAGACTGAGCGGTCCGGGTCCAAATGGTTTCAAGACCAGTTTGTCGTGTGGAGAACCGGCAGCTTTCCGGGGAATGTGTAGGAGAATTTCACAGCACGAGATGTGATAATGACTGCCTGGGAGTCGTGAAAGTGAATTATGTTGCCAAAGCTATTTGATAATATACACAGGGGATCTATTTGTGATTATTATGTAATGCTCCCTGTTGTTTCCAGTGCAAAATCAGAACGATAGAAGGTTAATTCCTGTAAAACCAAAGTTGGCCAAAAATGAGCTCATGAAACAAGTCACTCCTGGAAAAGAGGCAGAGTTTAGAACAATATTTCTCTTTGCTAAACATGAAGTGTTTGAGCCTTGACACAAAGCTGGGGAACCTGACTGCCAGGTCTAAGTTTTCTCTGCTAAATCCTCATTTAGCTGAAAGAGAGGTGTGGTTGCAACGCTGCGGTAAATCCCTGACCTGAACTGTCGAAGTGCATTATAAAAGACTTGCTATGGCTCCGTGTGCAACGCTCCATAACACTCTGTCTGATAAGATCCCTGGTCTAAGTGTGTGTGTGTGTGTGTGTGTGTGTGTGTGTGTGTGTGTGTGTGTGTGGTGTGTGTGTGTGTGTGTGTGTGTGTGTGTGTGTGTGTGTGTGTGTGTGTGTGTGTGTGTGTGTGTGTGTGTGTGTAGGTTATTGCAGTATTTGTGCGTCTGTATGCGCCTAATGACTGATGTTCGTATGTATGAAATGCTCTTTTCCCATCATCCGCCTGTGTTGCCGCCGCTTCATCTCAGCACACCATTCATTTCCTCTGTTCGCCTCGGAGGCCGCGTTAAAGAATGTACCAGAACAGTTTCCATGTGTCTGTATCATGGAAACTGAAAATACTAAAGCCAACTGCTGACCTGTACCCATAATGCATCTATGCCTCTTGCTTTTCAATTTTAAGTTAGAGTTAATTTCCTGTCGTACCCATGCAAACAGTCCTCTCTCTTGCATCATTCATTCACGTGCAACATGGTTAGCAGAGACTCTTCACACAGTAATTAAAGTATCCTCTACTTGAATACATAATTAGATTAATACAAACAGCTCCTTTTAATTTTGAAAATAGGATACATTTGTTTACCATAACTCTCACTGCCAGAAAGGTAGACAATGGTCCATAGTGTTGAAATGTATAAAAACAAGTTGGAGACAGAATTAAATTAAACTGTCAGCGTTCTGCTTAGCTAGCAAACATTAGCTATCTAACCAACTAGTAAACATTAGCTATCTAGCCAACTAGCAAACATTAGCTATCTAGCCAACTGGTGAACGTTAGCTATAGCCAACTATGTTAGCTATCTAGCCAACTAGTGAACTTTAGCAATCTAGCCAACTAGTAAACATTAGCTCTCTAACCAACTAGTACACATTAGCTATCTAGCCAACTAGCAAACATTAGCTATCTAACCAACTAGCAAACATTAGCTATCTAACCAACTAGTAAACAGTAGCTATCTAGCCAACTGGTGAACGTTAGCTATAGCCAACTATGTTAGCTATCTAGCCAACTAGCAAACATGAGCTATCTAACCAACTAGTAAACATTAGCTATCTAGCCAACTAGCAAACATTAGCTATCTAACCAACTAGTAAACATTAGCTATCTAGCCAACTGGTGAACGTTAGCTATCGCGCCAGCTAGTTAATGTTAGCTATCTAGCTAACTAGCCATCTACTTTACAAGGTAGCTAATGTCCTCTCTCCATCCACATAGTTAGCTAGCCAACATTCAGTACCCATCTAGGAAACTAGCTAGATAGCAAATGCAAGTTAATTAGCTAGCTATTGCCAAACTCTCTTAAATTAGGATTATTATTTAATATCCTACGGTTGAATTTGAAGAGCGGACCTCTGCTACCGTTCTGGCAGTTAAATGTAGTTTATTTTTAAACTGTGGTAGTTTAAAGATAAACTAAAACAGCAACACAAATCTCCTGTTGTTGTGATTCATTTGGGTTATTTCATCAATGGTTTCCATCATACTGTTGGGCTGTTTTTCTCTAACTAAGAAATACAGACATGAAATATAAATACACAGATAATATTTCGTTTTTTCAGCCAAATCCCTGAAGTGAACCCCAGGATGATTTGCATTGGAACAAACAGTCCTCCCTAATGAGTTAATGAGATGAGAACGCTGAGCTCTGGCACAATGCAAACCCACAAAGCTGTTGACTGGAAACCCTGTGCGGGCGAGGTGATTACAGATCCTTCACAGACATGAGCCCATTGACCCAGTTTAACAAGTCACAGGAAATATCCAATCTGACAAAAGGACTCTCATGTTACTCCAGATACATAAATATGAGCCTCACAGATCTCAGATCAGCCGGCAGACCCCCTGGCATGATGTACCTTTCATTATGATTCAATTACTCTCATATAGAGTGGTGCTGGGATGATGTGTTTGCAAGGGCTTACGTGTCAAAAAGCAATGGGACTTTTCAATTGGATTTTTTAACTATGTTGACAATAAGATCTGTGGTTAACACACGGTTACATACACGTTTAGTTTAGAAGGATAATTCCCCCACATTTCCACAACTGTTATCCTTTGTGAGGCATATGCAAAGCTAACGTTAGGCTATAAAGGAACTACAGCACGGTCACATGACTTCACGTCACCACCGCTAAGCTAAAGGAGGCTTATGTTGGGCGTGATGACGTTTAGTCGTCTCATTTAGACACTTGTTAGCAACCGCCGTTTTTAAATTCACCAGTGGATGATTGTCAGCTGTTGAAGTGTCCTTGAGCAACTCATGAATATCCATGGGTTTTCTTTAGGGATCATCCATCAAAAATCAGTTTGTCAGAGTATCATTCACCATCTGCAGGCTTCAATGTTTGCAATCTAAGAATAGAATAGTTAAAGGTCCCATGTCGTGCTTTTCCGGTTCTTACCCGTCTCCTTGTGTTCTGAAGGTTCTGCATGTAACCGGTCTGCAGAGTCACAACCCCTCAAAGTGCACCCTGTAGCGAGTAAAACTCTAACACAGAGAAGACCTGTCTGTGCCCCCCAGAACGCCTCGTTGGACATTCCTCTTTTTCTTCCTGGGTGCAGTGACGTGCCCACACCCAAATGGACCCATTGGACCAATCTGCGGACTTCCTCACACACACACACTCAATCTTTTCTCAGCTGCAGCTCCGCCGATTTCTTCTCCCTGACACGGCGGGACGCGGCGGGACGCGGCGAGGCTGTCACAGAAACTCCCAGCCAGGCTGCGGGTGCATGTGTGTGTTCGGGCTGGGTTTCGCTGTGTCTCGCTGTCTCGCAGACGGCCATCGGGCTCATAGGAGTAGGAGCTCCAACAAGCCGTTTAGGACCAATGTGAGTTTGGAACATTGAACAATATAAATCTATTTTAGTAGACCTCAACAATGGAATTATGATCAGTAGAAATGATCATGACATGGGACCTTTAAGTTAAAGGCCAGTATTTAATAAACATTATAAAGTCCTTATGTTAAGTGGAAATTCAAGAGGCTTTGTGGCAGGCGTACAAGTGTATTTTCTCTGTACTTTTTTCCATTCAAACTGAGACTTAAATAACGCACAATGCACTTTTCAGTCATTCCAGTAAGGATCCATTTTAGCATTTATATTCTATTACGTTTCAAATGTCAAAAACAAAATATCAAGTAATCCATTTGAGTCATTTATCCCATCTAAAAACAACCTGTGAATGTATTATAGGTGCATTTAAATAATATGTATCTTCCAATATATATTCAATGTTCTTAAGATAATGAAGATCTCTTCCTCACTGAAATGTCTATTTCTGAACCTTTCACTTATAAGGGAACGTTTGTACAACAAGATATGTAAAAGCATTTATTTTTTCTTATAAAATATATATTTAAGAACAGAAGCCTAAGCTTTCTGATAAGTCTTGACCCCCAAAAGTGTGTCATTGTAGTTTAAAATAAGCTAGGGACTGTCCGAATCGTACATTTGTCATTACTTTTCAAAATTAGACACATAAACAAAGCCTTATTGTCTTTACTTTGGATTCTCGTGTATTTTAGCACGGTTTCCAGGTCCTCAATTAAGACAGAAACTCAGTGCCCTTGTCTGTCCTTCACTGACCTCTCTGCAGAGCCACACACATCTGTAAACATCACGATATAAACTCAACGAAACTCCAGAGACGTTTCCAGTTGCACGTTGAACCTGTTTATAAGCACAATCATGGTTTTTAGCATCTTTAAACCCACAATTTTCTATTCAAACTAACATCCGTGTGTTGTTCCGTCCGTGTGTTGTTCCGTCCGTGTTGTTCCGTCCGTGTCAAAGGAGACAGACTTTGTGGCCTGAGAGTTGTTTTGATTCTTTTTGATTTAAAGCCTATTTTTCTGTTCAATTGCCGCCCCCTTCCACCGCTGCAGTTTCCATGACATCCAAGTTGAATGTCAGAAAGTGTGTGTCCATTCTTCTGCGGAGTGTGTGTGTGTGTGTGTGTGTGTGTGTGTGTGTGTGGGAGAGGCTCCTCCACAATCTAAAATTAGGAAAATCAATCTCGCCTACCTTTGTGGAATTTAATGAGGCACAAAGTGTGAAAAAGGCCTTTCATAGAGAAGTACCAAACACCTCACGAAACGAACGAAAAGGAAAAGTCATCCGAGAGATTCGGAGAGAAGGAGACCTTTGCTGATTCACAAGGAACATCTGTCCAATGGAGAAGACTTTTGAAATACAGTTTTGTGAAAAAGATACATCGTCCTGTTATTGTTTAGGGTTAGTTAACCTGACGTGCCAAATAAGCACCAACATGTGAACTCGATTCAGGTTTTGAATTCAAAGCAAACGAGCAAGAAAAGCCGACCTGCCAATTATACAGACCGACAAAACACAAGTGTGAGTCTTCTCAATCCTGCCTGACTGGTGAGGGTTGCATTTATGAACAAATTAAGACGGTTGAAGGATAACAAACTTAACAAATCTTAACTTTCATAAAGAATCCATTATTTTCCATTTCACTTTAAGCAGAATCTGTAGCATTTGAAGCCATTTGCCTCCCAGTGTGTATTCACTTCATTTGGGCAGAGCAACCTATAGTGAAATCACTAAAGCTATTATTTTTCCACTACCAAATAACTCTTGTTTTTGAGCGCCCAATTCGACCAGAAGTTTTGTTTTTTAGGCAGGATTTTCAGGTCTGGTGAGGAATTTGATATTTTGGGTGTTCTTATTCAAGTGGCTTGGCAAGAGAGCTCTACAAGACCCCTAAACAGTTACTAAAAGGCAGCCCCTTGCTCAGGTTTCACCTACAAGTCTGAGTTTTGGAAGGCATATGTACCATGCTGAGACGCTCAAAAAAGTCACACGGCGTCATTTTGTAAACCCAACAGGAAGTCGGCCATTTTAGATTTTTCGTGCAATTCGTGGTCCCTTCTGCACGTTACATGTGTCGTGTTTGAACAAATGGCTCCTACAGTTTTCATCCGACTGACTTCAAATGTGGTCAGTACCATCGAAAGTCCTCGCCTTGGCGTGGCGGCCAAAAAGCACCGTGGCGGCCAAAAAGCGCCGTTTGCCATGAGACAGGAAGTTGTTGTATTTCGAGCAAACAAACTCCAATTTGGCCCCTTCTGCACGTTACATGAACCATATTTGAACACCTCCTACAGTTTTCATCCGACTGACTTCAAACGTGGTCAGTACCATCTTAAGACCTTTTGGATCATCATTTACAAAAAGCTTTATTCTACATTGAAAGCCCTTGCTGTTGTGTGGCGGCCAAAAAGCACCGTTTGCCATGAAGTTGCTCGAGCAAACGCACTCCAATATGGTCGAGATGTCCCAGCCTGAAAAAATGTACATGCCAATGTTAAACACGTTTTAGACATCCCAGATGATTTGGGGGAAGCTTCAAAGTTAAATTAAAACCCAAATTAGTTTTTGGTTTCATTCGTTTTTGCACTTTTTTTCAAATGCTGGATATATACGTCATGTAACCACGTATATTTGGTACTGAAGTCTCAGCCTCTTGTAAAGCCTTTTTCAATTGCTAAATGTTTTACCTGCCTCCTTTAATCTCAGTTGCATCATTTCTAAAATCTAAATCCTACTTTGTGTCAGGAATCTTCGTCTGCTTGGATTTACAGGACACTACAAAACGTCTCATTGAAGACAGAGTTAAACTGATATAAATGTAAACGCAGGATTTAAACAATGGCTCCTGAGTCCTTCCTCCTCTGTATCCATCTCTCTTTTTTAATGTATTCATTTATGTTTTGCAGCTTACAGCATGAATGTGTATATATAGGAAACAACTCCCGCAAAACTGTCCGAAGGAGACGAGAAGAACAACTTTTATAAAAACTCTTCAGTATTTATTTTGACAGAACAGGAATGGGTATTTTCATGTATTAAAAGACCAAGAAAGAAAAGGCTTTTCTCTTTCAGGGAGCTGAAGTGCGAATGACTTTGTTCTGTTGCTATGTGACAGTTCTGATAAAGGCTAATTAAAGATTAAAGAGATGTTGATAATCCGCCTGGTGACTTTCTTTGTGGCTGAGATCAAAGCGGCGTGTCGGTTAGCCGTCTGATTTAAACAACATTAAAAGTTCACTCAACTAATCCACACTCTCTCTTTCCTCTGTGAGTGAAACATTGATGAAGCCACTCAGCAAGATTAGAAAGAAAACTCTTAAAGATAAGGCACTTATAAAGATCTCCTTAGCAGAGATGATGAATGGAAGCTGCGTTATGGGAAAATCACTCTTTGCACTCACTTACATGTCGATGTATATCATACATATGATAATTACTTGTACTGTTCCATACTGAGAAGAACCTGCTAATTAGTTCATCTGGGTAAACAGTCAGAGTTTCTCATTTTAAACAGTCAGAGTTTCTAAGTTTTAAAAGTCAGAATTCCCTCAAAAATCTGAAATTCTGAGAAAAAAGTCAGAATAAAAGAATAATCTGAGTTCTGAGAAAAAAGTGAGAACTTGTTTTAAAGGTGAGTATTTATAAGTAGTAAGAATTACCCGAAAAATCTTAGAAGTGAGATTTAAAAAAAAGACACTTTTCAAAAGAAAAATCGAAATTGAAGTTAAAAAAATAAGTCAGGATAAGAAAAAATAAAATGTGTTTTTAAAAATTCAGAATTCTAAAGAAAAATCAGAAGTTTGATAAAAAAAATTGGTTAAAAAAAAACAAGTAATTGTAAAAAAAAAAGGCAAAATCCTGATCAAACCTTCAAAAACATCCTCCTTAGCAACGGTCTGTTCTCCTCAGCAACGGCCTGTTCTCCTTAGCAACGGTCTGTTCTCCTTAGCAACGGTCTGTTCTCCTTAGCAACGGCCTGCCAGTGAAAACGATCAGAACTCTGGAATGTCCAAATTGACCGATCAGAATTGAGTATTCAAACAGGCCATGTAATAAAATGTAAGTTCGGAGCTCATTCATTTTAAAAGGCTTCTTCTTTTTGTCGGATAATCCAAAAATCAGCTCCTAAATGCTAACCCTATCTCCTATTCCTTGACCTCTGAGTGAAACGTCACGGGGTTAAGGGATAGTGGATAGGATAATTCAAAAGGACTTAGGAGAAGAGACTGCGGTACTTTAGAGAATCGAATGCACTTTCACGATCCCACGTGTTTATGATGCGCCAGCGGACGTCCTGAATGTGCGTCTGCTGCTGTGGGGAAACTATGGAAACTACAGTTTCTATACAGCGGACTACAACATGGATGTTCAATAAGAACGAGGGACTACTGTAAACTCATCTAGAGACTCTGCACCGTGCTCTGATGCTGTTGCTTTATGAACGTGGACAACAGAGAAACAGATTCTTCAGGACCAAAGTTGGAATTGAAATAAAAAAGGAAAGTGAAACTTCTGCTCGTCCCCCTCTCCCTCCGGTCCACATTAATACAAATGATCCCAATATGTATGATTGATGAAAAGATCAATCAATACAGATGTATTTATTATAAACGTTAGTCCTTAACATCTATCACTGTGTACATCACCATTCAAACATCTTTAGAAGTTGAACAAACCCCACACAGCTCAGTGAGATGTTGACTCCTCTCCTCTCCTCTCCTCTCCTCTCCTCTCCTCTCCTCTCCTCTCCACTCCTCTCCTCTCCTCTCCTCTAACCCCACACAGCTCAGTGAGATGTTGACTTTGATCATTTCAGTAAAAACTAACGTTCATATTTCTCTCTTTGATTATAATACTGATGAACGTTCAGAACAAAGCACTTTGGCAACTTACCACATACGTTTTAAAATGCTTAATAAGCACCGTAACTTTCATGATATCATTTCTCCGTCATAATCGGTTGTTTCCGTGAACGGCCGACTGTTGAGTGACGGCAAATGCTGCGGCTGCAATGCATTGTGGGGCAGCATTTTCTCCTCTCCTTTCGGTTAGGGAGGTCCAGTGGTTCCTAAGCTAAAGGAGGAGGCTATAAAGGAAGTTTGAAACCTCCTTTCATTTGGAGAATTGAACGGCACTTATCATGGCTGCCACTGAGGGACCTCCGGGTCATTTCACTCCGTTAGGAAGGTTCCTAGGCTAAATGGACTATTCCACTGCAGCCCGAGTGTTCTCCACTTCAAGCCAAACTCTGAGACAGATCCAAGGGAGGGAGTTTAAGTATCATAATGTATATATTTCCCAAATATATCATGATAAGGCTCATTTATAAAGGCTCAGTCCGTCCTGCATGTCGTCTGTTCTATCACTTAACGGCAAGAAGCCCAGAGTAAGAAAGAGTTGCTGCTATTTTAACCGTTCATTCTGGCACGGTTTCATTGTCTCCATTCTGCAGCCATGTGAAGGAAGATCAGAGAAGCTCAGGCTGTACCGTCACGGGTTGTAAAGAACTCGTACTATAAAGGAAGTTAAGTCCTCATTTGCATTTACACGTGCTCTTCCTGACACACTCTGCAGGAACACTCTATTTACAAAGACATCTCTCCTTTGGAGACTCAGGAGATCTTCTGGCTTTAGATATGAAGCTTTGAATACTCTACATTTAACATATGTGACAAAGTTGCATTTCTTCCAAAAAACCACAAGAAAAACTAAATAAATACATTTAAATATAAACAATAATTAATTAAACACAAAACAAAAAATGCTGATTAAATACTTTAAAATGCTGTGTTTACATTTACATTTATTATTAAGTTCCAGAAACAAAAACATTGAATAATCGTCATATCTGTTCACTTCTGAATGTCTCAGTTGATCCGCATTGCCCATGTGCCGTAGTGTTTTGAATTGATAGGTTATTCCAAAGTTTGGGGATGTCTTAATTATTTGTCAATCAATCAATGTTTATTTATAGCCCAATATCACAAATGTTACATCTGTCTCAGTGGACTTCAGTTTGTTCAGAATATCAGTATGACAATACGACACCCTCTGCCCTTAGACCCTCTGTCCTTAGACCCTCTGTCCTCAGACCCTCTGTCCTTAGACCCTCTGTCCTTAGACCCTCTGTCCTTAGACCCTCTGTCCTCAGACCCTCTGTCCTTAGACCCTCTGTCCTTAGACCCTCTGTCCTCAGACCCTCTGTCCTTAGACCCTCTGTCCTTAGACCCTCTGTCCTTAGACCCTCTGTCCTTAGACCCTCACATCGTACAAGGAAACACTTCCAGAGAAACCCACAGTTTAAAGGGAACATGGAGAACCCTCAGGGAGAGCAACAGAGGATGGATCCCTCTCCCAGGACGGACAGACGTGCAATAGATGCCGTGTGTAAATCCAAGAGATAATACATTTCACAACATAGGTAGTCCAGATGTTGGAAATGCATGTGTGTATAATAGGAAGATGAATCCACGAGGATGTCAACAAGAAGAAGTATGATGAGAGTCAGGCAGCAGAGACCGGTTCAGCCACGAAATAACATTACTCTTCTCTTATGAAAACATAGCTTCCAGATTCATCATTATGCCTCGACTGTCTTCTTCCAGTGAGCGGCCATTCATCTTCAGAAACACTAACGCTGATGAGATTCACAGGTTGAAAGAAAAACACCAAGAATCCAAATGATGCCAGTGATAAGTACAAACACTGCTGTGGTGGGGAAAGTGTCAGTGTTCCCAGTAAAAAAAAAAGTCAGAATTATCAGAAAAAGACAGAATTGTGAAAAAAGCGAGGACTAAAAACTCTGAATTCTAGAACATTTTTTAAGATTTCAAAACAATATCAAAAAGAGTTCTCAGAGAAATGGGGGGGGGGGGGGGGGGGGGAATTGAATAAACAATTTTTTAAGATAACAAAAAAAATCGGAATTATCAGAAAAAGACAGAATTGTGAAAAAAGTGGGAACTCAAAAAAGAATTTGAAATATTTTTAAGATTTCAAAAAAAATGTAGATAAAAAATTAAAAGACAGAATCAAAAAAATCTGAAAAGTGAGAATTAAAAACAATACCTCATAATTCTAAGAAAAGGGAGGATTCTAAAAAAAATCTGAATTCTTAGAGTTTTGAGAAAAAAGTCAGAATTATCAGAAAAACACAGAATAGTGAAAAAAGTGAGAACTCAAAAATAAATGAAAAAAAACTCAGAATTCTGGAAATATTTTTTGGATTTTTTAAAAAACATCTGAATTCTGCAAAGAGTCAGATTTCTCAGAAAGAGTCTGGATTCTGGGGGGAAATAAATAAATAGAATAAAAACTCATTCTTTGAAACAAAATTCGGAATTCTGAGAAAAGACAGAATATAAAAAAAAATGAATTCTGAGAACAAATTTCAATTTGCAAAAAAGATTTCTGAATTCTGAGAAAGAAGTAAGATTTCCCCAAAAATATCTAAATTGTATCTGAAAAATCAGATAAAAGAAAACAAATCAAAACTAAAGTCCCAACATGTTTTGCAGGTGGAACAAAACACCAAGAGTTCCTTAAAGACGAACAGATAAGTAAACACTGCTGCGGTGGGAAAAGTATTATAATGTTCCGCGTAAGAACAAAGTCATAATCCTAAAAACTCAGAGTTCTCTGAAAAGACGCGATACTGCATTTGCAAATCGTGTCCTACTTGCTGCCCTTTAGCAGGAAGTATTTCTGGATCAATAAATCACCTCTAAATGAAAAAGGGAAGAGACAAGGACACGACAGAGATAGCATCTGAATGAAACAGAGACTCAAAGCCACGACGGGCAGACAGAGATAGTGGAGTTAGAAAAAGCAGCATCCCACACATCCAGGGAATTCAATTAGGAGGATAGAGTCCTTCCTGACGAGAGTTTAACGAGGTTACATCTCTGTGACTGAGAGTCACAGCAACAGACAGCGCTCTCACTGAAGACCCTGCAGGAGGGGGTTGAAAGCCTCACTTTTATTTTTATGTGAACCCTTTGGATTCTCCACACATAGCGTTGTGAGTTCCTTCCAAACAACTCAGCTTTGGTTTCATCTGTCCACAGAACGTGTTGCCAGTAGTGCTGTGGAACATCCAGGTGCTCTTTTGCAAACTTCAAACTTGCAGCAATGTTTGTTTCTGGACAGCAGTGGCTTCCTCCGTGGTGTCCTCCCATGAACTCCATTCTTGTTCAGTGTTTTACGTATCGTAGATTCGTCAACAGAGATGTTAGCATGTGCCAGAGATTTCTTTAAGTCTCTAGCTGACACTCTAGGATTCTTCTTCACCTCATTGAGCATTCTGCGCTGCGCTCTTGCAGTCATCTCTACAGCACGGCCACTCCTAGGGAGAGTAGCAACAGTGCTGAACTTTCTCCATGTATAGACAAGTTGTCTTACCGTGGACTGATGAACATCGAGGCTTTCAGAGATACTTTGTAACCCTTTCCAGCTTTATGCAAGTCAACAGTTCTTAATCGTAGATCTTCTGAGAGCTCTTTTGTGCGATGGTTCACATCTGGCAATGCTTCTTAAGAATAGCACATTCAAAACTGCTGTGTATTTCTTATAGGGCAGCTTTAACCAACACCTCCAATCTCGTCTCATTGATTGGACTCCAGGTTGGCTGACTCCTGACTCCAGTTAGCTCTTGAAGAAGTCTTTAGCCTCGGGGTTCACATCCTTCCACCCTGCACTGTGAATGTTTCCATGGTGTGTTCAATAAAAACATGAACACATATCATTGTTTGTGTGGTATTAGTTTAAGCAGACTGTGTTTGTCTATTGTTGAGACTTAGATGAAGATCAGAACACATGTTATGACCAACTTATGCAGAAACCAGGTAGTTCCAAAGGGTTCACACATTTTCTTGCAACTGTATGTATATAAGCTATAGGGAGCAGTTGCAAATCAATAATTGACTCTGACCCTACTGAGAGGTCCCATCAGGATGTACACTTGGTCCGAATACTTGACCCTAGTTTAATTGGTTCAAGTGTTTTAGGAGGAGTATTCAATACTAAGGGCACTCAATATGTTCCAATGGCAGAAAACATGCGGAGGCGGAGGATTCTTTTTCATTTCACTTCAACGAGGGTTCATAGAAAGCAGACTCTCACTTAATGTGTGTTTTATGATGTAAGGATCACGGTCAAAAGACTATAGCGCTTCCCTATCTAATCACTCCCCACTGTGTCCAATCGTCCTGCGATATATAGACCTATAGACATGCATGTCCTATCCTCCCTGATGGCGCACATTTGACTGTAACGGCCCGTCCACACAGCGGCGTGCGTTGAAAGCTTCACCATTCACTTTGAATGGGGTGACGTCACTTTTCGCCGAACTGCATTGTGGGAAGCGACGCGGAGCTTTGCTGGCGTGGCTCGCAGCAAAAGTTGAGCAATGTTCAACTTTTGACGCCTCGGCGGAAGCGTCGGCCAATCGAATCATATGCCAGTACAAGCTCTAGCCAATCAAACCGCTGCTTGTGTGTCCGGGGCGGGAGATTCATGTGATTGGTCGAGTTTCAGACACGCCCGCCGGCAAGCTTCAACGCACGCCGCTGTGTGGACGGGCCGTAAGATGAGAGACCTGAATTAACGTAATCAGCTAAATTAACATATTTTTCAAACCCTAGTTTAGTTTATTTGCGTCGTGGACAGTCCCGATCAACTGTCACACAAAACAGTAAATAGGCGCATTCACACCGCAGTACTTTTCCCACAAAGGTTCATGCGAACTTAGTTCATGCAAACTCTCATTTAGTTCTCATGAACTAAGTACAGATCGCGTTCACACCGGAAAAAGTCCCTGAGGGAGGATTAGGCAAATGAAGCCGCTGACGTCACTTCTTCTTCTTCTGCTTTGGGTTTACTGGCAGGCTACAAACCACTTCACGGCGTATACTGCCCCCCGGAGTCCCCGGCCGGAAGTCCCCGGAGTTGGGGAAGGCTTCAGTAGAAGCTGCTGGGACTCCCAGCAGCTTCTACCGCCCAACCAATCAGAAATATAGCTCTTTTCTCACAAGAGCCGCTCGAAAGTCCCTGCTCTCTAGCAGGGACTTTCGAGCGGGTAAAAGAGTTCTCATGAACCTTTGTGGGAAAAGTACCGCAGTGTGAATGCGCCTAATGTTGCAGCTTTAGCCAACATTGCTAATTTCCAGCTGTTGTCCCCGGCCAGATGATAGACACCTTTTTAAGATCACAATACATCAACAGCATTAGTTATAAAGAAAGGATGAAAGACAAGTGGATACAGGCGAAAGGATAAAAGAGAACAATACAATGCAAACAACACACGTTACTACATACATGTCACATATAACACGTCACAATCACACAACAGACACGAGGGGAAACATCCATGATCACCACATGTAACACACACGCCAGTGACCCATGTTTTTAAGTGAGCTGTAAAGGTGGTGGATGTATGTCTTTGATTTGTGTGTAATAAATAGTTAGTTCAATCTAAAGCATTATATTAACAAGACAAATATTCAACCATAATGATCTTTAGGTAAAAATGTCTCGAGCCGTAAACCAAAGCAAATTAAACTCCATTCTGATTCTGAATCTGAACTTTCTGTGTGTTGGAGACAGAGATGGAAGAAGTCCACACATCCTTAACTCAAGTAGAAGTACAGATACTCGTGTTTAACAATACTCTGGTGAAAGTAGAAGTACTGACTAAACTTCTTTACTCAAGTAAAAGTAAAGAGGCTTTGAAATGTACTTCAGTAGAAAGTACCCATAGCTAGCAGCTGCTTTAAAGAGTACCTGACCTCCCTTTATATCAATAGAACAATAATGACATTGTTAGCTAATGAATGTTTCCATGCTGAACAACGGCAACATGACAACGTTTCCATTGGTCCCTCTTCTTTAGAGAAGACCAGGAAGTGATGGATACATGGATCGTGTTCAAATCAATAGGCACGCAATGACTCTAAAGAATAATGATCACGCATCAAACACACATTCAGACTAAAGGAACCAGCTGTTTGGGAAATGAGAGAAGTAGAAAGTACAGGTATTTGAGTTCAACATGTAAGAAGTAGAAAGTACAGGTATTTGTGTTCAACATGTAAGAAGTAGAAAGTACAGGTATTTGTGTTCAACATGTAAGAAGTAGAAAGTACAGGTATTTGGGTTCAACATGTAAGAAGTAGAAAGTACAGGTATTTGAGTTCAACATGTAAGAAGTAGAAAGTACAGGTATTTGAGTTCAACATGTGAGAAGTAGAAAGTACAGGTATTTGAGTTCAACATGTAAGAAGTAGAAAGTACAGGTATTTGTGTTCAACATGTAAGAAGTAGAAAGTACAGGTATTTGAGTTCAACATGTGAGAAGTAGAAAGTACAGGTATTTGAGTTCAACATGTAAGAAGTAGAAAGTACAGGTATTTGAGTTCAACATGTAAGAAGTAGAAAGTACAGGTATTTGAGTTCAACATGTGAGAAGTAGAAAGTACAGGTATTTGTGTTCAACATGTAAGAAGTAGAAAGTACAGGTATTTGAGTTCAACATGTAAGAAGTAGAAAGTACAGGTATTTGTGTTCAACATGTAAGAAGTAGAAAGTACAGGTATTTGTGTTCAACATGTGAGAAGTAGAAAGTACAGGTATTTGTGTTCAACATGTGAGAAGTAGAAAGTACAGGTATTTGTGTTCAACATGTAAGAAGTAGAAAGTACAGGTATTTGTGTTCAACATGTAAGAAGTAGAAAGTACAGGTATTTGTGTTCAACATGTAAGAAGTAGAAAGTACAGGTATTTGTGTTCAACATGTGAGAAGTAGAAAGTACAGGTATTTGTGTTCAACATGTGAGAAGTAGAAAGTACAGGTATTTGTGTTCAACATGTAAGAAGTAGAAAGTACAGGTATTTGAGTTCAACATGTAAGAAGTAGAAAGTACAGGTATTTGTGTTCAACATGTGAGAAGTAGAAAGTACAGGTATTTGTGTTCAACATGTAAGAAGTAGAAAGTACAGGTATTTGTGTTCAACATGTGAGAAGTAGAAAGTACAGGTATTTGTGTTCAACATGTGAGAAGTAGAAAGTACAGGTATTTGGGTTCAACATGTAAGAAGTAGAAAGTACAGGTATTTGTGTTCAACATGTAAGAAATAGAAAGTACAGGTATTTGTGTTCAACATGTGAGAAGTAGAAAGTACAGGTATTTGGGTTCAACATGTAAGAAGTAGAAAGTACAGGTATTTGTGTTCAACATGTGAGAAGTAGAAAGTACAGGTATTTGTGTTCAACATGTAAGAAGTAGAAAGTACAGGTATTTGGGTTCAACATGTGAGAAGTAGAAAGTACAGGTATTTGGGTTCAACATGTAAGAAGTACACCTCTGCTTGGCGATCACTTCCTGATGTATAAAGAGAAGAGGCGTGGCTTCGTTGTAGCGCATGAAGCACAAATGGCTCCAGTATAATAATTACCTGGATTTTCTGCATCTGTGGACACATTGAGAAAATGCAGTCAGGACTCCTTTAACCCGCCTCCCAGCTGTTCTGTCAGCTGTTCACATCATAGGGAAAATAACTCTTGGTACAGCTATAAGTGCATGGTACAACTTTAATGACCTAGCGATTAAATTGGAAAGTTCAAGTACAAACATCTTTGTACTTTCCGGGACTTGAACTGGTGACCTTCCAGTTGCCAAGCCAAGTCCCTATCGACTTCGCCGCCATCTGCAATTGAGTCTCTTTCCAGTCTTAGAGCTTAAACGATGATATGTTCTGTGTTTAACGCCAGAAATGCAAAGTATGATCTCCAGCACATAGAAACTGCAGGATGCTAACCTGCATATGTTGGGCAATTTGCGTAATTAGCATAAATTGCGTTAATTTGCATTAGCATTAAAGCCTACACAGACAATATTTCAACAACTGCTTGGACGAGGACTTGGAGAGGTTTTTCGGTGTTATTGAGGATTTTGGATTCATTGTTAACCTTTTGCATAATACAAAGTGTCTTTTTTAACCAACAAGTGGACATGTTTCAACAGTCTGCGGGCTGCTTTTGATGATGCCACATCACAAAACTACAATTTGTATTCAATAGTTTAAGTGTTGTCTTAATAACCCTTAAAAGTCAAAGTGAATTATGCAATTATTTACCAGCAAACATAACCTGGTCTCACCAGAATGCGTGACTCCACCACGACTCCAACCTGTTAAGCCCCAAGGACACTGTGTCTCAGGGCATCTTAGTATTTAAGAACCTATTAAAGGTGGGGTAGCTAAGTTTCAGATACCGGCTCGAGTGCACTCAAATTTGAAAGTACACAGCTGAAAAGAATCCGCCCCTTCCTTCAGACTTCCTTACAGAGCACCTCCTCCAACACACACGAACCATGACGTCAGCAGACTGGTGAAAGTGGCCGCCTGTTGCTGGCGAGTCATTGAAGTACTGCTGCAATGCACGCCCAATGAGGGCACGCCCAATGAGGGCACGCCCAATGAGGGCACGCCCAATGAGGGCACGCCCAATGAGGGCACGCCCAATGAGGGCACGCCCAATGAGGGCACGCCCAATGAGGGCACGCCCAATGAGGGCACGCCCAATGAGGGCACGAGATACATTTGTGCGTGCACGAGATGGAAGGCTGACAGACAGGACGGCAATCCAATCCGTTTAGCCGGCCCGGCAAAACAGATTGGTTGTACTTTTTACAGTATCACGGCTTCCACAGATGACATTTTTTTATGGATTTTTTCTTCAGATATTCATTCTTACCATTAGTCTATTCTGAGCACGATCTCTGTAGATAAATAAAGAACTACGACAGATGTGTAATATTTAATGCAGCCAAACCATTTATTACAAAGCATTCATGTGATGACTTTCAAAGAGTAAAGCAAGCACTGCTGAATAAAGTATGATTTGTCTTTTCAACCAATCACAGAGCTTGAGGCAACGCGGAACAATAGCTGAGGATTCTGGGTAGTGTAGTGTCTTCGGCCATCCTAAACTGAACAAATATTTGTTTCTCCGAATCGAAGGGGAAAATTACAAAAGCATTGAACACAACTTAAACCAATCAATGTTGTGTAATCAACAAGGATAATCTGGTGTGTTTGAGTTGATGAGTAATTCAGATATCTCTGTGAAATCAATCCACAGTAAGGAGAATACTTACTTCCGGGTGTAAAGTCCTCCTATCCAATGGGAATGGACGCTCACATTGCTCTCCGTAATACAATAAAGGGGACATAATCAAATCGGAATATAATGTTCTTTTAAATAATGTTAACTAAAGGGAACAATGTATTTAATGTAATACAAATCACAGTTGTATTACCCACAATGCACTGTTTTTTGAGAACAACAATTCGTAACTAATGCACCATAATACATTCTGACGAAAAATAAAATGATTATGAATACAAATAAAATAAAAGAAGCCTCCCGTGAGTTACTACAAGCTATAAAGTAGATTTTAAAAACGTGTTATAGAATTAAAGCTCACTGCAGGACGTTGTAGAAATGCGTGTGTGCACCACGACAAAGAGCCTCATTCACTTTACATTGGGGTTGTTTGCGTGGTGCAGACAGTAAATGTAACAAAGTGCGTGAGTCCACCACGCAATGCGGTGTTAAGGAGTCGCGGTGGAGTCACGCATTCTGGGGAGATCAGGTTTACCAAACAAGCTAGCATTAACATCTTCTATATGTCTGCCTATCTATCTCTCTATCTTTGTTGGATGATATCTAAAGCATATGCATTTAATGATGTTAAGGATGAAGGATCCATAAAGATAGGAAAATGACATAATAAAGGGGTTAATAAGACCTATCTTCACTACCACATATTAACCCGAGCTGTGTGTGTGTGTGTGTGTGTGTGTGTGTGTGTGTGTGTGTGTGTGTGTGTGTGTGTGTGTGTGTTCCCGTTCCCTCATGTTCCAGCTCTACAGCTCGATGTCTTCTCCTCTCTCTTGTGTCCACAGGGAGTCCACTGACCTTCTTAGATAAGGTCCGGTGCAACAGTTAACACCATTTCATCCTTTAGGGAACAACAGAGCCGAGGAGAGAGAGGAAACAAAACCTGGTTATAAAACAAAAAATAAATCTGCCTCACACACTGTAGTAGAAAAAACCTTCGCTAAGCTAAAGGAGGCTAACGTTGGGCTATAAAGGAACTACAGCACGGTCACATGACTTCACGTCACCACCGCTAAGCTAAAGGAGGCTAATGTTGGGCTATAAAGGAACTACAGCACGGTCACATGACTTCACGTCACCACCGCTAAGCTAAAGGTGGCTAATGTTGGGCTGTAAAGGAACTACAGCACGGTCACATGACTTCACGTCACCACCGCTAAGCTAAAGGTGGCTAATGTTGGGCTATAAAGGAACTACAGCACGGTCACATGACTTCACGTCACCACCGCTAAGCTAAAGGTGGCTAATGTTGGGCTATAAAGGAACTACAGCACGGTCACATGACTTCACGTCACCACCGCTAAGCTAAAGGAGGCTAATGTTGGGCTATAAAGGAACTACAGCACGGTCACATGACTTCACGTCACCACCGCTAAGCTAAAGGTGGCTAATGTTGGGCTATAAAGGAACTACAGCACGGTCACATGACTTCACGTCACCACTGCTAAGCTAAAGGAGGCTAATGTTGGGCTATAAAGGAACTACAGCACGGTCACATGACTTCACGTCACCACCGCTAAGCTAAAGGAGGCTAATGTTGGGCTATAAAGGAACTACAGCACGGTCACATGACTTCACGTCACCACCGCTAAGCTAAAGAAGGCTAATGTTGGGCTATAAAGGAACTACAGCACGGTCACATGACTTCACGTCACCACCGCGAAGCTAAAGGAGGCTAATGTTGTGCTATAAAGGAACTACAGCACGGTCACATGACTTCACGTCACCACCGCTAAGCTAAAGGTGGCTAATCTTGGGCTATAAAGGAACTACAGCACGGTCACATGACTTCACGTCACCACCGCTAAGCTAAAGGCGGCTAATGTTGGGCTATAAAGGAACTACAGCACGGTCACATGACTTCACGTCACCACCGCTAAAGTAAAGCAGGCTAATGTTGGGCTATAAAGGAACTACAGCACGGTCACATGACTTCACGTCACCACCGCTAAGCTAAAGGAGGCTAATGTTGGGCTATAAAGGAACTACAGCACGGTCACATGACTTCACGTCACCACCGCTAAGCTAAAGAAGGCTAATGTTGGGCTATAAAGGAACTACAGCACGGTCACATGACTTCACGTCACCACCGCTAAGCTAAAGGAGGCTAATGTTGGGCTATAAAGGAACTACATCACGGTCACATGACTTCACGTCACCACCGCTAAGCTAAAGGAGGCTAATGTTGGGCTATAAAGGAACTACAGCACGGTCACATGACTTCACGTCACCACCGCTAAGCTAAAGGCGGCTAATGTTGGGCTATAAAGGAACTACAGCACGGTCACATGACTTCACGATTTTAAAAGCAATGTATTGGTAGTGTGTTTCGTGCCTGCAGCACGTCTTTTTGTCCGGTCGGGTCTTGGAAGACCAGAAGCTGTGTGGTTCATTAAAACATTGTCTTACTCTATATCTTTCCCTGAGCCAAACCCTAACACTTTTATTTTAAATTGTATAATGTCGGAGTTTTTATGCCGTCCGTGAGGAAAAGAAATGGCTCAGAGCATCAGAATACTGACTGTATTTAAAAAAATAATAATTCCTTCTAATTTGTTATTGTTTGCTGCAGGCACGAAACATACGACCAATAGAAATACATTGCTTCTAAAGTCATTCTGTGCGACACACAAAAAAATGCAAAAATCGTGTTGGTGAAAACGAATCAATAGATTACATTTGTGACGTTAACAGGAAATGCCGTGAGACTGTGTTGGGTAGAAACACCGAGCAGTCACAGAGGCAGACAGAAACTCTCACAGACGAGTCTTCCAGTCTCACCCCTGAGCCAATTCGATTCTGAAATTGATTATGATCTCTGTGTGGGATTATTCGCAACAGGTTTGTTGACGTTGCAATCGATTACACATGTGAAGACCTTTGATTGGCAATCTGTTTTATTGGAATCATGCACTGGCAGACAGATAATGGAGCAGGAGTCCAGCCTGCGGGGGTTTATCAACCCAAAGAGCTCTGATTAGCTGACATCCTCGTGGATTCATCTTCTCATCACAGACACATGCATTTCCTAACATTCGGTCTATATGCTGTGAAATGTATTATCTCTTGGATTTACACACGGCATCTATTGCACGTCTGTCCGTCCTGGGAGAGGGATCCCTCCTCTGTTGCTCTCCCTGAGGTTTCTCCATGTTCCCTTTAAACTGAGGGGTTTTTCTGGAAGTGTTTCCTTGATGTGAGGGTCTGAGGACAGAGGGTCTAAGGACAGAGGGTCTAAGGACAGAGGGTCTGAGGACAGAGGGTCTAAGGACAGAGGGTCTGAGGACAGAGGGTCTAAGGACAGAGGGTTTAAGGACAGAGGGTCTGAGGACAGAGGGTCTAAGGACAGAGGGTCTAAGGATAGAGGGTCTGAGGACAGAGGGTCTAAGGACAGAGGGTCTAAGGATAGAGGGTCTGAGGACAGAGGGTCTAAGGACAGAGAGAAAGCTGTACGGAGAGAAAGTAAATTCATCACAATGTCAGAGTCGGGATCAGAACTGATTTCCATCTTCCTCTTTTTCTTGCTTGATGGGACATTTGGGATGTCGGCCTGTCCCTTTGTCCTACATTTAGATGTCTCTCATTGGATGAACCTGGACAACCAATCATGAGTTATAACAGGAATCCTTACAATAAAGCATATCATAATAATAGCTTGGATTTATATAGCGCCTTTCATGAGACCCAAGGTCGCTTTACAAGGAAATATAAGTACTCAGATCTTGTACTTGAGTAAAAGTAGAAGTACTCAGGTCTTGTACTTCAGTAAAAATAGAAGTACTCAGATCTTGTACTTGAGTAAAAGTAGAAGTACTCAGATCTTGTACTTGAGTTAAAGTAGAAGTACTCAGAGCTTGTACTTGAGTAAAAGTAGAAGTACTCAGAGCTTGTACTTGAGTTAAAGTAGAAGTACTCAGATCTTGTACTTGAGTAAAAGTAGAAGTACTCAGAGCTTGTACTTGAGTAAAAGTAGAAGTACTCAGAGCTTGTACTTGAGTTAAAGTAGAAGTACTCAGATCTTGTACTTGAGTAAAAGTAGAAGTACTCAGAACTTGTTCTTGAGTAAAAGTAGAAGTACTCAGATCTTGTTCTTGAGTAAAAGTAGAAGTACTCAGGTCTTGTTCTTGAGTAAAAGTAGAAGTACTCAGAGCTTGTACTTGAGTTAAAGTAGAAGTACTCAGATCTTGTACTTGAGTAAAAGTAGAAGTACTCAGAACTTGTTCTTGAGTAAAAGTAGAAGTACTCAGATCTTGTACTTGAGTAAAAGTCGAAGTACTCCTTACAATAGTAAAACATGGGATGGATTCAAAGTTAAATTCATTGTGTTTTTCTTCTGTAACTTTTTGAATATATACCTTCAGATCTATTGGTTTTGAAATCAAGAAATGCTGATAACTGCAGTAGAAGTAAAGTCATATATTGATATATCCAATACTCTGCAACCCCTGAAGTGAGATGATGGAAACAACCATGCAAAAGAAATGAACTTATAAAAAAAGATATGCCTTGAAAAAGATATGCCTTTGTAAGCGTGTTAAAAACGGTGTGTTTAAAACAAGCCCATGACTTCAAACACTGCTAGATGACATGAATGAATTATCAATTACTTTCTGTATGCGCACATGTGTCTGAGCCAATCAGAAGGCAGGTCCAGCAGCACCGTAGGCTTACTGCACACGCTTGTCAGATGCTTGATGCTGATGCCCATTAAATCGACTAAGAACATCCGAACCAGGGATTTGGAGACGGCCTTCGTCTGTCCGTTTGACCTCCTGCCCGCCTCAGTGTCGGGGGGGACTGGTCTTCTGCAGAAAAGCACCTAATTGTCTTCCCACTGGAGTAAAGTATGCTTTATTGACCACCTCTGTGTCTCCATTCTCAAAAGCACCACATGAAGCTGAATCAATACTTGATCTCTGATTCATTGTGACGCAGGAAGCCTAAGAACAATGCTTTAAACACAGTTCATGGTGTGTTTGTGACGACATGGAAACCTTTCATCTCCTAAAATCTGATTAAAACATGAAATTGTAATGTGAAATCTTACTGACAAAATGTAAAAACTTTTTAAGGAGATCTTAATATCCTGCGAGACGGTTTCATCCCTCATGCAAATGATCCTCACAGCTTCGTTTGGGAGCTAAACTCAGAAGCAATCTCTATTCTTTGCATCTGACTGACAGCAGCGCCATTGTTGCTTCATCCATGAAAACCTTTTCATTTTCAGCCTAAAGTATTCAATAGATTTTCTCTCCTAACGTCCATTTTCAGTCCCCTATAAAATGGCTCCGGTGTGAGGAGGTGGGTACAAATTATTATGAGATATTAAAGAGGGAGAAAAGAGTATTGTTCCACGGCTTGAATGCTTGACATTAAGGTCTGGGATTAGAAGACGAGGACAACAATGGCGTGAAGTGGAATGTACCGGCAAAGGGTTATTAAAAAGAAGGAGGTAAAGTCATGCACTCTGCTGTGTCATGGTGACATATTGGGGTGTCTCTACTTTAAAGAGTCCTCTCCTGCTGATGTTCAGGTGTAGATCAGTATGTAGTGTCTCTACTTTAAAGAGTCCTCTCCTGCTGATGTCCAGGTGTATATCAGTATGTAGTGTATCTACTTTAAAGAGTCCTCTCCTGCTGATGTTCAGGTGTGTATCAGTATGTAGAGTCTCTACTTTAAAGAGTCCTCTCCTGCTGATGTTCAGGTGTATATCAGTATGTAGTGTCTCTACTTTAAAGAGTCCTCTCCTGCTGATGTTCAGGTGTATATCAGTATGTAGCGTCTCTACTTTAAAGAGTCCTCTCCTGCTGATGTTCAGCTGTATATCAGTATGTAGTGTCTCTACTTTAAAGAGTCCTCTCCTGCTGATGTTCAGGTGTATATCAGTATGTAGTGTATCTACTTTAAAGAGTCCTCTCCTGCTGATGTTCAGGTGTATATCAGTATGTAGTGTCTCTACTTTAAAGAGTCCTCTCCTGCTGATGTTCAGGTGTATATCAGTATGTAGTGTCTCTACTTTAAAGAGTCCTCTCCTACTGATGTTCAGGTGTATATCAGTATGTAGTGTCTCTACTTTAAAGAGTCCTCTCCTGCTGATGTTCAGGTGTATATCAGTATGTAGTGTATCTACTTTAAAGAGTCCTCTCCTGCTGATGTTCAGGTGTATATCAGTATGTAGTGTATCTACTTTAAAGAGTCCTCTCCTGCTGATGTTCAGGTGTATATCAGTATGTAGCATCTCTACTTTAAAGAGTCCTCTCCTGCTGATGTTCAGGTGTATATCAGTATGTAGTGTCTCTACTTTAAAGAGTCCTCTCCTGCTGATGTTCAGGTGTATATCAGTATGTAGTGTCTCTACTTTAAAGAGTCCTCTCCTGCTGATGTTCAGGTGTATATCAGTATGTAGTGTCTCTACTTTAAAGAGTCCTCTCCTGCTGATGTTCAGGTGTATATCAGTATGTAGTGTCTCTACTTTAAAGAGTCCTCTCCTGCTGATGTTCAGGTGTATATCAGTATGTAGTGTCTCTACTTTAAAGAGTCCTCTCCTACTGATGTTCAGGTGTATATCAGTCTGTAGTGTCTCTACTTTAAAGAGTCCTCTCCTGCTGATGTTCAGGTGTATATCAGTATGTAGTGTATCTACTTTAAAGAGTCCTCTCCTGCTGATGTTCAGGTGTATATCAGTATGTAGTGTCTCTACTTTAAAGAGTCCTCTCCTGCTGATGTTCAGGTGTATATCAGTATGTAGTGTCTCTACTTTAAAGAGTCCTCTCCTGCTGATGTTCAGGTGTATATCAGTATGTAGTGTATCTACTTTAAAGAGTCCTCTCCTGCTGATGTTCAGGTGTATATCAGTATGTAGTGTATCTACTTTAAAGAGTCCTCTCCTGCTGATGTTCAGGTGTATATCAGTATGTAGTGTCTCTACTTTAAAGAGTCCTCTCCTGCTGATGTTCAGGTGTATATCAGTATGTAGTGTCTCTACTTTAAAGAGTCCTCTCCTGCTGATGTTCAGGTGTATATCAGTATGTAGTGTATCTACTTTAAAGAGTCCTCTCCTGCTGATGTTCAGGTGTATATCAGTATGTAGTGTCTCTACTTTAAAGAGTCCTCTCCTGCTGTATTTTCAGAACAAGCGAAGTAACAGCTATGTATTTAAAACGTATGCCTGGAATTCCCTTCTTTGTCCAAAGTGTGAAACACGATGACTTCTGCACCGGAAGACATGTTTGAGAAAGATTGAATTTAAAATCATTCACATTTTGAAAATATTCCCAAATAGAAGTCCTTCTCTTTCTCGTTACTGTCTCCCTCTTCTCAGTCGGAATAGAGAACTCTATTTCCCTCACACCTCCCTGAAACTAAAGTGAAAAGAATAAGTCAATTGGCTTCAGACGCTGTGCTCCCACTCCACCTTCCCCTCTCATTTCCCACTGCGATGGATTCGTGTCCAGCAGCGCCGTTTTT
Source organism: Harpagifer antarcticus (assembly GCA_902827135.1). Taxonomy (NCBI): domain Eukaryota; kingdom Metazoa; phylum Chordata; class Actinopteri; order Perciformes; family Harpagiferidae; genus Harpagifer; species Harpagifer antarcticus. Next base: position 65,592 of record CADEHL010001477.1, on the reverse strand, counting down.
CATTTTCCCCCAAATCTCAGCTCCCACCGAGTCAGCTGGGTTTCTGCTCAGCTCCCACCGAGTCAGCTGGGTTTCTGCTTCACGCGGGAACTCAGGTGTTTGTAACTACCCTCAGAGTCCCAGCTGATGCCTGCACTTCACTCGATGCAGGGTTTGGGGAGTAATTGATTACATGCAGTCTGACACAAAGCCATCAAAGAGACACAACAAGAGACATGGATCCACAACAACCAAAGGGGGGCAGATTTCTACACATGGTCCTCTTCTTTTACAGAATCGCAGAATCCAGATCTTTTTCTCAAAATTCCTTTCTTTTTTTCAAATCAAACTTTTTCATAAAACTCTGACTTTTTTTTCAAAAGTCTTTCTTTTTCCAAGATTAGATTTTGTTTTCAAATGTCTTACTTTGTGTGCTCCTATGTTTCATTGGTGTGTAGGCATCAGTACATTTACTCAAGGTACAATTTGTACTTAAACTCGATTATTCTCAGTTTATGCTTCTGTAAACTCCACTGCATTCTGGGAACAAATATTGTACTTTTCTCCTTATTTACTATAGTTTTTTATTATATAAAAGGTATATATGTATAGTGTCAGATATCCAGCAGCAGTATATAGAGTTATTACATTTAGCTCTATAAACACAACAATCATGATAATCCCATTCATTCAATATATAAACGATACGCCATTACACATAAGAAGTACTTTTCTTGGTTTATTTGTCTTTGCTTGTATACTGATACATGTTCACACGCTACAAACATTACTGATTAACTGACTTCACAATTAACTTAGTTTCTTTAAATAAATATACTTTAATTGGATGTGAATGATGTGTGGTCTCCTTCTTTTGTCCGTCCTTGAGCCAGGGCGTGACAAGAGTAGAACATCAATCACTCAATCAATCGAGTAAAGAATACACAATATTGAAATGTATGAATGCATAAGAATACTATCGTAGACAAATCTACTACAGAAATAGAATCATAGGAGACAAAGTGTCACGGTCTGTCTGTGTTTTGTCTGTCTCTGGTTTCCTGTTTTATTTAGAAAAGTGTTCACCCCCTGTCTTGCCTGTAGATTCCTGTCTCTGTGTTTGCCCTCCTGTGTCTGGTTTCCTGATTGTGTTCACCTGGTGCCCCTGTGCTTTCTCCTCCCTCCTCTCCTGTGTCTGGTTTCCTGATTGTGTTCACCGGGTGCCCCTGTGTTTTCTCCTCCCTCCTCACCTGTGTCTGGTTTCCTGATTGTGTTCACCTGGTGCCCCTGTGCTTTCTCCTCCCTCCTCACCTGTGTCTGGTTTCCTGATTGTGTTCACCTGGTGCCCCTGTGTTTTCTCCTCCCTCCTCACCTGTGTCTTGTTTATGTGATTAGTCTTGTGTGTATTTAAGTTCTGGTCTTTCCGTCAGTCTTTGTGAGACCCTTGTTGTTTCACTGTGTTCACGGGGGAGTGAGTTCAGCTTTGTTTCATAGCCTTGAAATAAAGGTATTTAAATCTGCGTTTGGGTCCTGCCTGCTTCACTCAACCCTGACACAATACACATTACAAAAACAGCAATAACTCTAATAACCTATTTCTTAAATCCAAAATCTTGTTCTCTTTTAGGCTATGATATAAATCATGTTAACATATAAGGGTTATATTATAAATCCTAACCATGCATGGTGTTTATAAATTATGGCATTTGTCCCTTTACTAAAAAATAACAATTTTCTCTCCACAGGAAGTGATCAAGAACACTGGGTTCTTTGTGAAGACAGCTGCTGGTTCGGAGACTTCAGAGACTTCTGGTATGCTTGATGTTCTAACTAAAGGACAGAAAATCAAGCAAACGGGTGATTATTCTCAGATATGCAATTTAGCCTCTGCCCTCTTTAAACGGCACTGAAAGCACCACATACGCATTTAGAGGTTTAGACGATCTATAAAACCATGTGTGAGTGTAGATTTGACAGTAAATCAGTGTCAGGTGTTCGTGTTTAGGGATCAATACTCACATCTGTTCTGACATCAGGGCGTTTAATAATCAGAAAACACAGAGTCTGTAAATCATTCAATGCCCTTTACCTAAAGGTCTCATAGTTGTTGTTGGAAAAATGAAGAATATGGAGCATTTGTTGACAGATTGCAGGAGTCAAAGGACACAACTGAGCAGGGTTTCTGTCCGAGGGCCAATCAGAACTCTGCATTATAGGTTTAAATAATGAACATATGATATCAACGTTACAGCGTTTCTGCACGAAGAGGAATATATTTTATCATCTGAGTTTCAGCTTCGCTTTTGTGCCGGGAAATGCATTTAATGAAAGCAATTACATGTGGGCAAGCTGCGCCGTGTGCAGAGAGGACAGACATAGTTTATAGAGGAGGAGAAAGATGTGAAAGCTAACGAGAAGAATCTGAAGATAGATGTGCGCAGAGGTGGGAAGTAGTGGAGTACAAATACTTCGTTACTGTACTTAAGTACATGTTTCTGGTATCAGTACTTTACTCCACTACTTGTTTTTCTGACGACTTTTTACTTTCTACTTCTCACATGTTGAACACAAATACCTGTACTTTCTACTTCTTACATGTTGAACTCAAATACCTGTACTTTCTACTTCTTACATGTTGAACACAAATACCTGTACTTTCAACTTCTTACATGTTAAACCCAAATACCTGTACTTTCTACTTCTCTCATGTTGAACACAAATACCTGTACTTTCTACTTCTTACATGTTGAACCCAAATACCTGTACTTTCTACTTCTCACATGTTGAACTCAAATACCTGTACTTTCTACTTCTTACATGTTGAACCCAAATACCTGTACTTTCTACTTCTCACATGTTGAACTCAAATACCTGTACTTTCTACTTCTTACATGTTGAACACAAATACCTGTACTTTCTACTTCTCACATGTTGAACACAAATACCTGTACTTTCTACTTCTTACATGTTGAACTCAAATACCTGTACTTTCAACTTCTTACATGTTGAACCCAAATACCTGTACTTTCTACTTCTTACATGTTGAACACAAATACCTGTACTTTCTACTTCTTACATGTTGAACCCAAATACCTGTACTTTCTACTTCTCACATGTTGAACACAAATACCTGTACTTTCTACTTCTTACATGTTGAACTCAAATACCTGTACTTTCTACTTCTTACATGTTGAACACAAATACCTGTATTTTCTACTTCTTACATGTTGAACACAAATACCTGTACTTTCTACTTCTTACATGTTGAACTCAAATACCTGTACTTTCTACTTCTTACATGTTGAACCCAAATACCTGTACTTTCTACTTCTTACATGTTGAACTCAAATACCTGTACTTTCTACTTCTCACATGTTCAACCCAAATACCTGTACTTTCTACTTCTTACATGTTGAACTCAAATACCTGTACTTTCTACTTCTTACATGTTGAACTCAAATACCTGTACTTTCTACTTCTTACATGTCGAACTCAAATACCTGTACTTTCTACTTCTCTCATTTCCCAAACAGCTGGTTCCTTTAGTCTGAATGTGTGTTTGATGCGTGATCATTATTCTTTAGAGTCATTGCGTGCCTATTGATTTGAACACGATCCGTGTATCCATCACTTCCTGGTCTTCTCTAAAGAAGAGGGACCAATGGAAACGTTGTCATGTTGCCGTTGTTCAGCATGGAAACATTCATTAGCTAACAATGACATTATTGTTCTATTAATATAAAGGGAGGTCAGGTACTCTTTAAAACAGCTGCTAGTTATGGGTACTTTTTACTGAAGTACACTTCAAAGCCTCTTTACTTTGACTTGAGTAAAGGCTGTACGGGCAGAAAGAAGACCGATGTGACGTTGAGAAGTGGTTAACCCTCTAGATTAACTTACCATTCTTCTATTATTCTCCTCATGCAGTCCGTCCCGAGCCGCAGTGGAAAAGCTGACTTTGTTGGATGTTTCTGGTTTGTTTTAAACTGGTTAGTCACAAACAACCCAAGGCCTGTAAACACATTAACCGTGGAGTCTCTAAGTATTTGTATTATTTGTTTATTGTGTGCAGTTCCAGTTACTGGATATCGTGCGGCGCGTAAACACAGTGTGTCTTCAGATGAGATTATTTTGTTTTTCTATGGTGTTCATACGAGTTGAGAAATGTCAGTAAAGTAGCAGGAACCTCTCGATGTTTGGATATCTATCACTTTTCAGATTGTTTCTTGAATATAAAATATCAAGATATGCATGCTAATGTAAACACAGACCATAGTAAGTCCAAAACACGCCTCATTGTTTCTGATAGCGACGTTTCTGATTGGCCCGTGGGGGTAAAGCCCGCCCACATTTTAGTAATGTCGTCTGGAGCAAATCTGGATCAGCTCCGTTTGGAACCCCCCCCATAAATCCCAAATCTCAGAGACTCTTGAGTCAGGGGAAGCCAGCTGATGCCTGCACTTCACTAAACGCTGTTTGAGGAGTAATGGATTACATGTAGTCTGACACAAAGAGACAAATCAACCAAAAAGAGGTACACATCCGACAAGAATAGAAACAAAAGGACTGAAAATAGATTAAAAACACACAAACAACCATGAAAATAGTCAAATTAGACACAAATCCATCAAAGATACACTAAACAACCAAAATGAATCTCAAAACGAACAAAGAAAAAGTGCAAAATTAAACACTAAACTGGCAAAAAGAGACAAATCAACCAAAAACAGAACTGTAATAAACTGTGTTCCGTATAAAGAAGTAATCAGATTACTGCTATATCTGAACATGGTGGATTACTAGCAGAATTACAGTGTTAGTAAAACCCTAAAAAGAGCATATAGTGTTAGTTTTAAAGGGGACCTATCAAGCAAAATGCACTTTGTGATGTCTTCTCTACATCACCATGTGTCCCCGCTGTGTCCCCGGTGTGTCGGGGAACTCACGCAGCGTCAGGAAATAAACCCTCTCTCTTTTCCTCCGTACCCAAATCTCTAAAACGGGGAACAACGGAGCTGATCCAGATTTGCGTCCGATATGACGTAATATCTGAAATGTGGACCCACGGCCCAATCAGAAAGCTGCTATCAGAAACAATGCCCGACTGTTTTGGACGTAATATGGTCGGTGTTTACATTAGCATCGCTAACACTCAGAGCTAACCTGTACTGGAGAGCATGTGTGTGAAGAAGCAGGAAGTAAAAAGGAAGTCACCTTGTGGTATAACCGGCAAGAGAGAAAGCCTTTGAGCTCCAGACTGTTTCAGATCCTTGATAATCCATGATATGGCGTTTCATCACGGCAGCATTTAGTTTAGACGGTAGCTGCCGGGTCCCGCATGAGCTCAGACCCCTCCTCTTTAAAGCTTTATCCCCAAATCAGAACTTTAGAAACAGGAAGTGAAACAGAGGGATATGAGGCGTGGCTAGAATGATCTGTTTGGTGTTTGGAGCAAAACACTTCATAGACATGTGTTTTATATATTTGTATATATCTGAGACCTGTGCTATTGCCTACAAACAGCATGATAGGTGACCTTTAAAATGATTACGTCATATGGGACGCAGATCAGCTCCGTTGTTCCCCGATTGTAGAGATGTGGGTACGGAGGAAATGAGAGGGTTTATTCTCCTGACACACCGGGGACACATGGTGATGTAGAGAAGACAGTGCATTTTGATTGATGGGAGACCTTTAAAATGGCCAATACAGTTACAAATCAAAAGCTAGGACTGTTTTTAAAACAACAATTTGTCTAATAACAAAAAATGTCTAAAGCATCTTTGCAAACATGTAGGTTTCTCAACAGTATGGACATTAGGACACTGGTCTCTTAATTAGTGGTGAGTAACAACATGGATGCTGTGGCTGAATTAGCCCTCGTTCCAAAATGCAGATTTTCCCACGGGATTAATAAAAGTCCATCTTGTATCGTCTCATGTTCTCGTGATAATTGATACATCTTATAAACGAGATCAGAGCCACAATATCCCCTCATACCATGTGTTTCCAGAAGAAACCCTGACGTATTAGTTTGTTTTATTAATACATAACAACGTGTACAGAGCCTTAGTTTAAAAAAAGGATATTTCAGTATATCAAAGTCGACTATCGCTCACTCTTACCTTTCCAACATTCTGCCAACAGCGGGAAGAGAAACTCAAAAAGGCTGGAGTCAGGATTAGTTCTACCACCGACTCCAGCCCCCCTGCTGGGAGATTGATGACTTCATGCAGTTCTTCATTGCATAGTTCTTGTACTGCACGAATGAAAAGGAGCAGAGGACGTACAAAGAGACAGAAATGCATTTTTCACATTTCACCTGTCTGTCCACATGCTGAGAGAGAGAGCTGGACTCAGGTGTGATGACACACACACACACTCATACAGGGTGTGTGTGTATATGCCTCTATACGCGTTGACGTACTTGACACGGATGGCTTCTTGCTGTTCACAGGATCATTAGACGAGGTCAGAAGCAGAACTCATGTCGGGATGTGAGTGGGTCTGAGACTTGAGATATAAAGACTTCCTGTTAAAGGAGACATTTAGGTCTGGATTTTCATTTGGATCCGGTGCAGTTTGACGTTGTGACGGCATCAGACTGAATTGACTCTGACACATTACGGCGAGTAGGAGCAAAAACCTTTATGTTTATATTGATCGGGGACATAAAGCAAGTTATTTTTTGCACTTTAAACCTTACCTAAATCCAGGAAGCAGCTTGCCAGAGCCCGATTGTTTTAAAATCATTGATGTGGCATTAAAATAAAAAGTTGAATTGTGGATTTGGAGAATATTGACTTCCCTGAACCTGTTCAATAACGGGATGAAGGATTGAGTTCTAAAACCCAGAAATAACTTTGGTTGTTAGCCTGAAATAATGTTTGTGGTTAACACAAGCTGAGGAGATTTTAACGTTTTGCTTATGATATCAAATAAGTCAGTCAATACCCCACTGGTGAATCAATGGAGGCTGCTAACAAGTGTCTTTAGCCACCTTTAGCTTAGCGGTGGTGACGTGAAGTCATGTGACCCTGCTGTAGTTCTTTTATAGCCCAACATTAGCCTCCTTTAGCTTAGCGGTGGTGACGTGAAGTCATGTGACTGTGCTGTAGTTCCTTTACAGCCCAACATTAGCCACCTTTAGCTTAGCGGTAGTGACGTGAAGTCATGTGACCGTGCTGTAGTTCCTTTATAGCCCAACATTAGCCACCTTTAGCTTAGCGGTGGTGACGTGAAGTCATGTGACTGTGCTGTAGTTCCTTTACAGCCCAACATTAGCCTCCTTTAGCTTAGCGGTGGTGACGTGAAGTCATGTGACCGTGCTGTAGTTCCTTTATAGCCCAACATTAGCCACCTTCAGCTTAGCGGTGGTGACGTGAAGTCATGTGACCGTGCTGTAGTTCCTTTATAGCCCAACATTAGCCACCTTTAGCTTAGCGGTGGTGACGTGAAGTCATGTGACCGTGCTGTAGTTCCTTTATAGCCCAACATTAGCCTCCTTTAGCTTAGCGGTGGTGACGTGAAGTCATGTGACTGTGCTGTAGTTCCTTTATAGCTCAACATTAGCCTCCTTTAGCTTAGCGGTGGTGACGTGAAGTCATGTGACCGTGCTGTAGTTCCTTTATAGCCCAACATTAGCCTCCTTTAGCTTAGCGGTGGTGACGTGAAGTCATGTGACCGTGCTGTAGTTCCTTTATAGCCCAACATTAGCCACCTTCAGCTTAGCGGTGGTGACGTGAAGTCATGTGACCGTGCTGTAGTTCCTTTATAGCCCAACATTAGCCACCTTTAGCTTAGCGGTGGTGACGTGAAGTCATGTGACCGTGCTGTAGTTCCTTTATAGCCCAACATTAGCCTCCTTTAGCTTAGCGGTGGTGACGTGAAGTCATGTGACTGTGCTGTAGTTCCTTTATAGCTCAACATTAGCCTCCTTTAGCTTAGCGGTGGTGACGTGAAGTCATGTGACCGTGCTGTAGTTCCTTTATAGCCCAACATTAGCCTCCTTTAGCTTAGCGGTGGTGACGTGAAGTCATGTGACCGTGCTGTAGTTCCTTTATAGCCCAATGTGTGTGTGTGTGTGTCTTATGGCCTTTGTTTCATTCCACAGGCCATAAGACTATTACACTTTTTAAAGAACATCCATAAACATTCATCGGTTTGCATCTTGCTAATTATTTACACACACATCATATTCTTGTACATAGACTCTTGTGTATTTACTTGCACATCTCCAAACATTCTCTTGCAGTATTTTACCTGTTGTATTTTGTGTTTTATGTCCTATATATATTCATGTTGCTCTGTTGGAGGAGGACTTTAGTTTGCATTGACATACACTGAACAAAAATATAAACGCAACACTTTTGTTTTTGCTCCCGTTTCTCATGAGATGAACTCAAAGATCTAAAACATTTTCTATAAACACAAAATAACCATTTCTCTCAACTATTGTTCACAAATCTGAAAGAATGTGTGATAGTGAGCACTTCTCCTTTGCCGAGATAATCCATCCCACCTCACAGGTGATATCAAGATGCTGATTAGACAGCATGATTATTGCACAGGTGTGCCTTAGGCTGGCCACAATAAAAGGCCACTCTGAAACGTGCAGTTTTGCTATTGGGGGGGTCTGGGGGGGTCCGAAAACCAGTCAGTATCTGGTGTGAGGGGTAGGGCTAGGGTAATGTTGTGAATCGAGTGGCCTGTGTTCGTCATCCATAACATACGCCTGCCCATACCATAACCCCACCACCACCATGGGCCACTCGATTCACAACATTACCCTAACCCTACCCCTACCCCTCACACCAGATACTGCCTGGTTTTCGGACCCCCCCCAGACCCCCCCAATAAAGCCAAACTGCACGTTTCAGAGTGGCCTTTTATTGTGGCCAGCCTAAGGCACACCTGTGCAATAATCATGCTGTCTAATCAGCATCTTGATATCACCTGTGAGGTGGGATGGATTATCTCGGCAAAGGAGAAGTGCTCACTCTCACAGATGTTTTCAGATTTGTGAACAATATTTGAGAGAAATGGTTATTTTGTGTTTATAGAAAATGTTTTAGATCTTTGAGTTCATCTCATGAAAAACGGGAGCAAAAACAAAAGTGTTGCGTTTATATTTGTGTTCAGTGTATGTGCACTGTAGCTGCTGATGATGATAAAGCCTGGACTCCTAATGCCTTACCAAATTTGACGGCAAAGCGTCCACGAGACTTTTCACTGAAAGCGTCAGACGGACACCTTAGTCGTTAGAAAATCATCCTCTAGTCTCTCTGGATGTCTAATGTTACAGCAAATTATCCAATATTTAAGTATTTCTCTACAAAAATGATGGAACAGACTTCTCCAGAAAACACCTCAACAAAGTCCTGATTCTTTAACCTGGAGTGATGACAATAAAGCCTTGAATCTGTTTGCTAACGACTGTTTATTAACGTCAGTCATGGTTTTAAGGAAAGAGGTGAAGGAAGGACTTAACGTGCACTGACACTAAGTCTGTTGTGGAGAAACTACAACTCTGTTCGAAGGACTACAATACTGTTACGTTCCCTCCTAATCTAGGGGTACGAAGGGGAAGTAACAAAGCACAGAAATGACCAGGCACGAGAAAAAAGAGCGGAAACTGATCTTCTGATCTCCTGAAGCCACAAAGGGAGGTGTCATTACCAACGACGGACAAGCAGAAAACCACCAGCCAACTTGCAAAGCAAATTAAGATACAGATATAATCAGGTCCCACACAGAGACATAGACACCATGCAGCCAGAGAAGAAGGGGAGAGCGACTGCAGCTTTCCTCAGGTCCTTTATGGAGGCCCTGATTGGTGATTTGGGAGCACCTGAGGAGAAGCTGCACCTGGAGACAATACAGAGGGAGAGAGAAAGACACACACACAAACACGTAACAATACCCACATGTGCTGTAGATGCTTCACCCCGGTTGTTAAGGTGTTGTTTCATGCAGCTTTATGAACAACAGTGGGAAGTATATTGTTCATTACAAAGGGAGGGATTGAAACACAAACAGAAAGAGAAACCTAATGGTTGCTCACACTCTCCCTCCTGGCCACACGTATTGATCCACATGATCCCAATTACAGTAAGGTTAGATCATTGGTAAAGCACAAGACACAATGCAAAGTGCTATAGGCAATAACACATCATATTTAAGAACTGAACAAAAAGACAATTCATCAAAGAACGGTTAAACATATTGTAAATACAGATCGTGCAATGATGAAGCAAAGCTAGGGCTCTGGAAAAGCAGCACTGAAAATAAAGGGTTTCAACTTGATTTAAAAGAACCCAGTTAGTCAGATTGTATGTCATTAAACTTTATGCAATATGTGTAACGCTTGTTAGGCCTACACTTCTATCACTGTCTTCATCACCATTCAAACATGTTGAGAAAGGGTTAAGAAACATCACACGAGATATTTCATTTAGAAAATCAAACCCAGTATTTATACATTGTTAGGATTGATCCCGGAGCGGCGTTAATTCACAATCAATGAATCCGTTAAAATAAAGGGATTTAAGTATCGGTACGTCACTCAGAGGTCTCACTCTGCTGCTGATCCGGGAACCGAAATACATTACATTGCATTTAGCTGAGGCTTTTATCCAAAGCGACTTACAATAAGTACATTCGACCAGGAAGACACAACCCTGAAGAAAACAGAATCATAAAGTACATCAGGTTTCATAGAGCCACACATTTCAAGTGCTACTCAGCTGGCTTTAGAGGAGCCAGTCCTTTGTTAGTATATAAGAGCTTTGTTAGTAATTCTATGGCTGGAAGTGGAGTCGAAAGAGATGAGTTTTCAGTCTGGAAGGTGTGTGAGCTTTCTGCTGTCCTGATGTCAATGGGGAGCTCATTCCACCATCTTGGAGCCAGGATAGCAAACCCACGTGTTTCTGCTGATGGGAACTTGGGTCCCCCTCGCAGCGAGGGTGCAGCGAGTCGTTTGGCTGATGCAGAGCGGAGTGCACGTGCTGGGGTGTACGGTTTAACCATGTCCTGGATGTACGAAGGGCCAGATCCATTCGCAGCATGGTCTGCAAGTACCAGTGTCTTGAAGTGGATTCTAGCAGTTACCGGGAGCCAGTGGAGGGAGCGGAGGAGCGGAGTGGGGGGGGGAACATTTAGGAAGGTTGAAGACCAGACGAGCCGCTGCATTCTGGATGAGCTGAAGAGGTCGGATGGCACATGCAGGTAGACCAGCCAGGAGGGAGTTGCAGTAGTCTAGGCGTGAGGTGACGAGAGCCTGGACCAGAACCTGCGTGGCTTTCTGGGTCAGCTGGGGACGTATCCTCCTGATGTTGTACAAGTACAAATACAAATACAATTTAATAGTTAAATCTCAATTATATCATCATTCATGGGAATGAATTGTATTTATTTACAAGTCGAAGTGTCCTTTCGCTCAAACACTGAACCCCAAATTGCTCCCGTATGCAAGGCGGTGTAATGGTTGTACGTCTGCTAAAGAAATGACATGTTAGAAAATGTATAATTTGATAAAGATATTGCGACTTTAAGGTTCAGCTATCTTTAACTCGTAATATAGTTGGATTCTGTTTGACGTTATGTAAACCTACTTTGCTTTTTAGAAACCCCCCCACAGAACATTGCCTACATGTATTTTGTTTTGCCATCTCCCTTCTCTACTTAACCAAAGTGCGACACGTGGGAGCTGAATATAAATGGCCTAATTTCGCTTAAATGCTGAGAAGTTGCTTTAGATAAATCGCCTCATCTTTTCTAAATGCTGCCTCAGGGACACGGAGAGAACCCGCCTCACAGACTGCTGAAGGAGCTCCACACCTGAAATGTAGATAAAGCGTTGTTGACACAAACAAATTGAATTCCTCTGCCGCACAACGACGAATATATGAACAGCTCCACAGAGACTGTAAAGGCACAAGGGATCAGATTTAGATTTATGAATGAAACTCAGAGTTCATTTTAAACCAGTTTTGCATCTTCCAACTTTTCATTTCATGTGTAATTTAAATGCTGACTATTACTCTTTAATTCATTCATGCTGCCTGGGAATTACTTTCCTTTCCTTCTCACACGCAGCAGGAGAGGACTCTTTAAAGTAGAGACACTATATACTGATATACACCTGAACATCAGCAGGAGAGGACTCTTTAAAGTAGAGACACTACATACTGATATACACCTGAACATCAGCAGGAGAGGACTCTTTAAAGTAGAGACACTACATACTGATATACACCTGAACATCAGCAGGAGAGGACTCTTTAAAGTAGAGACACTACATACTGATATACACCTGAACATCAGCAGGAGAGGACTCTTTAAAGTAGAGACACTACATACTGATATACACCTGAACATCAGCAGGAGAGGACTCTTTAAAGTAGAGACACTACTGATATACACCTGGACATCAGCAGGAGAGGACTCTTTAAAGTAGAGACACTACATACTGATATACACCTGAACATCAGCAGGAGAGGACTCTTTAAAGTAGAGACTCTACATACTGATATACACCTGGACATCAGCAGGAGAGGACTCTTTAAAGTAGAGACACTACATACTGATATACACCTGAACATCAGCAGGAGAGGACTCTTTAAAGTAGAGACACTACATACTGATATACACCTGAACATCAGCAGGAGAGGACTCTTTAAAGTAGAGACACTACATACTGATATACACCTGAACATCAGCAGGAGAGGACTCTTTAAAGTAGAGACACTACATACTGATATACACCTGAACATCAGCAGGAGAGGACTCTTTAAAGTAGAGACACTACATACTGATATACACCTGAACATCAGCAGGAGAGGACTCTTTAAAGTAGAGACACTACATACTGATATACACCTGAACATCAGCAGGAGAGGACTCTTTAAAGTAGAGACACTACATACTGATATACACCTGAACATCAGCAGGAGAGGACTCTTTAAAGTAGAGACACACTCTTTAAAGTAGAATAAATGTACTTTTTTAGATTCCACCACTGGTTAAAGTGAGGAACGATGATTCTTTGTATGAATTATTCACTTTTTCCGAGTGAATGACTATTTTAACGACCCTCTAAGGGGAAAGAGACAATTCTGTGTTTAAGAGATTATTGAAAGTGGCTTTATATCCAACACCTGTTCGACTCGTTTCTGACTGGACAAACCAACAGAGAGGAGAGCAGCTGTCCATCCGTTCTCTTTCCATAAAATCTAAACCGTTCCCGTTTCCATTCCTGCAGAATCGGCTGGTTACGTTTTATGGTAATTGAAGTGAGATATGTGCCGTCAGATGTGTGTAGAAAAACACATCTGACGGCACATTCTCCTAAGTGTTCATACTGGATGAGCTTTCACAGATTGAACCAGTAGGAAATGTCCTCTGAAGTCTGGAGTCGTGCCGCTCCTCTCGTAAAGCGCGTGTTTCTGTTATTTTAAATGAGGTGGGGCGTCTGGTGAGTTTCACTATCGAGTCGGTGAAGAGATAGATTTTTCACTCAATTCAAGCAACAGATGGAAGCACTTCATCACGTCTTCTTTAGCCCTTCGTAGACGTTACTGTCTGTCACCTTTTAGAGCCTTTTATATTAATATTATATAATAAGCTTGATTACAGATATTTGTTAAGTTAACACTGTAACTGCTGACCATTGATATTCAGAAAGAATCGTGGATGTTTGTCAAAAACCTGTCATTTTGGGGTTTGTTGTTGATTTTAAACAAATAAAGTCTTGGCTTTTAGGATATCGAACTTTTAACAGTTTTATGACGAGTGGTTAACGGAAGAACTTAACAAGAGGTGTGTGTGTGTGGGTGTGTGTGTGTCTATCCATACTTGTGGGGACCTAAATCAGTTTACACAGTCACGTGTGGGGACTCACCTCCCTTATGGGGACAAATTGGAGGTCCCCATGTGGGGAGTCATTCATTTTAGGGTGAAGACTTAGGTTAGGGTTAAGGTTAGGATAAGTCTCCAGGAAATGCATGTAAGTCAATGTAATGTCCCCTGAAATGATGTGTGTGTGTGTGTGTGTGTGTGTGTGTGTGTGTGTGTGTGTGTGTGTGTGTGTGTGTGTGTGTGTGTGTGTGTGTGTGTGTGTGTGTGTGTGTTGTGTGTGTGTGGTGTGTGTGTGTGTGTGTGTGTGTGTGTGTGTGTGTGTGTGTGTGTGTGAAGCCTGGAGGCCACTCTTTAAATAACTATGGTTTAAAACTTGTCTGGAAACTGTGAAGGCCTTTTTTCTCAGAATCGTCTCGTAGAATTCAAATTATCTGAATATTAAGAGAACAAACATGCAGTATATCATTGGGAAGCTGAGAATCTCCTCTTCCCAACAGTGTGTGTAACTCAAACTGTGCTTCAGGGACGATGGGACTGATTTTGATCGAGAAGGTCACATGTCTTTTACACAAGGCATAAAGAAGTTGCCTGTACGAAGGTGAGGACGTGTAATGGTTAACATACTGAGATCATACTTTTCATATCAGCTCATTAGAGTATGACAGCGATTCTCTGGTGCTAGTTCTTTCAATATCAAATGTTATCTGCAGCTAATGAGCAGGTTTGTATTCAGCTCTTCATTAACGAGAATAAGTGCCCGTGGTAAAGAGACAATTCATCTTTATTCATAAAGCACTTTCAAACCTCCAGAAACAAACAAAGCACACAGCACAGCTCACACACCATGAAACAAGTACAAGTAAAAACAAGACAATTTAAAAGCAATGAAAGGTATTTGAGTTCAACATGTAAGAAGTAGAAAGTACAGGTATTTGTGTTCAACATGTAAGAAGTAGAAAGTACAGGTATTTGTGTTCAACATGTAAGAAGTAGAAAGTACAGGTATTTGTGTTCAACATGTAAGAAGTAGAAAGTACAGGTATTTGAGTTCAACATGTAAGAAGTAGAAAGTACAGGTATTTGAGTTCAACATGTAAGAAGTAGAAAGTACAGGTATTTGGGTTCAACATGTAAGAAGTAGAAAGTACAGGTATTTGAGTTCAACATGTAAGAAGTAGAAAGTACAGGTATTTGGGTTCAACATGTAAGAAGTAGAAAGTACAGGTATTTGAGTTCAACATGTGAGAAGTAGAAAGTACAGGTATTTGGGTTCAACATGTAAGAAGTAGAAAGTACAGGTATTTGAGTTCAACATGTAAGAAGTAGAAAGTACAGGTATTTGAGTTCAACATGTAAGAAGTAGAAAGTACAGGTATTTGAGTTCAACATGTAAGAAGTAGAAAGTACAGGTATTTGGGTTCAACATGTAAGAAGTAGAAAGTACAGGTATTTGGGTTCAACATGTAAGAAGTAGAAAGTACAGGTATTTGGGTTCAACATGAGAGAAGTAGAAAGTACAGGTATTTGGGTTCAACATGAGAGAAGTAGAAAGTACAGGTATTTGAGTTCAACATGAGAGAAGTAGAATGTACAGGTATTTGGGTTCAACATGTAAGAAGTAGAAAGTACAGGTATTTGGGTTCAACATGTAAGAAGTAGAAAGTACAGGTATTTGGGTTCAACATGAGAGAAGTAGAATGTACAGGTATTTGGGTTCAACATGTAAGAAGTAGAAAGTACAGGTATTTGGGTTCAACATGTAAGAAGTAGAAAGTACAGGTATTTGGGTTCAACATGTAAGAAGTAGAAAGTACAGGTATTTGGGTTCAACATGAGAGAAGTAGAAAGTACAGGTATTTGGGTTCAACATGAGAGAAGTAGAAAGTACAGGTATTTGAGTTCAACATGTAAGAAGTAGAAAGTACAGGTATTTGAGTTCAACATGTAAGAAGTAGAAAGTACAGGTATTTGAGTTCAACATGTAAGAAGTAGAAAGTACAGGTATTTGGGTTCAACATGTAAGAAGTAGAAAGTACAGGTATTTGAGTTCAACATGTGAGAAGTAGAAAGTACAGGTATTTGGGTTCAACATGTAAGAAGTAGAAAGTACAGGTATTTGAGTTCAACATGTAAGAAGTAGAAAGTACAGGTATTTGAGTTCAACATGTAAGAAGTAGAAAGTACAGGTATTTGAGTTCAACATGTAAGAAGTAGAAAGTACAGGTATTTGGGTTCAACATGTAAGAAGTAGAAAGTACAGGTATTTGGGTTCAACATGTAAGAAGTAGAAAGTACAGGTATTTGGGTTCAACATGTAAGAAGTAGAAAGTACAGGTATTTGGGTTCAACATGTAAGAAGTAGAAAGTACAGGTATTTGGGTTCAACATGTAAGAAGTAGAAAGTACAGGTATTTGGGTTCAACATGAGAGAAGTAGAAAGTACAGGTATTTGGGTTCAACATGAGAGAAGTAGAAAGTACAGGTATTTGAGTTCAACATGTAAGAAGTAGAAAGTACAGGTATTTGAGTTCAACATGTAAGAAGTAGAAAGTACAGGTATTTGGGTTCAACATGTGAGAAGTAGAAAGTACAGGTATTTGGGTTCAACATGTGAGAAGTAGAAAGTACAGGTATTTGGGTTCAACATGTAAGAAGTAGAAAGTACAGGTATTTGGGTTCAACATGTGAGAAGTAGAAAGTACAGGTATTTGAGTTCAACATGTGAGAAGTAGAAAGTACAGGTATTTGAGTTCAACATGTGAGAAGTAGAAAGTACAGGTATTTGAGTTCAACATCTAAGAAGTAGAAAGTACAGGTATTTGAGTTCAACATGTAAGAAGTAAAAAGTACAGGTATTTGAGTTCAACATGTAAGAAGTAAAAAGTACAGGTATTTGGGTTAAAATGTAAGAAAAATAAGGAGTAAAGTACTGATACTAGAAACGTACTCAAGTACAGAAACAAAGTCTTTGTACTCCACTTCTTCCCACCTCATAGAAAGGTAAAGCTTGTTGCGTATGAAATGACAGGATGAAGTAGAAACCAAGCTGTTTCTGGACAGATGGACGGCGTCCTGGTTTTAGATCAGCTTTCTCTTTGATCTGTTTTATTGAAGGAGAGACTGGACTTTATGAGGAGGTTCTGTCTATTAAACAGAGATGGATGTCTTTGAGTCTCCTGACGTTAAAGAAGTTCTTCAGAGTTGGGATTTCAGGATAGTTTTGCTCAAATTCAGATGAATATTTATTATGCTCAGTTTCTTGATAACAAATCAATGTCATTTTGGAGATGTATTCGTTTATTTGACAGGGACCGTGCACAATTATAGAGATGTCTGTAAAAGTGTCAGTTAGCCAAGACGGTCTTTTTGTTTTGCATATGAACGGTGAAAACTGCAATCTGACAGTTTAAAGTCTGAGAGATAGATAGAGAGATAGATAGATGGATAGATGGATGGATGGATAGAGAGATAGATGGATGGATAGATAGATAGATGGATGGATGGATAGAGAGATAGATGGATGGATAGATAGATAGAGAGATGGATGGATGGATGGATAGAAAGATAGATAGATGGATGGATGGATAGATGGATGGATGGATAGATGGATAGATAGATGGATGGATGGATAGATAGATAGATAGAGAGATGGATGGATAGATAGAGAGATGGATAGAGAGATGGATAGATAGATGGATGGATGGATAGATAGATGGATGGATGGATAGAGAGAGATAGATAGAGAGATAGAGAGATGGATAGAGAGATGGATGGATGGATGGATAGATGGATGGATGGATAGATAGATAGATAGAGAGATGGATGGATAGATAGAGAGATGGATAGAGAGATGGATGGATGGATGGATAGAGAGAGATAGAGAGAGATAGATAGAGAGATAGAGAGATGGATAGAGAGATGGATGGATGGATGGATAGATGGATGGATGGATAGATAGATAGATAGAGAGATGGATGGATAGATGGATGGATGGATGGATAGATAGAGAGATGGATAGATAGATAGATGGATGGATAGATGGATAGATAGAGAGATAGATAGATAGAGAGATGGATGGATGGATGGATGGATGGATGGAGAGAGATAGATAGATAGAGAGAGAGATGGATAGAGAGATGGATGGATAGATAGATGGATAGAGAGATGGAGAGATGGATAGATAGGTAGAGAGATAGAGAGATGGATGGATAGAAAGAAAAGTACTATATTGATTCCAATTTGGGAAATGTTTGCGTTGCAGCAACAGAAAAGCAGGCAATCGAGCGCTGCAGGAAGGACGTGTTCACCCTGAAGGAAGCTGCTGAATCCCTCGTCTCAGAGTCAACGGGATCTCTCCAGAGGATTTTGTAAAAAAAGCTCGAAATAATGTCGAAACGAACCTGTTTGATAAACACACGTTCTGTTCAGCCGGATCATCTCCACACGTCTACCCTACTTTTATAATGTTGGAATCATAAATCTAATGTCCAGAAGCTAAATGCTAACGTGATGCTATAAAGGAACTACAGCCGAGTCCAGCAGCACGACTTCAACGTCACGCCGACGTAATATTCAAACACACAGATTCTAAATGGAACGAGTTGAAGCGTTTGTTTGAACACTCTGCAGGAGGACTTGCTTTCAAGCAGAACAGAAACTAACTCAGAGGAGTGTTCACGTGTTCGGCGTAATGACGTACAACGGCCTCCACGACTTCTGTAGTCCTATTCAGCCACTTGGTAACAACCATCGTTTTTCAGACACGTCCACTCTTCAGAAATCACCAGCGGGGTCACTGCTGATGATTTAATGTCGTAGAACAAAACGTGATCCGTCTCTTCAATGCGTCTAAATCCTACGGAGAGATCCCATTGGCTCTGAGACGAGGGAACAGGAAGTGGTGAAATGCTGACTCACTTCCTGGTTTCAGGACTCGTCACTGCACCGCTCTACATAGAAATTAAGACACTAGAAATAAACCGTCCAAAATATTTCTGAAATAAAATAGCATTAAAAAGTGATCATGACATGTATGTTGGAAACCCCTTTGACCCTTCTTGCCATCGGAGTGCATCACATCCATGAATCATCTTGTTGTGTCTGAACTCTGATGCTCCTTCACATTCACACACTCATAGTGAATCCTTCAGTCACCCAGCATTAACGCGTGATGTCCGTTCCAACACATTGTTGTGTGTTCTTCCATCATCTCTTGACATGTGCCAACAGAACTCTGCTAGTGTTCATTACTATGCACAGAATTAACTCTGAGCTGTTCACTGAAGGGTCCTGCTGGAGGACGCTGTGTTCTGAGTGGCAGATGGCGACACACACACACAGACACACACACACACACACACACACACACACACACGCAGCCTCTTACATGCATGATGACCCCTCTGAGCCCCCAAACCACACCAAACACTGCGCGCCGTCCACTGACTGGAAATTAACGGATCAGTGGATTAGCTGGGGATCTCTCACAAACACACACACACACACACACACACACACACACACACACACACACACACACACACACACACACACACACACACACACACACACACACACACACACACACACACACACACACACACACACACACACACACACACAGACCGGGTCAGAGAGTGTGTGTTATGGCGATGCCTGTGGACGATACTAACAGGCTTCAGTCACTGAACACACACCAGCAGCCAGAGCCATTATCAAACGTCATCAGGTACAATGGTAAGACATCATCCCAATAAGCTATAGGAAACTTGTTAGTTGGGGTTTGACCCAGTTTGGACCCCTCCAGAACCTGAGCAGAATCAGAGGTTTGTGAACAGCTGATTTTACTGTTCAGCTGTGAAACCAAATCCCTCCATCTGCTGCTCCGTCTGCTCAGGCCCAAAAAAGCTTTCCTTACCTCCACCATGTTTATGGCTCCGTTCAGGTTTTTAGCGAATACAAAGCACTGGCTTCTTTTTGAAGGGCGAGGCATGGACCCAGGAAGAACCCATTACATTTTGAAGCAGGTCTAAAATACGGGGGATTGCATCACCGTAACCAAGGTTGCTAAAACCTTTATGCTGCTGGTTTTGTTGGAATAGTGTGAAAATGAGGTCCTGGCTCCTCGCTAGGGGGCGTTTCACTCAAAGCATCTTTTGTTGAAACGTCTCGTGAGTAATGTGCAGTACCGGAGTCTAACAGAGAGGCAGCAGCTGCGGGACAGTAGCCTGCGTACTGCGAAGTCTTCCCTGCCCTGAAGAAGAAATGATCCTTCGTTAGTAGCCCCCCGAGTTCACTGTACACGAGCGTGCACCACTAGCCCCCCCCCCAGTCAACAACAACAACATTCTCCTGCAATCCTAAATCCACCACTGATTAAGACCTCCTTAAAATATGTTTTTCTAAATGCTCTGAGCGATTAATCAAACCACATGTAGCCGTTTCTACGTGACCGTTCAAAGCTCATACCCAAACTCATATGGGAAGACACTTGGAGAATGTTATTGGCTCTGTTCAAGTTTTTAGCAGGATTACGTAAAGAAAACTAGGGGATGCAGTGGCGGTTCTAGACCAATTTGACTGGGGGGGCCACTGGGGGGGCCAGTTATTTTCTGAGGGGGGCTCAATAAATGCAGGACGAAAGAGAGAATATGAAGTAATTGTGCATAAGAAAACAATGCAATCCAGTTATTGGTATTTGTTTCAGTAACTTATTTATTTCAGATAGATCTTGTAGTTATTACTGTTAGCTTCAGCTTAAGTTATAGTGCAATGTTTGCACTCACACCATATTTATATAAAAATAAAGGCAATGAACAGTTACATCTCTACTCTACATAAGGGTGTCTGCACAATCTCACATTACAGCAACAACATCCTGCGGTTTTTGGCAAACCGAGTTCCAGGAAATATATTAAAAAAATTTAAAACAAAGAAAAAACTGGGGGTCAGTGTTAGGGGCACTGGCCCCCCTGGCCCCCCTAGAACCGCCCCTGAGTGGATGGAAAAGCAAACTGAACGAGCACCGACAGAACAAGCTGGATTCCAGGGGGAAAGGGAAGTGCCATAAAGAAGGATATACATAGAGATACTAATCACTGAAGCAGGAGCTGCGTTTCCTCAGTGGGTCATTTCATTCAGGGAGGAACACACCCCAGATGTATTAGATTATTTAGTAGATCACAGTACTGTATAACACTGTTTTAAATCAAATGCATTATTATTATGAATATTTAAGACACTTTACAGAGTGTGTAAATATTGATGTGAACACATACATTACTTTCTTAGCATCTTAACCTGTCACACATTCAACCCTTGACTGTTTCATTACATATTTTAGACATCGTAACAGAGCACGCATTCACTGCTTCTTGCCACCAGTAGCAGTCTATATCTTCTATCCTCTGGCAGTGACTTTGTCTTTATTATAAAACTACCTGTGAGACTAAACCTCCATTGTTCTATCTGTAATACGCTTGAGAAGTGTGGGCAGTATCTGAGAGAAGGATGTGACTTCAGGAAGACAGGGAGGGGATGTGAGACAGAGGCGATAACACTCTCTCTGGCAGCAAACATCTGACGCCTGTTGGCTTCTGAGTGAAACATAGACGCGTCCTCTCTCAGAACAACATCAGGGTTTGACAGGTTGGCATGATATCCTCGGGATGACAAGCGCTCTATCCGTCAGACTCTCCTTCTCTCTGTGTGGAGACGCAAACAAAGGAATGGAAGAAGAGAGAGGTGGAGACGGGTATGGGATGAAGCAGCTTCAGTCCTCCGTTTAGAAAAGAGTTTGTGCTGAAACACTTGACCTTAAAGTGGCCGTATTCATTCATATGAACCTGGTTAGAGACCTGATGTTCAGGTGGGTATCAGTATGTAGTGTCTCTACTTTAAAGAGTCCTCTCCTGCTGATGTTCAGGTGTATATCAGTATGTAGTGTCTCTACTTTAAAGAGTCCTCTCCTGCTGATGTTCAGGTATATATCAGTATGTAGTGTCTCTACTTTAAAGAGTCCTCTCCTGCTGATGTTCAGGTGTATATCAGTATGTAGTGTCTCTACTTTAAAGAGTCCTCTCCTGCTGATGTTCAGGTGTATATCAGTATGTAGTGTCTCTACTTTAAAGAGTCCTCTCCTGCTGATGTTCAGGTGTATATCAGTGTGTAGTGGCTCTACTTTAAAGAGTCCTCTCCTGCTGATGTTCAGGTGGATATCAGTATGTAGTGTCTCTACTTTAAAGAGTCCTCTCCTGCTGATGTTCAGGTGGATATCAGTATGTAGTGTCTCTACTTTAAAGAGTCCTCTCCTGCTGATGTTCAGGTGTATATCAGTGTGTAGTGGCTCTACTTTAAAGAGTCCTCTCCTGCTGATGTTCAGGTGGATATCAGTATGTAGTGTCTCTACTTTAAAGAGTCCTCTCCTGCTGATGTTCAGGTGGATATCAGTATGTAGTGTCTCTACTTTAAAGAGTCCTCTCCTGCTGATGTTCAGGTGTATATCAGTGTGTAGTGGCTCTACTTTAAAGAGTCCTCTCCTGCTGATGTTCAGGTGTATATCAGTATGTCGTGTCTCTACTTTAAAGAGTCCTCTCCTGCTGATGTTCAGGTGTATATCAGTATGTAGTGTCTCTACTTTAAAGAGTCCTCTCCTGCTGATGTTCAGGTGTATATCAGTATGTCGTGTCTCTACTTTAAAGAGTCCTCTCCTGCTGATGTTCAGGTGTATATCAGTATGTCGTGTCTCTACTTTAAAGAGTCCTCTCCTGCTGATGTTCAGGTGTATATCAGTATGTAGTGTCTCTACTTTAAAGAGTCCTCTCCTGCTGATGTTCAGGTGTATATCAGTATGTAGTGTCTCTACTTTAAAGAGTCCTCTCCTGCTGATGTTCAGGTGTATATCAGTATGTAGTGTCTCTACTTTAAAGAGTCCTCTCCTGCTGATGTTCAGGTGTATATCAGTATGTAGTGTCTCTACTTTAAAGAGTCCTCTCCTGCTGATGTTCAGGTGTATATCAGTATGTAGTGTCTCTACTTTAAAGAGTCCTCTCCTGCTGATGTTCAGGTGTATATCAGTATGTCGTGTCTCTACTTTAAAGAGTCCTCTCCTGCTGATGTTCAGGTGTATATCAGTATGTAGTGTCTCTACTTTAAAGAGTGCTCTCCTGCTGATGTTCAGGTGTATATCAGTATGTAGTGTCTCTACTTTAAAGAGTCCTCTCCTGCTGATGTTCAGGTATATATCAGTATGTAGTGTCTCTACTTTAAAGAGTCCTCTCCTGCTGATGTTCAGGTGTATATCAGTATGTAGTGTCTCTACTTTAAAGAGTCCTCTCCTGCTGATGTTCAGGTGTATATCAGTGTGTAGTGGCTCTACTTTAAAGAGTCTCTCCTGCTGATGTTCAGGTGGATATCAGTATGTAGTGTCTCTACTTTAAAGAGTCCTCTCCTGCTGATGTTCAGGTGGATATCAGTATGTAGTGTCTCTACTTTAAAGAGTCCTCTCCTGCTGATGTTCAGGTGTATATCAGTGTGTAGTGGCTCTACTTTAAAGAGTCCTCTCCTGCTGATGTTCAGGTGTATATCAGTATGTAGTGTCTCTACTTTAAAGAGTCCTCTCCTGCTGATGTTCAGGTGTATATCAGTATGTCGTGTCTCTACTTTAAAGAGTCCTCTCCTGCTGATGTTCAGGTGTATATCAGTATGTAGTGTCTCTACTTTAAAGAGTCCTCTCCTGCTGATGTTCAGGTGTATATCAGTATGTAGTGTCTCTACTTTAAAGAGTCCTCTCCTGCTGATGTTCAGGTGTATATCAGTATGTAGTGTCTCTACTTTAAAGAGTCCTCTCCTGCTGATGTTCAGGTGTATATCAGTATGTAGTGTCTCTACTTTAAAGAGTCCTCTCCTGCTGATGTTCAGGTGTATATCAGTATGTAGTGTCTCTACTTTAAAGAGTCCTCTCCTGCTGATGTTCAGGTGTATATCAGTATGTCGTGTCTCTACTTTAAAGAGTCCTCTCCTGCTGATGTTCAGGTGTATATCAGTATGTAGTGTCTCTACTTTAAAGATCAAATGCAAAGCTTCCAAATATGCTACATTTTTATAGAAATTTTGTTTTTAAGACTGCCTGTTTTTTTAATTTAATTTAAATCGAGATAATACACCCAAAAAAAAGCTTTTTATTGATACAAAACTCGACCCAACGCCGTCTGAATTTCTGACATGTCATTCCCAGCAGCCTCCGCGCGCGTGACGTCATCGTAGCCAAACGGTCTCTGGGCCAGGCAGTCTCGTTCACATGTCAGCGGTGTTTTTCGAAAAGAAAACTGAATTATATCCGCAAAAACATGGGTTATTGTTGTGCTTTCGGATGTACGAACGGTGCGGGATCTGGGAGAATTTTACATGCATTTCCCCAAGACAAAATCTTCCGCCGAAACTGGATTATCTTAGTGAATCGTGTTGGCTGGCAGCCGACAACATGGAGCAAGTTGTGCTCTGACCACCGGGCGTGTACTGCTGTACGGAGGAGGATTTTACCACCGCTGGGGCCTGCTTTCACCCCGGGGATACCACGGAGGGACCGGAGCGATTCCACGCTGCTGTTTTGAGAAGTCTACTGGATTCAGGTCCCACATTTGAGCACAAAAAACAACTGAAAGAACGAAAGAGCCGGGCAATGCAGAAACGCCAAAGAATTGAGGTAAACAACTTTTGATTTGATTTCAAAGCGCACAGAGCACAGCAGATAACGCAGATAACGGAATTGCAGTTGTATTGCTTATAGAGGTGGGCACCGTTAGCTTCTGTGTCTTTACGATCATAAACAATGTGTTGGATGTGGAGCTAGGATAAGTAATAAGGGAGCTAGGAATGATTTTCGGTGCCGTAATAGGTTAGCATTTTTCACTCGGGGCTAATTCAGAGGCTCACATTGTGTTTTTTTTTCTTCAATGATTTTTACAGTGAAAAAGTTCAAATGGAACTTTATTTTTCTAAACCTCTCTAAAAAGGTCAAATTTCACTTGTTTTGCATCAATCTTGATACAGGGTACTTATTATATGTTATAGTTTTGATTCCTAAAGCTTTTATTCTACTAACCCATCATTCAAGGGTGGTTTCACTATAAGTAATGGTTTTTTTTTTAGGCGGACATTAGAATTGACATGTTTTTACTATGTTCCATCTGAATTTACTTTAAAATAAAAACATCTATATTGATTCTGACACTTCTACATCCAACAATTAATTTACCGCTTTTACAACTCCAGATCTTGGGTGGCCTCCGACTCAGAATCAGACATTATAACGAAACTAAGTTGTACTATCGGCGGAAGCAGCTGTGAGCGGTAAGCCGGGTGGAAATATGTTTGGCTAATCTGACGTCATGCGACGCCATCTTGCGGAGACAAGCGGCTGAGAAATAAATCGTCTGACTTGGTGTTGGGGGTTGAACAAAATAAATATTGCGCATTGCCAGACGCATATTATCTCCGATTTTAATCCTGTAATATCTTAGATAGTGTTGTAGCTATATGATTTCGATTTTACTGGCAATTATAAAAAAAGCTTTGCTTTTGATCTTTAAAGAGTCCTTATCATCTCTATTAAAGGTCGCTGGGGATTTGGTGATTATTAAAGGTTAGCAGGAAGTGAGATTGAGTCAGGCTCCGTGCTCCAATCAGCTCAGGTGCCTCGTCCTGAAATAGTCATTTGTGCAACAAGGCGTGAAAGAGGATGTAATCACCTCTGCTGTCCTCTCTTTACAGACAGAGGACACTCAGCAGAGTTTACAGTAGACACAGCTTCTCTTAATAATCATCCCAAACCTGGGAAGGGTTGTTGTTCTTTCATTGGGTTGTGAAGCAGATGTTGTGGATGAAGGTGCTTTGTAATTAACATTTGATTTGGCAACTATGGATGGCATTAATTTGTAATGATGTATATAGAAACAACGTCTCATATTCCCCATTGACTTTTTATTAGTTCTCCTCATTCTCCTGAGCAGCGCTGCCCCCTGGTGGCGAAACCAGGTCAGTGCTGTTGGTGTCTGACTGCAATATGCCAACACCATCTAAACCAGAGGCTATACGGTGTCTGGATGTTTTAATATGCACTTCCTTCTGAGCATCTCTTCTCTTTATTCACAAAGTCTGAACAAAACGTTCTGACTTTTTTCATGGAAATAATGTTTTTCTCAAAATGATGACTTTTTTCCAATTTCTTACTTTTTCCTAATATTATGATTTAAACATTTCTGAATTTTGAGACAACAATCTTTTTAAGAAAAGTCAGACTTTCTCAATTTTCTTTTACAAAATTCTGCATTTTTTTCTCAATAATCAGAGAATATTTTTTTCAAAATGTTTTTTATTTATAAATGTTTATAGTTATCAACAGAATAACTGAATCAAAACAGAAACAAGGTCAACACAGAAAAGCTCTTCTGTCTCTGACATTTATGTTTAATATAAGAAAAGTCATCATCTAAGTATCAGTAGCGATATGTAAAGTAACCATAGATAGAAACTACCCTCCCACTCAGGGCTTTTTGGAGTAGATCACATCATGACCTACTACAAACACCTAGGGGTACGCAACGATGATTTCAGTCTAGCAAGGGTAACAACAGCAGAGGTACTCATTAAACTGAGCGCCCTCCAACCTAACAAGGCCACTGGCCACGACAATATCCCCTCCAAATTCCTCAGAGACACAGCAACCGCCATCTCACCAGTCATAGCTCACATAATTAACCTCTCCATAAAACAGGGAAAAGTACCCAGAGACTTCAAAATTGCAAGAGTAACCCCCCTGCACAAAAAGGGCAGCAAATTGGACCCAGGCAACTACCGCCCTGTTTCTATACATACCTCCATCTCGAAATTCATGGAAAAATTGGTATATGAACAGGTCGAAAAGTACCTCGCGGAAAAGAAACTAATCTATGAATTTCAATCTGGCTTTAGAACATCCCACTCCACTGACACATGCCTTCTTTATTTGAGCGACCACATCAAACAAGAGGTGGACGAGGGCAAGTACTGCGGCATGGTGATGCTGGACCTACAAAAGGCTTTCGACACTGTCAATCACCCCATTCTGATTGACAAGCTAAAAGCAATTGGTTTTGATAAACTATCGGTGAGCTGGATGCAATCCTACCTGGAGGGGAGAGAACAGATGGTGGAGGTAAACGGTACTCTGTCCCCCCCCCCCCCCCCCCCCTCCCAGTGAGCTGTGGTGTTCCACAAGGAAGCATATTAGGTCCGTTACTGTTCCTAATCTATGCAAATGACATGTCATCAGCATGTGACTGCAACTTGTTCCTGTTCGCGGACGACTCAGCCTTGCTGGTCTCTGACAGGAGCAGATTGCAGGTTGAAAAAACCCTCAGCTCCGAGCTCGGCAGAATCTGCACCTGGCTCGCCGATAATAAATTATCATTACACCTGGGTAAAACAGAGTCCATTCTCTTCGGTTCAAAACATCATCTCAGCAAATCCCACGACTTCTCAGTTGCAGTGGGTGACACTACTGTCACAAGTAAGAAGGAAATTACATCCCT
Organism: Harpagifer antarcticus; assembly: GCA_902827135.1. NCBI lineage: Eukaryota > Metazoa > Chordata > Actinopteri > Perciformes > Harpagiferidae > Harpagifer > Harpagifer antarcticus. Next base: position 38,188 of record CADEHL010001477.1, on the reverse strand, counting down.
AGGATCTATTCTTGAGGCAAACCTCTCCTGTGACAAAATGGCATCCAATGTAATAAAAAAAGTCAATCAAAGAACTAGATTCCTATACCGGATCTCCTCTCTGGTAAACAAGAACACCCTGAAGACTCTGGCAGGAGCCCTCATTCAAGGGTACTATGACTGCGTGCACGTCATGGTACCATAGCACCTCCAAGGCGCTACAAATAAAACTTCAAACATCGCAAAATAAACTGGTCAGACTACTGCTTGACCTTTCATCTAGAACCCACCTCACCTCTGCCCACTTTGACAACCTAGCATGGCTTAGAGTAGACGACAGAGTACAGCTACTTGCAATGGGCCTGGTCTACAAGATCCACTACACCTCTATGGTACCCATGTACATGTCAAAGTTCTTCCCAAAGGTCAGTGAATACCATGATCATAACACCAGAGGGAGCTCCACAAATCATGTGAAAACCAGATTTGGCACAAAAAAAGGGGGAATACACGTTTCGCAATTATGCCACATCAAGGTGGAACGCTCTTCCCACAACTGTAAAGGAAAGTAAAACTATACTTACCTTCAAAGCCTTCAAAGCCTCTCTTAAAGAGCAGCTTCGGGGGAGAGCATTGCAGAACTGGCCCCGGTAATGGTACAAATCTCAACCTGTCGTACAATGGACAGCTCCCCCCCCCATCTATGTATATACTCGCATTTTAGACTCTGTTACTAACTGTATATCTGTAGACTTGGTTGGTCTTAAATGTCCGGTTAGGATGTATTGGAACGAAATATAAATTTGTAAATAAGAAATCTGTATGTAAAAAACCACCTGTATGTAAATTGTAAATAACCCATCTGTTTGTCAAATATGTCTCACATGTCTTAAATGATATGATGAATTGGAAATGGGGGACCCTGATGTAAACAAGACGAAAGTCTTTCTCTGGTCTGCATCCCCTTAACAATTGTATGTTTTGAGCTGTACTGTACTGTACCCAATATACAAGCTGTTAATACACTTTTCAATCAATCAATCAATCAATAGCCCATCTCATATTTCCCATGTTCTCCTCGTTCTCCTGAGCAGCGCTGCCCCCTGGTGGTGAAACCAAGTCAGTGCTTTTGTTGTCTGTATGCAATATGCCAACACCATCTAGAAACAAGAGGCTATACCGGGTCTGAACGTTTTAATATGAACTTCCTTTTGTGCACCACTTCTGTTTATTCACATGGTTTCTTCAGCAGGATATGTCCTCTTCAGATTGTAGACGGTAACTCACAAACACAACACTTCTGTCCTCACCTTGAGAGACAGGAGGTGGTTTTTAGAAATCTCTCTCACCTTGAAACCAAACGGTGAAACTCGTCTCTCTGCTTTGTCCTCAGAGCACGAGTCTCCACAGGCCAAGGTCTTATCATCCCTTCATTTTGTCTAAACAACAGAACTGCACGAGTGAGTTCAGGAGAGAACAGAAACACGAAGGCGCCTAAACATTGGGATACAAAGCACAACTACTTTCTTTCATTTAGTTTGGTTAGTTTGTTTTACCCATTTTAACTGTATTTTACTGCAAATTAATATGTTGGGTTGTTTGGTTCCTTCCTATAACCGAAAAAAGAGAAAATGTAGTTTCCTCAGGACATAGTCCGCCTTATCAGTGTCTCATGAAATCATTATCAGAATGACACCACATTAGATGTAGGCGGGAATGGAATAGAAAATAAACAATTCAAAAGGTATCATTTTCTATCGTTAAGGAGAACAGTGATGGCGTGTTTTTGTAGGTCTACTCGGAGGTTAGTGGGATTTTACGTTTATGATACTCGGCGGGGGCTTTGGGGCTTAACAGGTTAATGAATACCTAACGTTGGTCTATATATATGGTCTATACAGGAACTCCAGCACGGTCACATGACTTGTTAACCACAGACTTTATTTCAGTATAACAACCAGAACACCTTTTACCTCTAGACCAGGCGACAGGAAGTGCTAAATTGTTGGTTTTGCACTCCTTCCTGCACTTACTGCCTTCTCCCTTCACCCTCTCTTGTCCCGTTAAAGCCATCTAGTGCAACTACAACGACACGTAGAATTGAGCTGTACTGCTTTTTCTTCATCTCTTCTCACTTAATGCATTAGGGTTGCAGATCTTTCCATGCTGTATTCCTCAGGATAAAGCAGGACAGATAGTCTTTCCTCTGGATAGTGTTTTATTTGGGGTTTCAGAGACCCAGACTCGACTATCAACTGACCCCTGAAGGATTCTCGTTCTCCTTGAAACAGACGTTGAATGTTTATCTGCAGCCTGTGTTTCTGTCATCCAGAGAGTCTCAGTGGGAAGGGCAACAACAAGAGCACAACGAGCTTTAAATAAAGTCCTCAAGGTCATGTGAGGGAAAGTTAATGAGTGTTTTAAAAGCAGGAAAGACTAGAGCTTACATTGGGCACATAGCAAGACTAGTGTGTTCAAATAAATTATAGTTCCTTTATAGCCCAACATTAGCCTCCTTTAGCTTAGCGGTGGTGACGTGAAGTCATGTGACCGTGCTGTAGTTCCATTATAGCCCAACATTAGCCTCCTTTAGCTTAGCGGTGGTGACGTGAAGTCATGTGACCGTGCTGTAGTTCCTTTATAGCCCAACATTAGCCTCCTTTAGCTTAGCGGTGGTGACGTGAAGTCATGTGACCGTGCTGTAGTTCCTTTATAGCCCAACATTAGCCACCTTTAGCTTAGCGGTGGTGACGTGAAGTCATGTGACCGTGCTGTAGTTCCTTTATAGCCCAACATTAGCCTCCTTTAGCTTAGCGGTGGTGACGTGAAGTCATGTGACCGTGCTGTAGTTCCTTTATAGCAGGGTTGCCAACTTTGGGTACCTGGCTGGAGTGAGATTTTGATATCATGGGTTTAATTACACATATGCGCACTATATGCTATCGTGTCAGCAGCGGGACCTTAGCATATATATAGGATATTGGATATATATACAAATACACACAATTGGACACAGACTATAAAAGGCACAAAGTTTCATTCACTAATGAAAGTCAAACACATCTTTGTTTCCACTGTTTTATTATGTCCCTGTAAATAAAAATGAACTCGATAAATTGCCATTTACATGAGGATGTGACTAGCAGTTCGAAAGGATGTACTTCAATTATTATTATATATTATCATTATGTCAGGGGTCTAAAATGGTCATACAACGGTGCCGACAATATTATCATTTATCGCAATAATTTCCTGGAAAATGTATCCAACAAAATTAATTTTTTTTGAATTACTTTACATTGTGGATAAGGGTGGATAGCCCCCATTGTTCTGTGTGTCAAAATGAAAGACAGCCCACACACCTATCAATCATCAAACTGTGGGGTCTTATTTCATTACGTGTTGATTTCTATCAACACGTAATGTTGTATCGATGTATACAGATGTACTACAGCAAAAGTATTCTCCGTGGGGACTTCCTGCAACAACACCACGCCGTTATCTTGATTCTGATTGGCCAGAAGTATCAAAGATGTTCTATTGAGAAGACGATCACTACCTGACAAAAGTTTTCAAAACCGTTTCTAGTCTTCGGTATTCTTGTTTTTGGCGTGAGAATAGTTTGGGCAGCGTGAGAGCGTGAGATTGAGAGTGAAAGCGTGTGTCACACGCCAGATGCGTGAGAGTTGGCAACCCTGTTATAGCCCAACATTAGCCTCCTTTAGCTTAGCGGTGGTGACGTGAAGTCATGTGACCGTGCTGTAGTTCCTTTATAGCCCAACATTAGCCTCCTTTAGCTTAGCGGTGGTGACGTGAAGTCATGTGACCGTGCTGTAGTTCCTTTATAGCCCAACATTAGCCTCCTTTAGCTTAGCGGTGGTGACGTGAAGTCATGTGACCGTGCTGTAGTTCCTTTATAGCCCAACATTAGCCACCTTTAGCTTAGCGGTGGTGACGTGAAGTCATGTGACCGTGCTGTAGTTCCTTTATAGCCCAACATTAGCCACCTTTAGCTTAGCGGTGGTGACGTGAAGTCATGTGACCGTGCTGTAGTTCCTTTATAGCCCAACATTAGCTTATGTTCTGTAATCATAAAGTGGTGTTAATATGTGGAGATTATCCTGCTGAACTAAATTTGTAACGATCATAAACGTTTGTTTGACACAGAGATTATTTTCTGAAATAATCCAAAATATCAAATGGAACCAGGAAGATGCTGCCTTCAGGGTCCAATACAGTAATACGTCATCACTGCACTGCTCTATTGTGATGGGATGGGAGTGGCAGCTCCAGTTGTAATGGCTGGTATTTAACAGGGTGAGGCTTAATGGTTGTTCAAACAACAGAAATGCAGGTTCCAACATCACAGAACGGCATTCCTGCACGACAGGCATTCAGACAGATTGAAGGAAGCGATCTGAAGCACTCAAGGCTGATGGCAATTACACGTATTTTATTAGGTTATTAGCATATTCTAAATGTAAGACATATACTTTTACAGTCAAGAGAAGCACACTGTTCTGGTATACATTGCATATCTTTTAATGTACATTGGATAACTGATTACAGAGTAATAACAGGATGCTGTAAAGTCCAGTGAGACAGTGATATAAATATGTAAAGGAAAAGGTACAGAAATATAATCTGAAACCTGTAATAACCTTTTACTGGTGCATCTAGTTTCAGCATGTAAGAACATATATACAGCAGCAGTTGCATAACAGTTACAGTTGTTCATGTATAAATCTTACAGTAAAGTCACGGCTTTATGAGAGAAAATGGTCCTTTGTACTTAAAATATAGCTTAAAGGCACTTAGTTTTAGACCTTAAAGATGCAAATAAACAGCAAATATCCCTTTTTGTTTTTGTGTGAGCGGAAAGGAAAGGCAGGTTTATTTCTAAAGCACTTTTCAACAAGTGCAGTCCACTTTGCAGACCATTGACATGCACTAAAACCTATAGAACACACTACAGGAAAGTAAACCCCCCAAAAAGCAGAACAGGGACTCTTTAAAATGTTTGAAAATAGTTCCTTCCTCAGAAGCCTTTCACAAAGTAGTCATGTATTCTTGTATTACAGAAACAGAAATCAATGGACCTCCACAATTAAAATAACAATAATGTATTTAATATAAAACTGCCTTGTAGTTTGATGACCTCTAACATAGAAACGAGCTGTTCTGATTCATCTATGATGGCAGCTTTTCTTTACCTCGATCTTTGCCCCCACATTCATCACCGTCTTTTATTTACCAGGCTGTCATATGTTCACTCGGCAAACACGCATCGTGGTTAAACAAAGTACTTTATCAAAGTGACACATTCACTGGAGGACTTTCAGGTCGTAACTACGCCTGAGATCTTGTTGCAGAAACATGACCTGTTGTTAACGAGTCATGAGAGAGCCCGATATAAATACATTCACAGTACATGTATTTGTACTTTAAGGCACTGTATAGGTATTGCTTAAGGTACTGCGGTTTGGACAGAGGTGGATAAAAGTAGCATTAGCCTACTACAGTGTACAAATACTCAGTAAATGTCCTGCATTCAAAATTGTACAACAAGTAATCATTATGCAGAAGAATGGCCATTTCAGATTCAACAAATGCAACATTATTGTGTAATAAATATAAATGTCTTAACTTCAAATTGTCAAGGTGGGGTATATTTTTTATGAATTATATACTGCGTTAGTTTAAGCTAATGCATAAAGATTTACTTGTTGATTTAAATTCAGTATTTTTAATCTACAAAATCTGCTAGTTAGCTGTAAAATAAGTGTAGCAGAGTAGAAGTATAAAGTAGAATAAAGTGAAGATACTCAAGTGAAGTACAAGTACACGTAGCATGTAGCAATTAGCTTGTAGCACTTAGCATGTAGCTACTGCAGTCAGAATCTGTTTGGTGTTAACATAGAATAAAGTGAAAATACTCAGGGGGAGGAAAAGTACACGTAGCATTTTGCACGTAGCACTTAGCATGTAGCCATTAGAACGTAGAACATAGCACATAGCACTTAGCTTGTAGCACTAAGCATGTAGCAATTAGAACGTAGCACATAGCACTTAGCTTGTAGCACTAAGCATGTAGCAATTCGAACGTAGCACATAGCACGTAGCACTTAGCTTGTAGCACTAAGCATGTAGCAATTAGAACGTAGCACATAGCACTTAGCTTGTAGCACTAAGCATGTAGCAATTAGAACGTAGCACATAGCACTTAGCACACAGCACTTAGAACGTAGCATATAGCACGTAGCACTTGAGTAAATGTACTTTCCTTCAACCACTGCAGTTTGTTTACATAAAGGCTGCACATTGAAAAGTAAACAGAACTTCTGCTGGTGTTGGTTTTGTAAGAAGAGACCAGATTCCCCCCGTTAGAGAAAGCAGTAATTAAGGACTTCCGTCCATCAATGAGGACAGTATGGGATTGAGTCAGAAAAACCAGATGCATTTGCTTCTAGAAAGAAGTCTTGTCACAATAACTTGAACTGATTTGGAGCTCTGATACAGAGTTCCCTTTTTACAACAACACACTCTGCGCTGATGAATCACAAGAGGATTGCACTTCAAGGAAAAGAGGTTATAGAATTAAACACTTTTAAATAACTGCTGTTAACTAAAAGCTTACGGACACTTTGCATGTGACTCGTATGAAGGGACGTTGCTGTGTTTTACAGTAGATGGGATGGCAGTGATAAAGTGATCTCTAGTCACTTTAGATGTGTGACTCTTGAACCTGAGTAGCTTTACTCGCTAACTCTGGCGTCTGATTGCAGAAAGAACATCGACTCATTTGGTTTCATTTCTATGAGGAAGACGTGTTGTAGCATTTAGCATGCTCAAGGTGTATTACATAAAGGATGGTCTGCAATGGTATGTACAAAATCCTTCAGCTCTTTGGTTTTAAGACACAGAGGCAACAACGACCTTCTCTTTTGTGTTGTTTGAATTCTACAACATGTAAACAAAGATATCTGGATGTTTGTCCGTTTGGAGCGGAGAGGCTTCGGACGTCACCATTTCACATTCAGATGAGATGAGACTCTGTGTGAGCAGTTTTACTGACTAATGGCTTGTTTTTAGCATTCAGCTAAACGTGTATTAAACTAAGGATGGTCTGCAGCAGTAAAGTATATGTGATACATCCTGAGTGTGTAGCTTTACTCGCTAACTTTGGTTTCTGTTTGCAGAAAAACAAATCTACTTATTTGGTTTAATTTCTATGAGGGAGACTTGTTGTAGCATTTAGCATGCTACAGGTGTAGCATTTAGCATGCTACAGGTGTATTACATAAAGCAGTGTTTCTCAAACTCTTTCATACCAAGGACTTAACCAATAGAAAAACACTCGTGGACCACCTAACTCCACAAATATCTAAAAACACATCGTTTTTTACAAATCGCCTGAAAATGGTACAAACAAGTGGCCACATGTGTGATGAAGGTGTTGCTCTGGGCTATATCATGCAATCGAAAGTGAAACCTAAGCTCGCTCCATTGCGGAGATATTCCCCCGAGAGTGCGGAAAACTTAAATAAATTAATTTATTTCAAATGTGAAATGTTACCAATATACTCACGGACCACTAGGGGGCGCTCACGGACCACATTTTGAGAAGCACTGACATAAAGGATGGTCTACAGCAGTGATACACTTCAGCTCTTTGGTTTTAACACAAAGGCAACAACGACCTTCTCTTTTGTGTTTGAATTCTATGTAAACAAAGATATCTGGATATTTTTTGCATTTACCGGCATCGTCTCCGTTCGGAGCGGAGAGGCTTCGTCTCCGTTCGGAGCGGAGAGGCTTCGTCTCCGTTCGGAGCGGAGAGGCTTCGTCTCCGTTCGGAGCGGAGAGGCTTCGTCTCCGTTCGGAGCGGAGAGGCTTCGTCTCCGTTCGGAGCGGAGAGGCTTCGTCTCCGTTCGGAGCGGAGAGGCTTCGTCACGTTCGGAGCGGAGAGGCTTCGTCACCGTTCGGAGCGGAGAGGCTTCGTCTCCGTTCGGAGCGCAGAGGCTTCGTCTCCGTTCGGAGCGGAGAGGCTTCGTCACCGTTCGGAGCGGAGAGGCTTCGTCACCGTTCGGAGCGGAGAGGCTTCGTCTCCGTTCGGAGCGGAGAGAGGCTTCGTCTCCGTTCGGAGCGGAGAGGCTTCGTCTCCGTTCGGAGCGGAGAGGCTTCGTCTCCGTTCGGAGCGGAGAGGCTTCGTCTCCGTTCGGAGGCGGAGAGGCTTCGTCTCCGTTCGGAGCGGAGAGGCTTCGTCTCCGTTCGGAGCGGAGAGGCTTCGTCTCCGTTCGGAGCGGAGAGGGCTTCGTCTCCGTTCGGAGCGGAGAGGCTTCGTCTCCGTTCGGAGCGGAGAGGCTTCGTCTCCGTTCGGAGCGGAGAGGCTTCGTCTCCGTTCGGAGCGGAGAGGCTTCGTCACCGTTCGGAGCGGAGAGGCTTCGTCTCCGTTCGGAGCGGAGAGGCTTCGTCTCCGTTCGGAGCGGAGAGGCTTCGTCTCCGTTTCACATCCGGATGAGATGTCACTCTGTAACCTGTGTGTAGTTTTACTGACTAACTCTAGTGTCCGTTTGCAGAAAGGAATATATATTAATGCGTTGTTAGCCTTTAGCATGCTGAAGGTGTAACTACAGGATGGTCTGCAGCAGGTCTGTAAAGTATTCGTGATATACTTCAGCTCTTTGGTTTTAAGGCACAGAGGCAACAACGACCTTTTCTTTTGTGTCGTTTGATTCATAAAAACTGCAAACATGTAAACAAAGATATTTGGACGTGTTTTAGCATTTGCTGTCATGATCTCCGTTTGCAGCGGAGAGGCTTTGGACGTAGCGGACGGCGTCTTCGATGGTGTAGAATATCACCGTTTCCTCTCCTCCATCACTCTCTGTTTTGGGGTAGTAGCCCCCTCTCTGCAGTGAGTCCAGTACGGAGGTGTTACACTGGGCCAGGACCACTTTGACCCCCAGTTCTGCGTAGTCTTTGCGGACTTCTTTCAGCGCGTTCACTCCGGCCGTGTCCAGAAAGGAAATGGAGCTGCCGTCGATCACCACGCTGCGTAAGGATTTGTTCTCCATTAACGTCACTCCGGCTTCATCCTCTTTAAGATAAGATGAGAGCAGATGGGAATGTATTAATCCCCGAAACACCAAACAGATCATTGCAGCATTACCCATAATCCCTCTGTTTCAGCCCTGTTTCCAAAGTGCTGATTCTCTGTCTGTTACCCTGGTTGCTGATTGGCTAATAGTTACACGAGACAAAACATCGTTATGACATCATCAAGTGGCCAAACTCTGATCAGCTCATTTTCAGACAGGTTTTTATAGAAATGGATCAAAAAGAGAGAGAATCTTTGTTCCTGAAACGTTCAGAGTCTCTTTCCACAGAGGGGACACATGTTGATGTAGAAGAGACATGAAGAAGAGGGGACAGCATGTTGATGTAGAAGAGACATGAAGAAAGAGGGGACACATGTTGGGATGTAGAAGAGACATGACAGACGAGGGCACACATGTTGATGTAGAAGAGAGGACATGGAGAAGATGGGGACACATGTTGGATGGTAGAAGGAGACACGAAGAAGAGGGGACACAGTGTTGATGTAGAAGAGGACATGAAGAAGAGGGGACACATGTGATGTCAGAAGACCAGACCCATGTTGATGGTAGAAGAGACATGGAGAAGAGGGGACACATCGGTGATGTAGAAGAGAGACATGCAGAAGAGGGGGACCACATGTTGATGTAGAATAGACCATGAAGAAGAGGGGACAACAGTGTGATGTATGAGGTAGAAGAGACATGAAGAAGAGGGGACACATGCTGAATGTAGGAAGAAGACATGAAAGAAGAGGGGACATCTATGTTGAATGTAGAAGAGACACGAATGAGAAGAGGAGGACTGGACACATGTTGATGTAGGAAGAGACATGAAGAGAGGGGACACATGTTATGTAGACAGAGACATGAAGAAGATGGGACACATGTTGATGTAGGAAGCGACATGAAGAGAAGAGGGGACCACATGTTGATGTAGAGGAGACATGAAGAAGAGGGGACACATGTTGATGTAGAAGAGACATGAAGAAGAGGGGACACATGTGATGTAGAAGAGACATGAAGAAGAGGGGACCACTGTTGATGGAGAAGAGACATGAAGAAGAGGGGACACATGTTGATGTAGAAGGAGACATGAAGAAGAGGGGACACATGTTGATGTAGAAGAGACATGAAGAAGAGGGGGACACATGTTGATGTAGAAGAGACATGAAGAAGAGGGGACACATGTTGATGTAGAAGAGGACATGAAGAAGAGGGGACACATGTTGATGTAGAGGAGACATGAAGAAGAGGGGACACATGTTGATGTAGAAGCGACATGAAGAAGAGGGGACACATGTTGATGTAGAGACATGAAGAAGAGGGGACACATGTTGATGTAGAAGAGACATGATAGAAGAGGGGACACATGTTGATGTAGAGGAGACATGAAGAAGAGGGGACACATGTTGATGTAGAAGAGACATGAAGAAGAGGGGACACACGTTGATGTAGAAGAGACATGAAGAAGAGGGGACACATGTTGATGTAGAAGAGACACGAGAAGAGGGGACACATGTTGATGTAGAGGACACATGTTGATGTAGAGAGACATGAAGAAGAGGGGACACATGTTGATGTAGAAGAGACATGGAGAAGAGGGGACACATGTTGATGTAGAAGAGACAGAAGAAGAGGGGACACATGTTGATGTAGAGAGAGATGAAGAAGAGGGGACACATGTTGATGTAGAAGAGACATGAAGAAGAGGGGACACATGTTGATGTAGAAGAGACATGAGAAGAGGGGACACATGTTGATGTAGAAGAGACATGAAGAAGAGGGGACACATGTTGATGTAGAAGAGACATGAAGAAGAGGGGACACATGTTGATGTAGAGAAGAGACATGAGAAGAGGGGACACATGTTTGTAGAAGAGACATGAAGAAGAGAGAGGGACACATGTTGATGTAGAAGAGACATGAAGAAGAGGGGACACATGTTGATGTAGAAGAGACATGAAGAAGAGGGACACATGTTGATGTAGAAGAGACATGAAGAAGAGGGGACACATGTTGATGTAGAAGAGACATGAAGAAGAGGGGACACATGTTGATGTAGAAGAGACATGAAGAAGAGGGGACACATGTTGATGTAGAAGAGACATGAAGAAGAGGGGACACATGTTGATGTAGAAGAGACATGAAGAAGAGGGGACACATGTGTGGAATGTGATGTAGAGAGACATGAAGAAGAAGAGGGGACACATGTTGATGTAGAAGAGACATGAGAAGAGGGGACACATGTTGATGTAGAAGAGACACGAAGAAGAGGGGACACATGTTGATGTAGAAGAGACATGAAGAAGAGGGACACATGTTGATGTAGAAGAGACATGAAGAAGAGGGACACATGTTGATGTAGAAGAGACATGAAGAAGAGGGGACACATGTTGATGTAGAAGAGACAGAAGAAGAGGGGACACATGTTGATGTAGAAGAGACATGAAGAAGAGAGGGACACATGTTGATGTAGAAGAGACATGAAGAAGAGGGGACACATGTTGATGTAGAGAGACATGAAGAAGAGGGGACACATGTTGATGTAGAAGAGGAGAAAGAGGGGACACATGCTGATGTAGAAGAGACATGAAGAAGAGGGGACACATGTTGATGTAGAAGAGACATGAAGAAGAGGGGACACATGTTGATGTAGAAGAGACATGAAGAAGAGGGGACACATGTTGATGTAGAAGAGACATGAAGAAGAGGGTCATATAGATATTAGATGTATTCACCGTGCGTTGGCTTGGCCTCCGGGACCTCCTGCTGCTTCTCCTTCTTCTTCTTGAACTTCATGACCCTGGATTTCTCCGTCAGAGGATCCAGCCCGGCACTTCTGTACAAAGATTTCTTAAACAAGCTCTGGTTAGCGTAGTATATCGGGGCGTCGTATCTAAACACAGCGACTCCGGGGTGAGTTTGAAGGCCGCGGTACGACGAAACATCCGCGTAATATTCCCGGTTCGATGCCCGGCCGAGTTTCAGGACTTTTGCCTGTTGAGTTCTGGCCAGAACGCAGAGAGCCGACACCAGAACGCCCACCAGGAGACCCAGCTCGGTGTTCACCAGAGCAGACGTGGCCATGGTGACGAGCCAGATGGAGGTGTCCACGCGGTTAACCCTCCACATGCTGGGGATGTCCAGGAACTTCCTTAAAGCGCCGCGGAGATTCACCAGGATGATGACGGCTAACACACACCTGAGAGGGAGGAGGAGAGGGAAGAGGAGGCAAGGAGACACACAGGAAGGTTAGAGAAACACTGAATCACGAGGGGACAAGATCTCATTTAAAGGTCTCCAAAAACTCGAAATCTTTGTCTGACATCCAGTCAATTAGCTTATATTGTAACACGACATCTCCTGATGCTGGTGAGATATAGTTCAGAATGAGTTCTCCAGCTCAAGATGTGATTTATCTAAATATCCGGTCTTATTTCAACAGATCTTACCAAGCTCGTTTTCACTTGTTCTTAATTTAACGTTTCCAATAAGGAACATGCCGCTCTATTGAAGCTGCCAGGTCTTCCTGCCTCGATGCTGCTGCCGCTGTGTTCACTTGCTATTGCACTGACATGCGTTCATCTTCCTGCTGCTGCGTTTCATGGTGCTGCTACTTGCCTGCCCCAGCTCCACCCCAGCTCCACCCAGCTCCACCCCACCTTCCACCCCACCTTCCACCCCAGCTTCCACCCCCACCCCAGCTCCACCCCAGCTCCACCCCAGCTTTCAGCTTCCACCCCCAGCTCCACCCCAGCTTCCAATGGGCCAGCGAATCTAGAGACAAGCTGTCCTTATTTAATAAATAAAATGTATTTAGTTAATAAATGAAGTCTCTGTTAATAAATTAATGTATAAAGTTTGCCCTAATTACCCATTTCCTTATGGTTGAGTGCACTTATCGTAAGTCACTATGAATAAAAGCGTCAGCAAAACGAAATGTAATGTACTCTGAATAACACCAAAGCTTCCCATGATGTAATTGTCCTGATATCCAAGTCTTTTATAATGTTTAACAGATCATGTTTTAACCAGAAATGTGGGCTTTTCTTTTGGGGAATGCGTCTCTACCCTGGCATTTTAAACTGTAGGCTACTTGGGTTCTGTCTATGAAGGGAATGTTTTAGATACTGGAGGAGCAGGCGAAAAGCTACACACATAAAACGAGGGGGAAAGAGATGGATAAGCAGAGAGGGCAAAAGTCCACACATCCTTTAAGTAGAAGTACAGATACTCTTGTTTAAGAATACTCTGGTGAAAGTAGAAGTACTGACTAAACTTCTTTACTCAAGTCAAAGTAAAGAGGCTTTGAAGTGTCCTTCAGTAAAAAGTACCCATAACTAGCAGCTGTTTTAAAGAGTACCTGACCTCCCTCTATATCAATAGAACAATAATGTCATTGTTAGCTAATGAATGTTTCCATGCTGAACAACGGCAACATGACAACGTTTCCATTGGTCCCTCTTCTTTAGAGAAGACCAGGAAGTGATGGATACACGGATCGTGTTCAAATCAATAGGCACGCAATGACTCTACAGAATAATGATCACGCATCAAACACACATCAGACTAAAGGAAACCAGCTGTTTGGAGAATGAGAGAAGTAGAAAGTACAGGTATTTGGGTTCAACATGTAAGAAGTAGAAAGTACAGGTATTTGAGTTCAACATGTAAGAAGTAGAAAGTACAGGTATTTGAGTTCAACATGTAAGAAGTAGAAAGTACAGGTATTTGAGTTCAACATGTAAGAAGTAGAAAGTACAGGTATTTGTGTTCAACATGTAAGAAGTAGAAAGTACAGGTATTTGAGTTCAACATGTGAGAAGTAGAAAGTACAGGTATTTGAGTTCAACATGTAAGAAGTAGAAAGTACAGGTATTTGTGTTCAACATGTGAGAAGTAGAAAGTACAGGTATTTGAGTTCAACATGTAAGAAGTAGAAAGTACAGGTATTTGAGTTCAACATGTGAGAAGTAGAAAGTACAGGTATTTGTGTTCAACATGTAAGAAGTAGAAAGTACAGGTATTTTTGTTCAACATGTAAGATGTAGAAAGTACAGGTATTTGGGTTCAACATGTAAGAAGTAGAAAGTACAGGTGTTTGTGTTCAACATGTAAGAAGTAGAAAGTACAGGTATTTGTGTTCAACATGTAAGAAGTAGAAAGTACAGCTATATGTGTTCAACATGTAAGAAGTAGAAAGTACAAGTATTTGGGTTCAACATGTAAGAAGTAGAAAGTACAGGTATTTGTGTTCAACATGTAAGAAGTAGAAAGTACAGGTGTTTGTGTTCAACATGTAAGAAGTAGAAAGTACAGGTATTTGTGTTCAACATGTAAGAAGTAGAAAGAACAGGTATTTGTGTTCAACATGTAAGAAGTAGAAAGTACAGGTATTTGTGTTCAACATGTAAGAAGTAGAAAGAACAGGTATTTGGGTTCAACATGTAAGAAGTAGAAAGTACAGGTATTTGTGTTCAACATGTAAGAAGTAGAAAGTACAGGTGTTTGTGTTCAACATGTAAGAAGTAGAAAGTACAGGTATTTGTGTTCAACATGTAAGAAGTAGAAAGAACAGGTATTTGGGTTCAACATGTGAGAAGTAGAAAGTACAGGTATTTGTGTTCAACATGTAAGAAGTAGAAAGAACAGGTATTTGGGTTCAACATGTGAGAAGTAGAAAGTACAGGTATTTGTGTTCAACATGTAAGAAGTAGAAAGAACAGGTATTTGTGTTCAACATGTAAGAAGTAGAAAGTACAGGTGTTTGTGTTCAACATGTAAGAAGTAGAAAGTACAGGTATTTGGGTTCAACATGTAAGAAGTAGAAAGAACAGGTATTTGGGTTCAACATGTAAGAAGTAGAAAGAACAGGTATTTGGGTTCAACATGTGAGAAGTAGAAAGTACAGGTACTTGTGTTCAACATGTAAGAAGTAGAAAGTACAGGTATTTGTGTTCAACATGTAAGAAGTCAAAGTAAAAATTAGTCAGAAAAATAAGTAGTGGAGTAAAGTACTGATACCAGAACAATGTACTTAGGTACAGTAACAAAGTATTTGTACTCCACTACTTCCCACCTATGTGGATAACAAACAATAATGAAACATAGCCGTGATTAAGGCTCAGAGCAGTCTCAGAGCAACAGGGTGAAAGTGTTGTTGAAGCTTCTGTAATGTCAGCGTTAACCCTGAACCACAGGTTATCTGTATGTATCCAAGCCTACCCTTTAACCCTGTTTATGGTAAAGCGGATAAGAACAAAGTAAATGGAAGTTTCACTGCTTCCATTATCTAGAAGAAAAACAACCTTGAACCAACTGCAACAAGAAAGTAGAAAGATATATGGACCTGTGGATAGAAATCTAACGGCTCTCAGATGGTGATTTATGCCCTATAATCGTGGTTCTCTTCAAACAGCATTTAACAGATTACAGATAAGTACTGTGTCTGGTGGAAGGATCTTACTACGGCGTAGAAAAACAGCCTGACTGTTAAAGGTAGGCAGTGGCGTTTTTATATGTACAAAACTGGTGGGGCACAAAAAACGTAGACGTCTATAAGCTTCTGCAGTGAGGTTCATGTCTGGTGAGGCACTGACTCTTCAGGTTTACACATATTATATTCTGACCTAAATCAAAATATAATATTATTTTCAAAAGCCTCTTTTGTCTGATGCTTCGATTAATTTTAAACAGACAGTTCAACAGAAGGATACCAAAAAAATGTAATTTTATACATATTGAATTGTTCTCTCTCAGTAAGATCCCATTTTCAATAAAATGGCGGTCTTATCTTGACTTGAAGATGAAGTCCATTTGCCTATCCCTCTGGACAAAAATCTCTATTACTTTTTTGTAAAGTCCTCCTTATGTTCTTGTAGTTTCAAAGGTCTATCATAAATCTAAATGATGGATTTATGATTCGAAAATGATAAAAATGTGGATATTATCCGGCTGAACAAAACCTGCATCTATCTAACAGCTACGTTTCCCACAGATCTTATTTGGAGCTATTTTCTAAAATCCTATGGAGAAATCTCGTTGCTTTTTTGTGGAGGGAAGCGATGCGCAGCTTACTTCCGGGGTTTAGGACGCGTCCCTGTCTGCACGTCTCTCGTCGACACTTTTCGCGGCACACGTACTTACAGCTCTGAATGATGTGAGATGACGTATGGTGGGGATGGCAGCTCTATGCCCCTATGGTCATTATTTTTTTGCCACACACATTAAATAGGAAAATACTCTGAGCATGCGCAGTGTCGTTTTTACAGTCACCGTTCACTTAGACAGTGAGAGGGAGGGGCAGGATCGGGTTTTGTCCCACATGGACCAGGGGTTCCCAACCTTTTTTCCCAAGTGCCCCCCCAAATGACTCCCATTGCAAGTTGGAAGGCCCCCCCCTCCCCTCTTCTCCATGTCTCTTCTACATCAACATGTGTCCCCTCTTCTTCATGTCTCTTCTACATCAACATGTGTCCCCTCTTCTTCATGTCTCTTCTACATCAACATGTGTCCCCTCTTCTTCATGTCTCTTCTACATCAACATGTGTCCCCTCTTCTTCATGTCTCTTCCACATCAACATGTGTCCCCTCTTCTCCATGTCTCTTCTACATCAACATGTGTCCCCTCTTCTTCATGTCTCTTCTACATCAACATGTGTCCCCTCTTCTTCATGTCTCTTCTACATCAACATGTGTCCCCTCTTCTTCATGTCTCTTCTACATCAACATGTGTCTCCTCTTCTTCATGTCCCCCCCCCCCCTTATCACCTGAATCTCCTCCTAGAGCACCATTGAGTTCTTTGTAACCAAATGTCTCTCAGAGGGGCGTGGGGAGGGGCTCCTTATTTTCATCTAAAGTAACAGACAGAGAATCAGCACTTTGGAAACAGGGCTGAAACAGAGGGGATTATGGGTAATGCTGCAATGATCTGTTTGGTGTTTCAGCCAATCAGAGACAGGCTCTGGATATATCTGAGACCTGGGATTTATTGATGAGATATGTATAATAGGGGACCTTTGACTGATCGTTTGCTTACTTCTGCAGGGAGTAGAAGAGCGGTGCGATGACCAGCAGCACCAGCAGGAGGACGAGGGCACTGACGATCCCTGAGATCTGCGTCTGGCATCCGGTCGACTCCTTCACCAGCGTCTTCGTCAGTGCTGCGCTGGTGGTGAAGCAGCGGAAGAACGACGGCAGGATGTTGCAGAAACCAATGGCGTACATCTCCTGGTTGGCGTCCACCGTGTAGCCGTGCTTCTTGGCGAACATCTCGGACAGAGAGACGGTGATGGCGAATCCAACGATGGCGATGGAGAAAGCATCGACGGCCACATTGGGGATCAGAGACCAAAGAGGCATCTGAGGAGGGAGGAAACCAGTGGGGATGGTACCAGCAACACCAGAACCTGTCAGGGGTCAGACGTTACACTCACAACATTAGAGAACAAGACAAAGAGGAATCAATAAACACAGAGACGGGTAGAGTTAGAGGTGGGAAGTATTGGAGTACAAATACTTTGTTACTGTACTTCAGTACATGTTTCTGGTATCAGTACTTTACTCCACTACTTTTTTCTGACCACTTTTTACTTTGACTTCTTACATGTTGAACCCAAATACCTGTACTTTCTACTTCTTACATGTTGAACCCAAATAATACCTGTACTTTCTACTTCTCACATGTTGAACCCAAATAATACCTGTACTTTCTACTTCTCACATGTTGAACCCAAATACCTGTACTTTCTACTTCTTACATGTTGAACTCAAATACCTGTACTTTCTACTTCTTACATGTTGATCCCAAATACCTGTACTTTCTACTTCTTACATGTTGAACACAAATACCTGTACTTTCTACTTCTTACATGTTGAACCCAAATACCTGTACTTTCTACTTCTTACATGTTGAACTCAAATACCTGTACTTTCTACTTCTTACATGTTGAACCCAAATACCTGTACTTTCTACTTCTTACATGTTGAAACCCAAATACCTGTACTTTCTACTTCTTACATGTTGAACCCAAATACCTGTACTTTCTACTTCTTACATATTGAACCCAAATACCTGTACTTTCTACTTCTTACATGTTGAACCCAAATACCTGTACTTTCTACTTCTTACATGTTGAACTCAAATACCGTACTTTCTACTTCTCACATGTTGAACCCAAATACCTGTTCTTTCTACTTCTTACATGTTTGAACCCAAATACCTGTACTTTCTACTTCTTACTATGTTGAAACTCAAATACCTGTACTTTCTATTCTACTTCTTACATGGTTGAACCCAAATACCTGTACTTTCTACTTCTTACATATTGAACCCAAATACCTGTACTTCTACTTCTCACATGTTGAACCCAAATACCTGTACTTTTCTACTTCTTACATGTTGAACCCAAATACCTGTACTTTCTACTTCTTACATGTTGAACCCAAATACCTGTTACTTTCTACTTCTTACATGTTGAACCCAAATACCTGTACTTTCTACTTCTTACATGTTTGAACCCAAATAACTGTACTTTCTACTTCTTACATGTTGAACCCAAATACTGTACTGTACTTTCTACTTCTTACATGTTGAACCAAATACCTGTACTTTCTACTTCTTACATTGAACACCAAATACCTGTACTTTCTACTTCTTACATGTTGAACCCAAATACCTGTACTTTCTACTTCTTACATGTTGAACTCAATACCTGTACTTTCTACTCTTACATGTTGAACCCAAATACCTGTACTTTCTACTTCTTACATGTTGAACTCAAATACCTGTACTTTCTACTTCTTACATGTTGAACTCAAATACCTGTACTTTCTACTTCTTACATGTTGAACCCAAATACCTGTACTTTCTACTTCTTACATGTTGAACCAAATACCTGTACTTTCTACTTCTTACATGTTGAACCCAAATACCTGTACTTTCTACTTCTTACATGTTGAACACAAATACCTGTACTTTCTACTTCTTACATGTTGAACTCAAATACCTGTACTTTCTACTTCTTACATGTTGAACCCAAATACCTACTTTCTACTTCTTACATGTTGAACCCAAATACCTGTACTTTCTACTTCTTACATTGTTGAACTCAATACCTGTACTTTCTACTTCTCTCATTCCCAAACAGCTGGTTCCTTTAGTCTGAATGTGTGTTTGATGCGTGATCATTATTCTTTAGAGTCATTGCGTGCCTATTGATTTGAACACGATCCGTGTATCCATCACTTCCTGGTCTTCTCTAAAGAAGAGGGACCAATGGAAACGTTGTCATGTTGCCGTTGCTCAGCATGGAAATCACGTCTTTGGGTGGGGGTCGTAGAAATAGATGGGCCTTTTTCCAGAAGCTAAATAGCATGGCTTAAAACACATGATATAAAACAGATTCTACAAACCGTAGTCGATGTTGAAGTTTCCAAAATGAGAAGCCAGCGTCGCTATCACCACCACGAAGAGCTCGAAGGGGATTGGAGCCTGGGTGAGGAGAAAGAAAAGAGAATAAGATAAAATAGGATGGACTTTTATTAATCCCTGTGGATTAACAGCACACATTAGTTGGGATAATATAAACTTTCCAGTAGGTACAGTAGTGTGGCAACTTATTTTATTTAAAGGTCTCCTATCATGCTATTTTTAGGCATATATTATGGGTCTCAGACATATATAAAAAACATGTCTCTGAAACAGGATGGAGCTCAAACTCTCTCTCTCTCTCAGGTTTACCACCAGGTGCTTCTTCACACACTCTCTCTCCAGCACAGGTTAGCTCTGAGTGTTAGCATGCTAATGTAAACACAGACCATATTACTTCCAGAACACGTCTCATTGTTTTTGACAGCAACGGTTCTGATTGGCCCGTGGGGGTAAAGCCCGCCCACATTTTAGTACTGTCGTCATGACGCAGCAAATCTGGATCAGCTCCGTTGATCCCCGTTTTTAGAGATGTGAGTACGGAGGAGAAGAGAGAGGGGTTATTTCCTGACACTTTGAGAGTCTCCTGAGACACGGGGACACACTGGGACACACAGGGACACATGGTGATGTAGAGAAGACATCAAAAAGTGCATTTTGCACGATAGGAGACCTTTAAGGCAGTAAAATAAGTTGTTTTTTGCTTCTTGACAAAAGTTAAGGGTAAAATGTTCGACAAGAAATGCTTTTATTTTGAAGTGCAAGTATGTGTCCTGCTCATTCTCTTTCCTGTTATGTTTTGAAATGAGTGCATTTTCCCCGTCTTCTAGCGTTCTTGTTGGAAACTGTTTTATTAATTTGAAGTAAAGACGTTCAGTTTGGACTAGACTCGCTTTGTTCTTCATTCGGAGCTTCCATTACACATCAGGAAGAGGGGTGGAGATGATGGGAGGCTGGAACAAACCATTCACTCCAGCACTTTGCTCTGTAACGGCCAATCGGACAGAGCTGGACCCAGATACCCTGAACAAGACAAGCCTGTTGCCCTCCTGGCTCCAACATGTTAGAACAAGCTCCCCATTGATATCAGGCGACTGCAGACTGAATGCATCAGCACTTACAATGTTTGGCTTATTTGAAGCGAATATACCTGCAAGCTGTTTATTTCACTCATCGTTAGTCACTCTGGATTAAAGCATCAGCTAAATGAATGTAAATGAATGAATTGTCCTTTCTAGTTCATCTTGGGCTCAAGACTTACTCTTTTCAGTTGAATGTTATTCCTGCTTTAGCTCAGTTTTGCTTTCACAATCATACCAAAACTATTAACATGCCAAATAAGATTAACCCCAAAATATAGCTGAGACTGAGATGCAGTCATTGGCCGGTTCTTACACCTTCTTTAACCAAAGTAAACTACCTAACCCAGACTACTCTTATCTCAATCTAAACATAGAGAGAGAGAGTTTCAAATATGTTAATAAGATATTTTAATCTGAATTAGATGCACTTTAATTGTAAAGGACTGTTTAGGCGGGAAGGCGGACCCAAGAGCAGTACAACATATGAAATCAAGTAGTCTTAACCAATAGCAAGCTTCAACTGACCAAAAAGCTGACTATAATCTTGGCCAACAAGGACTAACCCGGTCTGTTTACCTTCAGCTTGGCTTTGAAGCGGTCGTTGAGCTCCTTGGTCGGTAACAGGATCATCAAACACACCAGACTGGTCACCAGGTCGCAGACGTTGGTGTTCTGCAGGTTGGAGAGCACGCTGTACCACGTTTTGAAGAGAGTGAACCAGCCCTGAGGACGAGGGATCTTCAGACCCAGAAGGTATTTGAACTGGGAGGTGAAGATGGTCAGAGACGCTCCGGTAGCAAAGCCACTGAGCAGAGAGTCTGAGAGATAGACAGAGACGAAGCCCACCTGGAAAATACCCATCAGCACCTGGGAGAAGAGAGCGGGAATAAGAGGGAGGGGTCAAGGCTTTTATTGTCCTTTACACATCGCTGCTGTGTAGTTAGACTTTAGGGTAATTTCACTCTGTAACGAAACCATTCGTCCAAAACCTAGATCTGTTTTTCCCTGAGTCCCCAGATTGTCAGTTCTTGCATATATTAAGGCTGTACCCGAATATCCGAACATTCGGTCGTTGGCCTACTATTCGGTTTTCGTTATTCGGATATTCGTTTTTTTTGGGCGCCTGACATCGCTTTCACTCACAGCGTCACGAACGTCACGCTTCACTTCGCTTCACACACCTGAAAACAAAATGGCGAAGACTTCAGCTGTGTTTAAGTTTCTCGACGATAAGACGAAGGCATTGTGCCAAATATGCAGTATGAAACTGTCTCACCACGGCGGCTCAACAACTATGAAAAGTCACCTGAATGCTGTAAGTAGTAGCTTAGCTGTTGTCCAGTTGCCACGATGAAGCTGCTCTATCCGCCGTTCAAACAGTAACGTTACACATGATAGAAACGTGCCGAATATTCGCTGCTGGCGGCCAAATGCCGCCCGCAGGCCATTTTTTATTGGCCCTCAACTAATTCTATGGAAGGTTATTGGTTAACTTATTTGATTATTAAAATGTAAACCGATCTTTTTCATATGGGTGTTTAGAGTTGTACCCCCTCTAGTCTCTAGTAATTCTGCTCAAAGTGCACCAGATTGAAGCATTTTACTTTAAAATGTTCAAACATTTCTTCCCGGGGGAGCATACCCCCGCCCCCCCCCTAGAGGATGTGACGTCCACCCCCCAATACATTTGAAGCCATTTTGACGTATATTACCTATGTCAATACGTTTCTGTTGTTGTAGTGTATTGTCTTTAGTAGAGATTTTTAATTTATTCTTTATATATAAAATCTCGCCGAGGGCAGCAAGTTGGCTAGAACCGGCCCTGGTGCTAGAACTCAGGAGCCTTTCTTGTGCTGGCAGACACAGAGAAACAAATTGGCGGGGCGCGATAATTTATTTACATAACAAGCTTCCTATGTCCTCCTATTATAAGCAATCTAAGGCTTCCATTTTAAGGATTGAACTGCCAACATAATAAATGAAACCGTATGGAGAGCCGTGATTTAAGGGTCAAGCATACTTTACCTACATCTCATTGATTTGACCAACTTATAACTGAACTTATGAGGCGATAAACCTCTAGTGAGCGGCAGCCCTTCATATATCTTTCTGCATGTGGCCCTCGGAGAAGTTTAGACCCCCCTTTGTGTTTACTCGAGTGACTCAAACTACTACTCAAGAGCGAGGCTTATCTCCATTTGCTTTAGATACCAATATGTAGTCAGCCACGGACAAAATAAACACCACTGCTGCTTTGAGCACGCTGTGAACAGTGGGGGTAAAATCAAACGCGGTTCACAAGCTCCATTTACTGTCTTTAGAAAGTCGGCTAATGCAATCTTTCTTAGTAGTACGAAACCACAATTTAACATTTTACTTGAGTAAAGGATGTGTGTACTTCTACTTGAGTAAAGGACGTGTGTACTTCTACTTGAGTAAAGGACGTGTGTACTTCTACTTGAGTAAAGGACGTGTGTACTTCTACTTGAGTAAAGGATGTGTGTACTTCTACTTGAGTAAAGGACGTGTGTACTTCTACTGAGTAAGGATGTGTGTACTTCTACTTGAGTAAAGGACGTGTGTACTTCTACTTGAGTAAAGGACGTGTGTACTTCTACTTGAGGAAAGGATGTGTGTACTTCTACTTGAGTAAAGGACGTGTGTACTTCTACTTGAGTAAAGGACGTGTGTACTTCTACTTGAGGAAAGGATGTGTGTACTTCTACTTGAGTAAAGGATGTGTGTGCTTCTACTTGAGTAAAGGATGTGTGTACTTCTACTTGAGTAAAGGACGTGTGAACTTCTACTTGAGTAAAGGATGTGTGTACTTCTACTTGAGTAAAGGACGTGTGTACTTCTACTTGAGTAAAGGATGTGTGAACTTCTACTTGAGTAAAGGATGTGTGTACTTCTACTTGAGTAAAGGATGTGTGTACTTCTACTTGAGTAAAGGACGTGTGAACTTCTACTTGAGTAAAGGATGTGTGTACTTCTACTTGAGTAAAGGATGTGTGAACTTCTACTTGAGTAAAGGATGTGTGTGCTTCTACTTGAGTAAAGGACGTGTGAACTTCTACTTGAGTAAAGGATGTGTGTACTTCTACTTGAGTAAAGGACGTGTGAACTTCTACTTGAGTAAAGGATGTGTGTGCTTCTACTTGAGTAAAGGATGTGTGAACTTCTACTTGAGTAAAGGATGTGTGTGCTTCTACTTGAGTAAAGGACGTGTGAACTTCTACTTGAGTAAAGGATGTGTGTGCTTCTACTTGAGTAAAGGACATGTGAACTTCTACTTGAGTAAAGGACGTGTGTACTTCTACTTGAGTAAAGGACGTGTGAACTTCTACTTGAGTAAAGGACGTGTGTACTTCTACTTGAGTAAAGGATGTGTGTACTTCTACTTGAGTAAAGGACGTGTGAACTTCTACTTGAGTAAAGGACGTGTGTACTTCTACTTGAGTAAAGGATGTGTGTACTTCTACTTGAGTAAAGGATGTGTGTACTTCTACTTGAGTAAAGGACGTGTGTACTTCTACTTGAGTAAAGGACGTGTGTACTTCTACTTGAGTAAAGGATGTGTGTACTTCTACTTGAGTAAAGGACGTGTGAACTTCTACTTGAGGAAAGGATGTGTGTACTTCTACTTGAGGAAAGGATGTGTGTACTTCTACTTGAGTAAAGGACGTGTGAACTTCTACTTGAGTAAAGGACGTGTGAACTTCTACTTGAGTAAAGGATGTGTGTACTTCTACTTGAGTAAAGGACGTGTGTACTTCTACTTGAGTAAAGGACGTGTGTACTTCTACTTGAGTAAAGGACGTGTGTACTTCTACTTGAGTAAAGGACGTGTGTACTTCTACTTGAGTAAAGGACGTGTGTACTTCTACTTGAGTAAAGGACGTGTGAACTTCTACTTGAGTAAAGGACGTGTGTACTTCTACTTGAGTAAAGGAGTGTGTACTTCTACTTGAGTAAAGGACGTGTGAACTTCTACTTGAGGAAAGGACGTGTGTACTTCTACTTGAGTAAAGGCGTGTGAACTTCTACTTGAGTAAAGGACTGTGTGTGAACTTCTACTTGAGTAAAGGACGTGTGTACTTCTGAGTAAGGGACAATTTGAACTTCTACTTGAGTAAGGACGTGTGTACTTCTACTTGGAGTAAAGAATGTTGTGTACTTCTTACTTGAGGACAAAGGATGTGGGTACTTCTACTTGAGTAAAGGACGTGTGGTACTTCTATTTGAGTAAAGGATGTGTGTACTTCTAATTGTGAGTAAAGGATGTGTGTACTTCTACTTGAGTAAAGGATGTGTGAACTTCTACTTGAGGAAAGGACGTGTGTACTTCTACTTGAGTAAAGGATGGGTGGACTTCTACTTGAGGAAAGGATGTGTGTACTTCTACTTGAGTAAAGGATGTGTGTACTTCTACTTGAGTAAAGGACGTGTGTACTTCTACTTGAGTAAAGGATGTGTGTACTTCTACTTGAGTAAAGGATGTGTGTTACTTCTACTTGAGTAAGGACGTGTGTACTCTACTTGAGTAAAGATGTGTGTACTTCTACTTGAGTAAAGGATGTGTGTGCTTCTACTTGAGTAAAGGACATGTGAACTTTTACTTGAGTAAAGGATGTGTGTACTTCTACTTGAGTAAAGGATGTGTGTACTTCTACTTGAGTAAAGGACGTGTGTACTTCTACTTGAGTAAAGGACGTGTGTACTTCTACTTGAGTAAAGGATGTGTGTACTTCTACTTGAGTAAAGGATGTGTGTACTTCTACTTGAGTAAAGGATGTGTGTACTTCTACTTGAGTAAAGGACGTGTGAACTTCTACTTGAGTAAAGGACGTGTGTACTTCTACTTGAGTAAAGGATGTGTGTACTTCTATTTGAGTAAAGGACGTGTGAACTTCTACTTGAGTAAAGGACGTGTGAACTTCTACTTGAGTAAAGGACGTGTGTACTTCTACTTGAGTAAAGGACGTGTGAACTTCTACTTGAGTAAAGGATGTGTGTACTTCTACTTGAGTAAAGGATGTGTGTACTTCTACTTGAGTAAAGGATGTGTGTACTTCTACTTGAGTAAAGGACGTGTGAACTTCTACTTGAGTAAAGGATGTGTGAACTTCTACTTGAGTAAAGGACGTGTGTACTTCTACTTGAGTAAAGGATGTGTGTACTTCTACTTGAGTAAAGGATGTGTGTACTTCTACTTGAGTAAAGGACGTGTGAACTTCTACTTGAGTAAAGGATGTGTGTACTTCTACTTGAGTAAAGGATGTGTGTACTTCTACTTGAGTAAAGGATGTGTGTACTTCTACTTGAGTAAAGGACGTGTGAACTTCTACTTGAGTAAAGGATGTGTGTACTTCTACTTGAGTAAAGGATGTGTGTACTTCTACTTGAGTAAAGGACGTGTGAACTTCTACTTGAGTAAAGGACGTGTGAACTTCTACTTGAGTAAAGGATGTGTGTACTTCTACTTGAGTAAAGGATGTGTGTACTTCTACTTGAGTAAAGGACGTGTGTACTCGTGCCTCTCTGGAAGCAGCATTACCTGATAAACTCCAGCTGTGAAAGTAACTGTAGCTCCGACGGTGATAGCATAGCAGCTTCTGTCACAATCCATCCCAAAGCTGCTATTTCCCAGCAGGATGGAGCTGTCGTTGCTACTTAAGATGCTGTTTTCTGGGAGGTATCCAGCCAACGCTAACTCCCTATCAACGACTTGACCCACGAGCAAACACAGGACCCCGAAGATCCCCACCGAAATGTGTCTGGAAGTGCCTAAAAGTGCGTAGATGATGGAGGCGAAAAAGGACGTATAAAGACCATAAATGGGGTCCTGACTGGCCAATAGGGAGTAAGCTATGGACTGAGGGACCAATAGGATTCCTACAATAAGTCCAGACATGACGTCGCCCAGAATCCATTCTTTCAGCTGGTAGCGAGGCAACCATTTTACAATCGGGACGAAACCCAGTATTTTGGATTTAGCTTTCTTTGGAGTGCACGAGCAGTTCTTTTTGAGCCGGTTTGACGCGACGGTTTGCCAGCTTTTGGGTTCTTCCTGGACTCTCTGGAGAACGAGAGGATGCTGCTGATCGCTCTCAGCTCCATCTTCTGCTGTCGGACAGAAGTCATCAGCATCTGTCATGATCGAGCCCTTACCTGAGGGATTTAAAGGAGAGAGAACTTCAGTTTAGCATTTTGTAGATTGTGAAGAAAAGGTAGAATCGCACGTCACCACCGCTAAGCTAAAGGTGGCTAATGTTGGGCTATAAAGGAACTACAGCACGGTCACATGACTTCACGTCACCACCGCTAAGCTAAAGGAGGCTAATGTTGGGCTATAAAGGAACTACAGCACGGTCACATGACTTCACGTCACCACCGCTAAGCTAAAGGTGGCTAATGTTGGGCTATAAAGGAACTACAGCACGGTCACATGTCTTCACGTCACCACCGCTAAGCTAAAGGAGGCTAATGTTGGGCTATAAAGGAACTACAGCACGGTCACATGACTTCACGTCACCACCGCTAAGCTAAAGGTGGCTAATGTTGGGCTATAAAGGAACTACAGCACGGTCACATGACTTCACGTCACCACCGCTAAGCTAAAGGAGGCTAATGTTGGGTTATAAAGGAACTACAGCACGGTCACATGACTTCACGTCACCACCGCTAAGCTAAAGGAGGCTAATGTTGGGCTATAAAGGAACTACAGCACGGTCACATGACTTCACGTCACCACCGCTAAGCTAAAGGAGGCTAATGTTGGGCTATAAAGGAACAACAGCACGGTCACATGACTTCACCACCGCTAAGCTAAAGGTGGCTAATGTTGGGCTATAAAGGAACTACAGCACGGTCACATGACTTCACGTCACCACCGCTAAGCTAAAGGAGGCTAATGTTGGGCTATAAAGGAACTACAGCACGGTCACATGACTTCACCACCGCTAAGCTAAAGGTGGCTAATGTTGGGCTATAAAGGAACTACAGCACGGTCACATGACTTCACGTCACCACCGCTAAGCTAAAGGAGGCTAATGTTGGGCTATAAAGGAACTACAGCACGGTCACATTGACTTCACGTCACCACCGCTAAGCTAAAGGTGGCTAATGTTGGGCTATAAAGGAACTACAGCACGGTCACATGACTTCACGTCACCACCGCTAGCTAAAGGTGGCTAATGTTGGGCTATAAAGGAACTACAGCACGGTCACATGACTTCACGTCACCACCGCTAAGCTAAAGGAGGCTAATGTTGGGCTATAAAGGAACTCTACAGCACGGTCACATTGACTTCACGTCACCAACGCTAAGCTAAAGGAGGCTAATGTTGGGCTATAAAGGAACTACAGCACGGTCACATTACTTCACGTCACCACCGCTAAGCTAAAGGAGGCTAATGTTGGGCTATAAAGGAACTCAAGCACGGTCACATGACTTCACGTCACCACCGCCTAAGCTAAAGGAGGCTAATGTTGGGCTATAAAGGAACAACAGCACGGTCACATGACTTCACGTCACCACCGCTAAAGCTAAAGGCGGCTAATGTTGGGCTATAAAGGAACTACAGCACGGTCACATGACTTCACGTCACCACCGCTAAGCTAAAGGCGCTAATGTTGGGCTATAAGGAACTACAGCACGGTCACATGACTTCACGTCACCACCGCTAAGCTAAAGGTGGCTAATGTTGGGCTATAAAGGAACTACAGCACGGTCACATGACTTCACGTCACCACCGCCTAAGCTAAGGAGGCTAATGTTGGGCTATAAAGGAACTACAGCACGGTCACATGACTTCACGTCACCACCGCTAAGCTAAAGGAGGCTAATGGTTGGGCCTATAAAGGAACACAGCACGGTCACATGACTTCACGTCACCACCGCTAAGCTAAAGGAGGCTAATGTTGGGCTATAAGGAACTACAGCACGGTCACATGACTTCACGTCACCACCGCCTAAGCTAAAGGAGGCTAATGTTGGGCTATAAAGGAACTACAGCACGGTCACATGACTTCACGTCACCACCGCCTAAGCTAAAGGAGGCTAATGTTGGGCTATAAAGGAACTACAGCACGGTCACATGACTTCACGTCACCACGCTAAGCTAAATGTGGCTAATGTGGGCTATAAAGGAACTACAGCATGGTCACATGACTTCACGTCACCACCGCTAAGCTAAAGGAGGCTAATGTTGGGCTATAAAGGAACTACAGCACGGTCACATGACTTCACGTCACCACCGCTAAGCTAAAGGAGGCCTAATGTTGGGCTATAAAGGAACTACAGCACGGTCACATGACTTCACGTCACCACCGCTAAGCTAAAGGAGGCTAATGTTGGGCTATAAAGGAACTACAGCAACGGTCACATGACTTCACGTCACCACCGCTAAGCTAAAGGAGGCTAATGTTGGGCTATAAAGGAACTACAGCACGGTCACATGACCTCACGTCACCACCGCTAAGCTAAAGGAGGCTATGTTGGGCTATAAAGGAACTACAGCACGGTCACATGACTTCACGTCACCACCGCTAAGCTAAAGGAGGCTAATGTTGGGCTATAAAGGAACTACAGCACGGTCACATGACTTCACGTCACCACCGCTAAGCTAAAGGTGGCTAATGTTGGCAGTGATAGCGCTTAATCGTCTCATTTAGACATTTGTTAGCAACCGCAGTTTGTTAATTCACCAGTGACGTATTTCATGTCGTAGAACAAAACGTTCAAATATCTCTCTTAATTTCAGGCTTTTTAACCACAAACACACAAACACTTGTCTTTCAGATAAGATAAGACTTTATTCATCCAGAAGGAAATTGTTGTAGTGGCAGTTACGTAATTACACGTTATCATAGCATTATTAATACTAATAATATAATATTGCACAGAGTTATATATATATAGCAGCGAGTGTATTGCAATGATGTTAATTATATTGATATATTGCACATAGTGTTGGTGTGGAAGTTCTCAGGGAACTGGAGGTGCTACAAATGCTGAGTCTTTAACAGCAGATCGATCTATACATCTCTTAACATGTGCCATAAAACCAAGTATGACCTTCACATGCAGAGTGAGCTGGAAGGTCAGCAGATATCGGGTGTCGGCATATTTCTGACATTTCGCTGAGGCAGAGAAATTCTCCTTCCTCTTGAAGTTGCTTCACAATAGAGATATGACACTTTCCCTCATGCATACAGTCCAGTTCCCTGAGACCGAATAATAACTGATAATCAGTGATATCTTCCCAACCAAGGGCAACGTTAACAACCCATATGATAGGTGACTATCTCTGTGCAGCCTTGGCAAACAGAGGTCAAAGGCTTGAGATGCGTGTGGCTATTGGATGTAGTTATTAACATGTAAGTGTTGGAGGAAGTATGCAGGTCCTTTACTCTGAAGTACTCTCACCATGTGGTAAAAATACTGCATTGAAAACTAAATGTAACCTAGTGAGTAAACATTGTACCTAAATAATTAAATGTAAAAGTACATAAAACAGAAAAGTTTATCAATAAAACACAAAATAAATAATGTATATTAAAAAATATATATTGACAAAATCAAAAAAACACCCAGAAATATATTTTAAATCAGAGGGGGTCAAACTCAAGGCCCGGGGACCAAATCCAGCACGCGACTTCATGCGACTAATATCTATGTGTTCATTGAATTAATTTCTATTTTATAGTTATTTCTTATTTTTATCTTTGATTTATTCTTAATTGTATTACATCTGTGTAATCTGTGCTGTTAAACTACTGATCTATTTCACAGAAGCACGTTGCCCATAAACTACATGTCCCACAATGCATCTCATTTTGTGACATGGCACTGAAAGACTTTCTGCTTTCAGACGTAGTTAATTATGAGGTTATTACCCTATCCAATGCAGAGGCAATAATATAATACATTATTTCATATATATATATTATGTATTTATATATGTATATTTATATAGTTACAACCGGCCCTTTGAGTGCAACCATAATGCTAATGTGGCCCACGATGAAATTGAGTTTGACCCCCCTGCTCTCAATAAATACAAATTAAATGTGTAGAAAAAAGTGCCAATTAATGATCCTTCAATCTGTTGATCGATTAATCTTCTCTTGAGTAAAGAGAAGATTAACAAACTAACATCTGAATGATTACCTCAGCTTTGTAGTGGAGGAGCTGGGTAGAAGTATAAAGGGGAATTTAAAATGAAATACTCAAGTAAAGTTCCTCAAATGTGCAGTACTACTACTCTGTTTCATTAAACCACTTCTACTTTTACTCAAGTACAAGATCTGTGTACTTCTACTTTTATTAAATTAGCCTACAATATCTGAGTACTTCTACTTTTACTCAAGTACAAGATGAGAGTACTTCTACTTTTACTCAAGTACAAGATCTGTGTACTTCTACTTTTATTAAATTAGCCTACAATATCTGAGTACTTCTACTTTTACTCAAGTACAATATCTGAGTACTTCTTCTTTTATTAAAGTAGCCTACAATATCTGAGTACTTCTACTTTTACTCAAGTACAATATCTGAGTACTTCTACTTTTATTAAAGTAGCCTACAATATCTGAGTACTTCTACTTTTACTCAAGTACAAGATCTGAGTACTTCTACTTTTACTCAAGTACAAGATCTGAATACTTCTACTTTTACTCAAGTACAATATCTGAGTACTTCTACTTTTACTCAAGTACAATATCTGAGTACTTCTACTTTTACTCAAGTACAAGATCTGAATACTTCTACTTTTACTCAAGTACAATATCTGAGTACTTCTACTTTTACTCAAGTACAAGATCTGAGTACTTCTACTTTTACTGAAGTACAAGATCTGAGTACTTCTACTTTTATAAAAATGGTCTACAAGATCCGAGTACTTCTACTTTTACTCAAGTACATGATCTGAGTACTTCTACTTTTACTCAAGTACAAGATCTGAGTACTTCTACTTTTACTCAAGTACATGATCTGAGTACTTCTACTTTTACTCAAGTACAAGATCTGAGTACTTCTACTTTTACTCAAGTACAAGATCTGAATACTTCTACTTTTACTCAAGTACAAGATCTGAGTACTTCTACTTTTACTCAAGTACAAGATCTGAATACTTCTACTTTTACTCAAGTACAATATCTGAGTACTTCTACTTTTACTCAAGTACAATATCTGAGTACTTCTACTTTACTCAAGTACAATATCTGAATCTTCACTTTTACTCAAGTACAATATCTGAGTACTTCTACTTTTACTCAAGTACAAGATCTGAATACTTCTACTTTTACTCAAGTAACAATATCTGAGTACTTCTACTTTTACTCAAGTACAAGATCTGAGTACTTCTACTTTTACTGAAGTACAAATCTGAGTACTTCTACTTTTATAAAATGGTCTACAAGATGAGTACTTCTACTTTTACTCAAGTACATGATCTGAGTACTTCTACTTTTACTCAAGTACAAGATCTGAGTACTTCTACTTTTACTCAAGTACATGATCGTAGACTTCTACTTTTACTCAAGTACAAGATCTGAGTACTTCTACTTTTACTCAAGTACAAGATCTGACTTCTACTTTTACTCAAGTACAAATCTGAGTACTTCTACTTTTACTCAAGTACAAGATCTGAATACTTCTACTTTTACTCAAGTACAATATCTGAGTACTTCTACTTTTACTCAAGTACAATATCTGAGTACTTCTACTTTTACTCAAGTACAAGATCTGAATACTTCTACTTTTACTCAAGTACAATATCTGAGTACTTCTACTTTTACTCAAGTACAAGATCTGAGTACTTCTAAAAAAAATCACAAGAGAGCTTCAGATCTTACTCAAGTACAAGATCTGAATACTTCTACTTTTACTCAAGTACATGATCTGAGTACTTCTACTTTTACTCAAGTACAAGATCTGAGTACTTCTACTTTTACTCAAGTACATGATCTGAGTACTTCTACTTTTACTCAGGTACACGATCTGAGT
Source organism: Harpagifer antarcticus (assembly GCA_902827135.1). Lineage (NCBI taxonomy): Eukaryota > Metazoa > Chordata > Actinopteri > Perciformes > Harpagiferidae > Harpagifer > Harpagifer antarcticus. The sequence goes on along the minus strand of CADEHL010001477.1, from coordinate 5,586 downwards.
ATTTCGACTTTTACTCAAGTACAAGATCTGAGTATTTCGACTTTTACTCAAGTACAAGATCTGAGTACTTCTACTTTTAATCAAGTTCAAGATGAGAGTACTTCTACTTTTACTCAAGTACAAGATTTGAGTACTTCTACTTTTACTCAAGTACATGATCTGAGTACTTCTACTTTTACTCAAGTACAAGATCTGAGTATTTCTACTTTACTAAAGTACAAGATCTGAGTACTTCTACTTTTACTCAAGTACAAGATGAGAGTACTTCTTCACCTCTGAAAACAGGAACCCCTGCTGAGAAGACACGTGGCACTTTCTCAAAATAATAAAGTTAATAGGATTACAGTGACGGTAGTAGTGAGTTGTGTTCATGGGATTACTGAGTACACAGGGTATTTAAACTGTATTAGGATTACTGAGTACACAGGGTATTTAAACTGTATTAGGATTACTGAGTACACCGGGTATTTAAACTGTATTAGGGAAGCGTATATGCAAAAGTCAGAGATGTTATTAAGTGTTTACTAACTAGTTAAAACTCGGCTGTTATAGTAGTTACTTTGACATATATATATATATCTATAAATCGCCGGTTGTTTCCGAAGTGTCCTTATGAATGAATGGACACCTTTGTAAACAAGTTGTAAACGTGGACACCGGTCTGAAAGCAGAGGCAACCAAAGTGAATGTAACATGACATTCTGCTCTTTGTCTAAACACAACAACAGAAACTCTTTAAATGTGTTGGTGTGTGAAGTTACTGACCTGAGCTCCAGTCAGTGAGCGGCGGTTTCAGAGGTCGTGATCAGGTTCAGGTCAGGGGTGTCTTCTCACAGCCGAGAATCATTCCGCCTCAAATTCATCTCACAGCGGAGCGCCGTGCGTCATGACGTCATGGAACATCACGTGACCCACTGAGACAGAGATGGTCTATTTGAGCAGATGCATCCATTTTAAGCAAAAACATAATATTTAAAATACAGGTAATAAATACTAATTAACACATAACTTTGTGATGAATAAAAACACTTACAACCAACAGAGGTCACTCAACAACAAGTACAAGCTGAATTAAAAAGGTGGATCTTGAGTTAGCCAACAAATAATACAAAATAAAATAAATACAAAATAATAATTAGAATGAAAGGTGTTAAATACGAACTAACGCATACATTTGTTATTGATGAAGACATTTAAAACCAGTCCATAAACACTAAGCACTAAAACAATAATTACAAATAAATTAAATAAGATAAACACATACAAAGTACAATAAGACAAATAAAATAATTATAATAATAGCAATAATATAAGGAAATCAATACCAAGTAAAAACATACATTTGTGAAACACACTTAAAACAAAACACAGGACTGAATAGACATTAAAAAAAATACAAATACATTACAAATTAGAATTAAAAAAAGTACAGATTAACATAAGAATGAAAAAAAGAATACAATTATAATAAATACAATAAAATTACAAGCCACATTTAAAAGGGTGAGTCTTGAGTCTCTGAACTGTCATTCAATACGTAGCTGTCCTCCCATTTCCATCTGAAGCGTCAAATTACTCATAAAACTCCTCTTACAGTCGGAGTCGCGGGTTCCAGGCTTAGTGAGCGCTCCTCCTGCTACTCACCTCTCTGGACACGCCCTCTCTGATTGACACCTTGCCAGTTCTCCCAGCTGCTCAACACTGAGGGGTTTGTTTTAGTGCTTCCCAGCTGCTGGGGACTTCTGGTCTTGCTGTGTTCTGCCTCTCAGATTCCTGCAGGAGTTGTACAGGTCATCACAGCAGGATGCATGATGACATCTGAGCTGTTAGAGAAACGAACGTGTGTAACACTATGACATCACAACACTAAGTAGAAAGTACATATTTGAGTTCAACATGTAAGAAGTAGAAAGTACAGGTATTTGAGTTCAACATGTAAGAAGTAGAAAGTACAGGTATTTGTGTTCACATGTTAAGAAAGTAGAAAGTACAGGTATTTGAGTTCAACATGTAAGAAGTAGAAAGTACAGGTATTTGTGTTCAACATGTAAGAAGTAGAAAGCACAGGTATTTGAGTTCAACATGTAAGAAGTAGAAAGTACAGGTATTTGAGTTCAACATGTAAGAAGTAGAAAGTACAGGTATTTGAGTTCAACATGTAAGAAGTAGAAAGTACAGGTATTTGGGTTCAACATGTAAGAAGTAGAAAGTACAGGTATTTGAGTTCAACATGTAAGAAGTAGAAAGTACAGTATTTGAGGTTCAACATGTAAGAAGTAGAAAGTACAGGTATTTGGGTTCAACATGTAAGAAGTAGAAAGTACAGGTATTTGGGTTCAACATGTAAGAAGTAGAAAGTACAGGTATTGGGTTCAACATGTAAGAAGTAGAAAGTTACAGCAGTATTTGGGGTTCAACATGTAAGAAGTAGAAAGTACAGGTATTTGTGTTCAACATGTAAGAAGTAGAAAGTACAGGTATTTGAGTTCAACATGTAGAGAAGTAGAAAGTACAGGTATTTGAGTTTCAACATGTAAGAAGTAGAAAGTACAGGTATTTTGAGTTCAACATGTAAGAAGTAGAAAGTACAGGTATTTGAGTTCAACATGTAAGAAGTAGAAAGTACAGGTATTAGAGTTCAACATGTGAGAAGTAGAAAGTACAGGTATTTGAGTTCAACATGTAAGAAGTAGAAAGTACAAGGTATTTGAGTTCAACATGTAAGAAGTAAGAATGAAAGTACAGGTATTTGAGTTCAACATGTAAGAAGTAGAAAGTAACAGGTATCTGAGTTTCAATATGTAAGAAGTAGAAAAGTACAGGTATTTGAGTTCAACATTGTAAGAAGTAGAAAGTACAGGTATATTTGAGTTCAAACACGTAAGAAGTAAGAGAACGTCACAGGTATTTGTGTTCACATTGGAGAAGTAGAAAGTACAGGTATTTGTGTTCAACATGTAAGAAGTAGAAAGTACAGGTATTTGAGTTCAACATGTAAGAAGTCAAAGTAAAAAGTCATCAGAAAAACAAGTAGTGGAGTAAAGTACTGATACCAGAAACATGTACTTAAGTACAGTAACAAAGTATTCCAAAACGTCCCACCTCTGTCGGTTAGTAGCTACTGATTTATTAAACTATTTAGCACGTTTATGTGAAAGGCTTTAATCTATGTTGCACATACACATTATCTTATTTGCTGAAAATAACCAATGCTCTAAACTCCAGTGATCGGTCTCGTTTATCTGACTGTCTGCAGCTGTGATGGAACTTAGAATCTGAGATGAAAGCCCATTGACCTTTTTATATCAGAAATGTCATCCTCAGAAATCACAGAAAATGAAGTAATCTGTCTCCAGACTCTTTGACAGCAATTTTTCAAATGTCAAAAAGTTTTATTGATTTCTTTCCCTTTCGTCTTTTCCAGGTTTCAAACTTTAAGAGAAGAGTGTTGCAGGAATGGGTCCCACAACCCAGTATTATGTCATCATTTGACCACTTCCTGTCCCCTGGTCTGGAAGTCAATGGTTTTCTGAATGTGTTTTTGGTTGTTAGCCTGAAATAAGGTCTGTGGTTAGTAACACAAGCTGAAGACATTTGAATTCTAGGACATAAAATACATCAGTAAACATTTGAAGGATTGCTAAAGAGTGTCTAAATGAGATGACTAAACATCATCACGCCCAACATTAGCCACCTTTAGCTTAGCGGTGTTGACGTGAGGTCATGTGACCGTGCTGTAGTTCCTTTATAGCCCAACATTAGCCACCTTTAGCTTAGCGGTGTTGACGTGAAGTCATGTGACCGTGCTGTAGTTCCTTTATAGCCCAACATTAGCCACCTTTAGCTTAGCGGTGGTGACGTGAAGTCATGTGACCATGCTGTAGTTCCTTTAAAGCCCAACATTAGCCTCCTTTAGCTTAGTGGTGGTGACGTGAAGTCATGTGACCGTGCTGTAGTTCCTTTATAGCCCAACATTAGCCTCCTTTAGCTTAGCGTTGGTGACGTGAAAGTCATGTGACCGGGTGCTGTAGTTTCCCTTTATAGCCCAACATTAGCCTCCTTTAGGCTTAGCGTTGTGACGTGAGGTCATGTGACCGTGCTGTAGTTCCTTTATAGCCCAACATTAGCCTCCTTTAGCTTAGCGTTGGTGACGTGAAGTCATGTGACCATGCTGTAGTTCCTTTATAGCCCAACATTAGCCTCCTTTAGCTTAGCGTTGGTGACGTGAAGTCATGTGACCGTGCTGTAGTTCCTTTATAGCACAACATTAGCCTCCTTTAGCTTAGCGATGGTGACGTGAAGTCATGTGATCGTGCTGTAGTTCCTTTATAGCACAACATTAGCCACCTTTAGCTTAGCGACGGTGACGTGAGGTCATGTGACCGTGCTGTAGTTCCTTTATAGCCCAACATTAGCCACCTTTAGCTTAGCGGTGGTGACGTGAAGTCATGTGACCGTGCAGTAGTTCTTTTATAGCCCAACATTAGCCTCCTTTAGCTTAGCGGTGGTGACGTGAAGTCATGTGACCGTGCTGTAGTTCCTTTATAGCCCAACATTAGCCTCCTTTAGCTTAGCGGTGGTGACGTGAAGTCATGTGACCGTGCAGTAGTTCCTTTATAGCCCAACATTAGCCACCTTTAGCTTAGCGGTGGTGACGTGAAGTCATGTGACCGTGCAGTAGTTCTTTTATAGCCCAACATTAGCCTCCTTTAGCTTAGCGGTGGAGACGTGAAGTCATGTGACCGTGCTGTAGTTCCTTTATAGCACAACATTAGCCTCCTTTAGCTTAGCGATGGTGAAGTGAAGTCATATGACCGTGCTATAGTTCCTTTAAAGCCCAACATTAGCCTCCTTTAGCTTAGCGGTGGTGACGTGAAGTCATGTGACCGGGCTGTAGTTCCTTTATAGCCCAACATTAGCCACCTTTAGCTTAGCGGTGGTGACGTGAAGTCATGTGACCGTGCTGTAGTTCCTTTAAAGCCCAACATTAGCCTCCTTTAGCTTAGCGGTGGTGACGTGAAGTCATGTGACCGTGCTGTAGTTCCTTTATAGCACAACATTAGCCTCCTTTAGCTTAGCGATGGTGACGTGAAGTCATATGACCGTGCTATAGTTCCTTTAAAGCCCAACATTAGCCTCCTTTAGCTTAGCGGTGGTGATGTGAAGTCATGTGATCGTGCTGTAGTTCCTTTATAGCACAACATTAGCCACCTTTAGCTTAGCGACGGTGACGTGAGGTCATGTGACCGTGCTGTAGTTCCTTTATAGCCCAACATTAGCCACCTTTAGCTTAGCGGTGGTGACGTGAAGTCATGTGACCGTGCAGTAGTTCTTTTATAGCCCAACATTAGCCTCCTTTAGCTTAGCGGTGGTGACGTGAAGTCATGTGACCGTGCTGTAGTTCCTTTATAGCCCAACATTAGCCTCCTTTAGCTTAGCGGTGGAGACGTGAAGTCATGTGACCGTGCTGTAGTTCCTTTATAGCACAACATTAGCCTCCTTTAGCTTAGCGATGGTGACGTGAAGTCATATGACCGTGCTATAGTTCCTTTAAAGCCCAACATTAGCCTCCTTTAGCTTAGCGGT
>CADEHL010001476.1:183330-230993 GCA_902827135.1 Harpagifer antarcticus | reverse complement strand
TAAAGTAGAGACACTACATACTGATACACCTGAACATCAGCAGGAGAGGACTCTTTAAAGTAGAGACACTACATACTAATATACACCTGAACATCAGCAGGAGAGGACTCTTTAAAGTAGAGACACTACATACTGATATACACTGAACATCAGCAGGAGAGGACTCTTTAAAGTAGAGACACTACATACTGATATACACCTGAACATCAGCAGGAGAGGACTCTTTAAAGTAGAGACACTACATACTGATATACACCTGAACATCTGCAGGAGAGGACTCTTTAAAGTAGAGACACTACATACTGATATACACCTGAACATCAGCAGGAGAGGACTCTTTAAAGTAGAGACACTACATACTGATATACACCTGAACATCAGCAGGAGAGGACTCTTTAAAGTAGAGACACTACATACTGATATACACCTGAACGTCAGCAGGAGAGGACTCTTTAAAGTAGAGACACTACATACTGATATACACCTGAACATCAGCAGGAGAGGACTCTTTAAAGTAGAGACACTACATACTGATATACACCTGAACATCAGCAGGAGAGGACTCTTTAAAGTAGAGACACTACATACTGATATACACCTGGACATCAGCAGGAGAGGACCCTTTAAAGTAGGGACACTACATACTGATATACACCTGAACATCAGCAGGAGAGGACTCTTTAAAGAAGAGACACTACATACTGATATACACCTGAACATCTGCAGGAGAGGACTCTTTAAAGTAGAGACTACATACTGATATACACCTGAACATCAGCAGGAGAGGACTCTTTAAAGTAGAGACACTACATACTGATATACACCTGAACATCAGCAGGAGAGGACTCTTTAAAGTAGAGACACTACATACTGATATACACTGAACATCAGCAGGAGAGGACTCTTTAAAGTAGAGACACTACATACTGATATACACCTGAACATCAGCAGGAGAGGACTCTTTAAAGTAGAGACACTACATACTAATATACACCTGAACATCAGCAGGAGAGGACTCTTTAAAGTAGAGACACTACATACTGATATACACCTGAACATCAGCAGGAGAGGACTCTTTAAAGTAGAGACACTACATACTGATATACACCTGAACATCAGCAGGAGAGGACTCTTTAAAGTAGAGACACTACATACTGATATACACCTGAACATCAGCAGGAGAGGACTCTTTAAAGTAGAGACACTACATACTGATATACACCTGAACATCAGCAGGAGAGGACTCTTTAAAGTAGAGACACTACATACTGATATACACCTGAACGTCAGCAGGAGAGGACTCTTTAAAGTAGAGACACTACACACTGATATATAAACCTGAGCATGTGAAGAATACGGCCCTTTAATCGAAGAAGTTAGGTAGAAATCCAAGAAAATGTGTTTTGTGTAACTTCTTTGGACCTCTCACCAATGTTGTGACCTTTGAAGTGTGCTCACCCATTTTAAAACAGTATGTTAAATGTTTATTATTCACTGCTCAGTGTGAACAGGAACCAGACAAGAAATACAATGTGTTTCTTCCCGACTAAACAAATCAAACTACAGATGGTAAACAGACTCTTCTTAAACTATGTATTACTTTATCTGAGATTCACTTTAGAGCAGCTCTCTATTTCAGGAATGCTGCTCCACACACACACCACACACACACACCACACACACACACACACACACACACAACCACACACACACACACACACACACACACACACACACACACACACACACACATCACACTTTGAAGTCTGATCTTTTGAGCGATAACGTTGCTAAATTTCGCCACAGAGAAAGTAGAGAGGGTTAGTGTCAGACGTCAACAACACACATCGGTGAATGTAAACGTCATTTCCCTGGACAGCTTGAAAGGCTCCGCTGGATTTAAGGTTTATGCGAAAATGATTAAGAACACTCTCAAACATCAGGGTGTGCACATTAAATCAGGGAACCAGGGAAAGTAATACACAGCTAAACAAATACATACGATCCAATCAAAAAAGCCTTCTGAGTAAAGGATGCAAGGAGCCTTGAAGAGGATCCAGGGTGTGAGCAAAAGGAAATAGCCGAGGTGGTTTGGTGCAGAACCAGTTTGTATAATGGTTCTCTGGTAGCAGGTGCACGAGGAGAAGCTGGTGTCATGTGATCAGTCAGGAGCCAATAATACTCAATGGAAATTAAAAACCCCTGTGTAATACTGACACACACACATCTCCCATGTTTCACTCTCTCACACTGCTTTCGGTTATTTAGGATGGCACGAGAGGAAGAACAACACACACATGTATACACACACACATGGAGGATATGAAGGGGAGATCAGCGTGTCTTATGGAGCCATTGTAGGAAGAACAACAGATCCCAGAGTCTCAGAAAGAACCACATCAAGAAGTTAGACTTTTGCTGCTCAGAGGCCGCAAGAGGAGAGGAGAGGGAGAGAGAGAGGAGACGAGAGAGAGGTACGAGGAGGAGAGAGGAAGAGAGGAGAGGAGGGAGGAGAGAGGAAGAGAGGAGAGAGAGAGAGGAGGGAGGAAGAGAGGGAGGAGGAAGGGGGGGGAGGAGAGGAGGGAGGAGAAGAGAGATGAGAGGAGAGGAGGGAGGAAGAGAGGAGAGGAGGTGGGAGGAGAGGAGGAGAGGAGAGGAGAGGAGAGGAGGGAGGAGAGAGGAGAGGAGAGAGGAGAGGAGAGGGGGGAGGGAGGAGAGAGGAGAGAGGAGAGGAGGGAGGGAAGAGGAGAGAGGAGAGAGGAGAGGGGGAGGAAGAGAGGAGAGGAGGGGGAGGAGAGGAGGGAGGAAGAGGAGAAGAGAGGAGAGAGGAGAGGAGGGAGGAAGAGAGAGAGGAGGAGGGGGGGAGGGAGAGGAGGGAGGAGAGAGGAGAGGTGAGGAGAGAGAGAGGAGGGAGGAAGAGAGGAGAGGAGGTGGGAAGAGAGGAGGGAGGAGGGAGGAGAGGTGAGGAGAGGAGGGAGGAGAGAGGAGAGGAGAGGAGGGAGGAAGAGAGGAGAGGAGGTGGGAGGGAGGAAATGAGAAGAAAAAAGATGGAAGAGATTAGAGGAAAGGAAAGGAGACGCAATTATTGTAAATGGAAAGATATGAGAAAAGGAGACGGAGAGAAAGAACAGGAGATTGAATTAAAGAAGAAGAGAAGAGAGGAAAAGAGAATAAATGGAGTGATGCACCACAATGAGAAAATCCCAGAGAGAAAACATGTCCGTGGAGGAAAAGCTGTGTGAGCAGATTTAACCCTCCGTCACCACATCATCCACTCACAGCTCCTCCAGACACTTCCTGCACATTCTTCTTCTGTGGTGTAACATCACTGATAGACATACTCAAGTATTGTATTTAAGTACTATTTTGATATATGTGTACTCTACTTTAGTATTTTCATTTAGTGCTACTTTGTACTTCTACTCGTACACAAGACTTTCGCCGCACTGGTAGCAACATCTATCTTTTCTTTTTTAAATGCTATTTTATTTCTATTGAGATGTTTATTTCTAGTCTAGTATTGCACAATGCCATGTCTTTGTATGCTGCAACACAATGCCCACATACGTGACCTCTTGAAATCAGGACTTTTACTTATGATGCAGTACTTTAAGACCATAGTATTTGTACTTCAGTGTCAAACTGCCATCACTAACAATAACTGCAGAACAATTATACAGAGTAGAATAAATGAAACAGAGAAGTCTAATTAAACCAGAATATAACTGCAGTGTGGTTGCTGCGTCAACAGATGCACACTGATAGCCACCAGGCAGGGTGAAGAAATGTTACTAAATGTCTGGTGTGTAAACTCTCGACAGAAGCTGTCAACACTCTCAGTTATCCTCTGGTTCCTAAGAATAATTGTGACGTTTTTCTAAGAAGCAACCAAGAAAAAAGACGGTTGATCTGGAAGACTCAGTTTGACTGACGGGCTGCTGGTTGGCTGCTGAGCACTTTGGGTTTCCTCCAGGTACTTTTACTCAGGTTATTCTACTCTTCTGCACGCTGCTCACGAGTCGTGTTGTGTCTCTGCTCAGCGTGAACTCTGGGAAGTCCCTTGAACTCCGCCTCCCCCCTCCTTCCCTCCCAGGAACACTAACAGAGAGGAGAGGAAGAGAGGCTGGGAAAAAGGAAGCAGAGAAAACAAAAGGCAGTGAAAGCAGCAGACAGACACAAGGAGACACAGAGGAGAGCAGTCGCCCCGTTCCTCTGGGTGTTCGCCAGCGTAACGTCATCATGCATTAGCACTGCACACAGACCTGTTTCCATCATAACTCTGCTGCAGGTAGCTTGCTAAAGTGTTCCTGCCTGTATCTTGATCAATATGTATAAAACGGGCAGCACGATATTTACAACAAGCCTGTTTATCTCTATGAGACTCTGACATTGTTACGCTGTGTCCTCATCGATGAACTCGTGAGTAAAAAGGGACATTTTGTTAATGTTTTCTGTCCTACCGTTATGCAAAGACCTTAAAGTAAGTAACAAGATCATTCTGTTCTTAGAAGTTATGTAATGTAACCAACGGTGAAGCGTTACAGAGAAATGTTACATGTTAGACGCTTTTATCCAAAGTGACTTACATACCATCCATACTGTGGACAATCCCCACAGGAGTGTCTTGCCCAACGACACACTGACTGCAGTGGGGATTGAACCAGTGCTCCCCTGATCAGAACATCAACACACTCCCCCACTGAGCCACAGTCTCCAACAGTTACACTGGTATCCACACTGTCCTTTACTCCACCATGTGTGCCCGGCTCGATCAGGGGATCACCGCAGGGGGATCTGACTCCTCACCCCCTGCAGGAGACACCACGTAATGCCAGCGCTGCCATGACGATGAGGATTCTCAGTATGAATTCAGCCCACAGAGTAACGGTGTGAATGAGCGCTTCGGCCTCCGACCCCACAGCCACAGCTCAAGACTGAACCCTGGGACCCAGAGAGGGTGTCATATCTTTCACAATGCCTGTTTAATGTAGAACTATGCTAAGTGACAGACTGTGTGACCTTATCCAAACTCATTGACCCTCGCATAATGAAAGTAGGAACACGAATAAAAAAGCTCGAGTGTGGTCTGCGGAAATGTGGAGTGAGATTGATAACTCTAAAGAAAGCTCTTCACATTGTCTCTCTTTAAGAAGCACTTCCAATAACACTTAAGTGAACTCCGACACAAGTTCACTTTCCTCTGAAATGCATGAAGGAAATGTGTTTGGGTTGTAATGCTTAATATTTGCACAATCTGCACAAGGACTACTTTTACTGTCATATCACTATATTTTGATGCTAATACTTTTCTACTTTACTTGAGGAACATTTTGAAGCAGGACTTCTACTTTTACTCAAGTACAAGACCTGAGTACTTCTACTTTTACTCAAGTACAAGATCTGAGTACTTCTACTTTTACTCAAGTACAAGATCTGAGTACTTCTACTTTTACTCAAGTACAAGATCTGAGTACTTCTACTTTACTCAAGTACAAGATCTGAGTACTTCTACTTTTACTCAAGTACAAGATCTGAGTACTTCTACTTTTACTCAAGTACAAGATCTGAGTACTTCTACTTTTACTCAAGTACAAGATCTGAGTACTTCTACTTTTACTCAAGTACAAGATCTGAGTACTTCTACTTTTACTCAAGTACAAGATCTGAGTACTTCTACTTTTACTCAAGTACAAGATCTGAGTACTTCTACTTTTACTCAAGTACAAGATCTGAGTACTTCTACTTTTACTCAAGTACAAGATCTGAGTACTTCTACTTTTACTCAAGTACAAGATCTGAGTACTTCTACTTTTACTCAAGTACAAGATCTGAGTACTTCTACTTTTACTCAAGTACAAGATCTGAGTACTTCTACTTTTACTCAAGTACAAGATCTGAGTACTTCTACTTTTACTCAAGTACAAGATCTGAGTACTTCTACTTTTACTCAAGTACAAGATCTGAGTACTTCTACTTTTACTCAAGTACAAGATCTGAGTACTTTTACTCAAGTACAAGATCTGAGTACTTCTACTTTTACTCAAGTACAAGATCTGAGTACTTCTACTTTTACTCAAGTACAAGATCTGAGTACTTCTACTTTTACTCAAGTAAGAATCTGAGTACTTCTACTTTTACTCAAGTACAAGATCTGAGTACTTCTACTTTTACTCAAGTACAATATCTGAGTACTTTTACTCAAGTACAAGATCTGAGTACTTCTATTTACTCAAGTACAAGATCTGAGTACTTTTACTCAAGTACAAGTCTGAGTAATTCTCCCACCTCTGCCTAGAGCTTATTGAGGTGTCCCATTTCACATGTCTCCACTATGTCTCCTGGTTGTACTTGTATTTAACTTGTGAATAAGTGAGGATGATGAGGATGATGAGGATGATGAGGATGATGAGGATGATGAGGATGATGAGGATGATGAGACTCGTGCCCCTCACACACATCATTAGTTGCTTCCTTACCTGAGATGGAGTGTGTGCAGCACCGCCTGACACCAGGGAACTCGGCACCGGCCTGTCGAACCTCTGCAGAAAACTCTCAGTCTTCCTGCAATAAGTACACACATTGCATCGTCATCAGCCAAGAGCCTGACACTGAGGTCTGAGGAGGATTCCTGTCCTCCAGAGGTCTGAGGAGGATTCCTGTCCTCCACTGAGGTCTGAGGAGGATTCCTGTCCTCCAGAGGTCTGAGGAGGATTCCTGTCCTCCACTGAGGTCTGAGGAGGATTCCTGGTCCTCCAGAGGTCTGAGGAGGATTCTGTCCTCCAGAGGTCTGAGGAGGATTCCTGTCCCTCCAGAGGTCTGAGGAGGATTCCTGTCCTCCACGAGGTCTGAGGAGGATTCCTGTCCCCTGAGAGGTCTGAGGAGGATTCCTGTCTCCAGAGGTCTGAGGAGATTCCTTCCTCCACTGAGGTCTGAGGAGGATTCCTGTCCTCCAGAGGTCTGAGGAGGATTCCTGTCCTCACTGAGGTCTGAGGAGGATTCATGTCCTCCAGAGGTCTGAGGAGGATTTCCTGTCCTCCAGGGTCTGAGGAGGATTCCTGTCCTCCCACTGAGGTCTGAGGAGGATTCCTGTCCTCCAGAGGTCTGAGGAGGATTCCTGTCCTCACTGAGGTTCTGAGGAGGTCCTGTCCTCCAGAGGTCTGAGGAGGATTCCTGTCCTCCAGAGGTCTCGAGGAGGATTCCTGTCCTCCAGAGGTCTGAGGAGGATTTCCGTCCCACTGAGGTCTGAGGAGGATTCCTGTCCTCCAGAGGTCTGAGGAGGATTCCTGTCCTCAGAGGTCTGAGGAAGATTCCTGTCCTCCACTGAGGTCTGGAGGATTCCTGCCCTCCCAGGTCTGAGGAGGATTCCTGTCCTCCAGAGGTCTGAGGAGGATTCCTGTCCTCCAGAGGTCTGAGGAGGATTCCTGTCCTCCACAGGTCTGAGGAGGATTCCTGTCCTCCAGAGGTCGAGGAGGATTCCTGTCCTCCACAGAGGTCTGAGGAGGATTCATGTCCTCCACAGAGGTCTGAGGAGGATTCCTGTCCTCCAGAGGTCTGAGGAGGATTCATGTCCTCCAGAGGTCTGAGGAGGATTCCTGTCCTCCACTGAGGTCTGAGGAGGATTCCTGTCCTCCAGAGGTTGAGGAGGATTCCTGTCCTCCAGAGGTCTGAGGAGATTCATGTCCTCCACTGAGGTCTGAGGAGGATTCATTCCTCAGAGGTCTGAGGAGGATTCCTGTCCCCAGAGGTCTAGAGGATTCCTGTCCTCCAGAGGTCTGAGGAGGATTCCTGTCCTCCACTGAGGTCTGAGGAGGATTCTGTCCTCCACAGAGGTCTGAGGAGGATTCCTGCCCTCCACTGAGGTCTGAGGAGGATTCCTGTCCTCCAGAGGTCTGAGGAGGATTCCTGTCCTCCAGAGGTCTGAGGAGGATTCATGTCCTCCACTGAGGTCTGAGGAGGATTCATGTCCTCCAGAGGTCTGAGGAGGATTCCTGTCCTCCAGAGGTCTGAGGAGGATTCCTGTCCTCCAGAGGTCTGAGGAGGATTCCTGTCCTCCACTGAGGTCTGAGGAGGATTCCTGTCCTCCACTGAGGTCTGAGGAGGATTCCTGTCGTCCTCCAGAGGTCTGAGGAGGTTTCCTGTCCTCCACAGAGGTCTGAGGAGGATTCCTGTCCTCCACAGAGGTCTGAGGAGGATTCCTGTCCTCCACAGAGGTCTGAGGAGGATTCCTGTCCTCCTCGACCTCTGTGGAGACAGGAATCCTCCTCAGAGGTCTGAGGAGGATTCCTGTCCTCCAAGGTCTGAGGGATTCCTGTCCTCCACTGAGGTCTGAGGAGGATTCTTGTCCTCCACTGACCTGAGGAGGATTCCTGTCCTCCACTGAGGTCTGAGGAGGATTCCTGTCCCCTGAGGTCTGAGGAGGATTCTTGTCCTCCACTACCTGAGGAGGTTTCCTGTCTCCTCAGACCTCTGTGGAGGATCCTGTCCTCCACTAGGTCTGAGGAGGATTCTGTCCTCCACAGAGGTCTGAGGAGGATTCCTGTCCTCCAGAGGTCTGAGGAGATTCATGTCTCCACTGAGGTCTGAGGAGTTCATGTCCTCCACTGAGGTCTGAGGAGGATTCCTGTCCTCCACTGAGGTCTGAGGAGGATTCCGTCCTCCAGAGGTCTGAGGAGGATTCATGTCCTCCACTGAGGTCTGAGGAGGATTCCTGTCCTCAACTGAGGTCTGAAGAGGATTCCTGTCCTCCACAGAGGTCTGAGGAGGATTTCATGTCCTCCAGAGGTCTGAGGAGGATTCCTGTCCTCCAGAGGTCTGAGGAGGATTCCTGTCCTCCAGAGGTCTGAGGAGGATTCCTGTCCTCCACAGAGGTCTGAGGAGGATTCATGTCCTCCACAGAGGTCTGAGGAGGATTCATGTCCTCCAGAGGTCTGAGGAAGATTCCTGTCCTCCACAGAGGTCTGAGGAGGATTCATGTCCTCCACTGAGGTCTGAGGAGGATTCCTGTCCTCCAGAGGTCTGAGGAGGATTCCTGTCCTCCACAGAGGTCTGAGGAGGATTCCTGTCCTCCAGAGGTCTGAGGAGGACTCCTGTCCTCCACAGAGGTCTGAGGAGGATTCTGTCCTCCACAGAGGTCTGAGGAGATTCCTGCCCTCACTGAGGTCTGAGGAGGATTCTGTCCTCCAGAGGTCTGAGGAGGATTCCTGTCCTCCACAGAGGTCTGAGGAGGATTCATGTCCTCCAGAGGTCTGAGGAGGATTCTGTCCTCCAGAGGTCTGAGGAGGATTCTGTCCTCCACAGAGGTCTGAGGAGGATTCATGTCCTCCACTGAGGTCTGAGGAGGATTCCTGTCCTCCAGAGGTCTGAGGAGGATTCATGTCCTCCAGAGGTCTGAGGAGGATTCCTGTCCTCCACTGAGGTCTGAGGAGGATTCCTGTCCTCCACTGACCTGAGGAGGTTTCCTGTCCTCCTCAGAGGTCTGAGGAGGATTCCTGTCCTCCACTGAGGTCTGAGGAGGATTCCTGTCCTCCTCAGACCTCTGTGGAGGATTCCTGTCCTCCTCAGACCTCTGTGGAGGATTCCTGTCCTCCACAGAGGTCTGAGGAGGATTCCTGTCCTCCTCAGACCTCTGTGGAGGATTCCTGTCCTCCACAGAGGTCTGAGGAGGTTTCCTGTCCTCCTCAGACCTCTGTGGAGGACAGGAATCCTCCTCAGACCTCTGTGGAGGATTCCTGTCCTCCTCAGAGGTCTGAGGAGGATTCTTGTCCTCCACAGACGCACGGCCACAACCGAGTTGAGGAAGTTTGTTGTCCCTCGATGCTAAATCTCCTCATTGTTCCTGCAGGTTCACACGTTGGTCTGCGTCTCTGCTTTGTGTTGCTCTTGTAAGGACGCCAGCGATGCTCCTCGGAAAGCCATTTCCTCCACAGACAACTTGCTTATTGTTGATTTAAAGTGGCCTGACGCACTTCTGGGGGATATGGCATGTGTGTGGACAAACTATCTAATTAGTGCCACATCTAATATCAATAGATCCTCTGATGACTTTAAAGGACGATTTCCTTTCACAGGCAAATTAGAAAACAAACTGCTTCACAGTGCACACAGAGGTAAACCTCAAGTCCTGCATCCTTCCTGTGATACTAAGAACCGATATGATCTGTTTTCCCTTTCTGCTGCCTGGACAGTAAATGCAACTATGATGATAATTACACTGGAGGTCAGCGGAGGGTCAGACATCGGGCGCTTCCTTTGTGACGGTCTGCAGAGTGTGTCATTGATGCTACATCCTTCGCAGAGTGAGAACAACAGAAAACAAGCGACACCGCATGTGACAGCGAGGTGAACCTGATCCTTCTGACCTGATGTGATCCGGTCTGTGCTGATCCGTCCTCCTCTGATCCTCCTGACGCCGCCTCTCTTCCAAAGCTCCCCTGCAAAACATCACAAAACATCTGTCACAAGGAGTATGGAGAGGGCAAGAGTACACCATCCTTTACTCGAGTAGAAGTACAGATACTGTGTTTACAAATACTCTGGTGAAACTAGAAGTACTGACTAAACTTCTTTACTCGAGTCAAAGTAAAGAGGCTTTGAAATGTACTTCAGTAAAAGTACCCATAACTAGCAGCTGTTTTAAAGAGTACCTGACCTCCCTTTATATTAATAGACAATAATGTCATTGTTAGCTAATGAATGTTTCCATGCTGAACAACGGCAAATGACACCGTTTCCATTGGTCCCTCTTCTCTCTTGCTGGCAGTGAAATGAATTCGGCTCTTTGAAATAATGTTGATTGAAAATTCAAAGAAAGATACATTATTATTTATTTGGGATTTGTATAATCTAAGCTTAGTGCAGTTTTGAAAGTCAATTGAAAGTTTCCACAATCCTTCCCTCTATAGATAAACTTGTTTCAACAACAGTGATTTACTTTCCGTTACTTTGGATGACCTCCAAT
This sequence comes from Harpagifer antarcticus, assembly GCA_902827135.1. Lineage (NCBI taxonomy): Eukaryota > Metazoa > Chordata > Actinopteri > Perciformes > Harpagiferidae > Harpagifer > Harpagifer antarcticus. Next base: position 220,036 of record CADEHL010001476.1, on the reverse strand, counting down.
ATCAAATGCAATCAAGCGAAATGTGTTGGTTAGTGGAGTAAAGTACTGACTACCAGAAACATGTACTTAAGTTACAGTAACGCAGAGTACTGTGTACTCCACTGCTTCCCACTCTGATCCACAGTAATGTAAAACCAACCTCTGCTTAGTCTACAGACGTGATATCGCTGAGTAAAAACATGCCTCTGGGTCTTGAATCTGTCCTGACCCACTTTGGTTTTGGGGAGTTCGATACAGATGAATTATTAACCGTTCAAACCACATAGAGTCAGTTCACTCCAGCTCATCCCTGCTACTGGACTCCCGCCTCGTTTCGAACAGTACATAACAGTAAACACGGTGGAGCTGCCAGAATCTCAAAATGAAAACCTCAGCCATAGAAACACACGTTGTCCTTAGCTGGCACACACACAGACCTTTCAGAGGACTGAGAGGGTTCAAGTATTAAAGGACAATAGGATTGAGAATGGGATGTATCATCTTACAGAACTATCACATACACTGAAACTAAATGGATGATTCCTAATCTTGTAGATGCTGGAATTGGAAAACACCGCATATGTTGACATGCTTCAAAGTCACGCTCTGCTGTATTTACTTCATCCTGAAATTGATTGCGTTTATTACCTCCGCCAAGAAGTTGTTTGTTTTGTCAATCAGGAGAAAACACTGGCCTTGCTTTGAGGGGAAGGATGAGCTCGGCCAAAGAGGAAACCCATCAAATGTTTGGCGCGGTCGCACACATTATGGAAAAGCCTTTGATGAGTTCTGCTCTCCCAGTTGCTCTTCTACTTGTGTATTCTTATGCTTGTTATCTAAAACACATCAGGTTACTTTATATTTCATGAACTTTAAAGTCATGTTTTTCACGTCAGACTGCAGCAAGTCGCACACCAAGTTATGAGTAATTACAGACCAGAATACTGGATGTGTTCTGCAATTAATCACTGCAGTACATATGGGTATCATTGGCCTTAGTGGGTACTGACTGACTGACACCAGCTTCTCTGTTTGAGTCTGCAACCAGAAACCCCCACATTATACAAGGAGATTACATTTAAGCACCCTCTTGCTTCAGATCAGGGGCGGGTGGTGGCTAAGTTCGATAGGGACTTGGCTTTGGCAACTGGAAGGTCACCAGTTCAAGTCCCGGAAAGACCAGTGCTACCGAGGAGTCCCTGAGCAAGGCACCGTTTCCCCACACTGCTCCCCTTGCACCGTTCATAATGGCAGCACAACTGCTCCTAACACTAGGATGGGTCAAATGCAGAGAACCCGTTTCGGTACCTGTACTGTGGTAATGACAATAAGTTTGAATCTATCTATCATTTGTTTTCATATGTTAAACTCTCTATTTGTGGGCGTGTGTAATAATAATAGTTTTTAATTTCCTTTTAAACATTTCAATGGAGTTTGCTGTTCTAAGATCCACTGTGTGGTGTGTGTGTGGTGTGTGTGTGTGTGTGTGTGTGTGTGTGTGTGTGTGTGTGTGTGTGTGTGTGTGTGGTGTGTGGGAGGTCCCATGAGGGGAATAATTCATTTAGGGTGAAGACTAGTAAGGGTTAGGGTTAGGCATGGTGTGGTTATGGTTAGGTTAGGATAAGTCTCCAGAAAATGCATGTAAGTAAGTCAATGTAATGTCCCTGAAGAATCGGTGTGTGTTGTGTGTGTGTGTGTGTGTGTGTGCGTGTGTGTGTGTGTGTGTGTGTGTGTGTATAAGTAGACTTTATACTATAAGCATTTGAAGGCGTCTAAACGCCATGTACAAACATGTCCATGTGGAACTGATTAGGAGTGTGGAACCATCTGTTTTCAGAGTGTGGAATATATGCATTGTAGTAAAACTGGATCATATTGGAAAAGTTAAAAATAAATCAAACCAAATAACAGAACATGTAGCATGCACACGTACGGCAGCATTCAGTGCTTAAGTTGCAGCAGGGCGATGATAGTGGCAGGTGTCCTAGCTGCACGGCTTCAGGTGTTACACTCAGAAAGTCAATCTGAGATGATTACAGACGGGAGGGACTGCTTCATTTGGCCGCACGCCGAGAGTCTGTCAGACGACTTTCCAGAGAATATTCCTCTGACTGACAGGAGATAATTACATAGTGTGTGTGTGTGTGTGTGTGTGTGTGTGTGTGTGGTGTGTGTGTGGTGTGTTGTGTGTGTGTGTGTGTGTGTATAGTAGACTTTATACTATGTGAGCCTCACTCAGGTGGGCTGTGTGTTCCTTCTTCCTCTCGTGCCAATCCTAAATAACTTCTTCCTTGACCAATTCCAGGACAACATGCATATTTAAAAAAGTAAATAACAACGTGTCAGTATAAATCAGCGTTATTTCAATTTCCATTGATTATTATCGGCTACCGACTGATTACATGATTTCAGCTTCTCTTCTTGATAAATCCCACATTATACAAACTGGTTCTGCACCAAACAGGAAATGCACTCGGTTGCCCTCTGCTGGTCTTTTGCTTCATTTCACTTCAAATACTTAGCATATTTCTGCAGTAATCCTCTTCAAAGGTTCCCTGTTTGTTTGTCTCAGCCTGTTGCTAGGCATCGTTGCTATGTGCATAATGGTTGCATGTATTTGCTTTGCTTTGTTTCCCTATTTACCGTTTTAATTCCCACACACTTTAAATATATATTATCCAAACACATTTAACCCATCGAGCCCTCAAGGGAAACTAACCCACGTTATGTTTACGTTTGGTGTCATCCATCACAACGCAGTGTGTGTATCCTGAGGCCTCAACACATAGGATGAGTCACCCTCATTGCTACCTCTGTGGCGCACGTTAGCAACGTGAGTGACTGCAAATCAGTGATTGCATCCCGCATGGCTTTAGAGAGACTTGTCACCTCTCTTTATAAACGCACATTTGAGTTTCAAAGTGTTTGGTCATCCTGAGAAGACTCACATCAAGTCTAAAGAGCATTTGAGTTTATCTACCGTTAACTTATTATTGTCACAGCACCTTTCTCATTCTTACGTCATTTGGTGTTTTCCCACTTTACATTTAGCCATAGCATTAAGTAGAACCTATTATTTTGTATTCAAACGTAATATTATTGCTGTCAACTAACCTAATACAGTTGTGTGAAATGTGTAGCTATATATTTGATTAAAGTCAACTTTTCAGTCTTTCGAGGGCGACTGTGGCTGCGAGGGAGTGCGGTCGTCTTTCAACCAGAAGGTCGTGGGTTCGATCCCAGCCCGTGCAGCCAACATGTCGATGTATCCTTGGGCAAGATACTTAACCCTGAGTTCCTCCTGATGGCCAACGGTGTGTGAATGTTAGGTCCTAGAGCAAGTTGTACTGCTCTGTGTGAATGGGTGAATGACATGTAGTATGTAAAGCGCTTTGAGGGGTCGTAAAGACTGGATAAAGCGCTATATAAGAACAGTCCATTTACCATTTTCAGGACACAGGGTTTTCTCCGGGTGTTTCCGTTTTTTTCCCACAAAGCAAAATAAATAATAAAAATACTGTAATTGAAATGTTCTGCTTATCTCTCTGTGATTTACCGTCAGAGCTTAGAGCATGCAACACCGTCTGTTTCAACCAAGTCAAAGTGTGTGTAGGAAATACAAAGACAATGTGTGTATTGTGAGAAAGTCACAATATTTATTGAGTCACTTTTAACCATGTAATAATACGAAGAGCTGAAGTTCTGCTCACTCTGTATTTATAAAGCAGGATATTATATATACAGTACATAAGTATGTGATGAATATTATATTAAATATTAGATTGAATACAAATGTAAAATGTAAAGTGTGATTTTAAGTCCAGTTGTCCAAGAGAAGCTATGGTATGGTAGGAAGTACAAATACTTTGTTACTGTACTTAAGTACATGTTTCTGGTATCAGTACTTTACTCCACTAATTATTTTCCTGACGACTTTTGACTTTCTACTTCTTACATGTTGAACACAATACCTGTACTTTCTACTTCTTACATGTTGAACACAATACCTGTACTTCTACTTCTCACATGTTGAACACAAATACCTGTACTTTCTCTTCTCACATGTTGAACACAAATACCTGTACTTTCTACTTCTTACATGTTGAACTCAAATACCTGTACTTTCTACTTCTCACATGTTGAACCAAATACCTGTACTTTCTACTTCTCACATGTTGAACACAAATACCTGTACTTTCTACTTCTCACATGTTGAACACAAATACCTGTACTTTCTACTTCTCAATGTTGAACACAAATACCTGTACTTTCTACTTCTCACATGTTGAACACAAATACCTGTAACTTCTTCTACTTCTTAACATTTGAACCCAAATACCTGTACTTTCTACTTCTTACATGTTGAACTCAAATACCTGTACTTTCCTACTTCTTACTATGTTGACTCAACACCTGTACTTTCTACTTCTTACATGTTGAACCCAAATACCTGTACTTTCTACTTCTTACATGTTGAACCCAAATACCTGTACTTTCTACTTCATACATGTTGAACCCAAATACCTGTACTTTCTACTTCTTACATGTTGAACCCAAATACCTGTACTTTCTACTTCATACATGTTGAACCCAAATACCTGTACTTTCTACTTCTTACATGTGAACCTCAAATACCTGTACTTTCTACTTCTTACATGTTGAACCCAAATACATGTACTTTCTACTTCTTACAGTTGTTGAACTCAAATCCTGTACTTTCTACTTCTACATGTTGAACTCAAATACCTGTACTTCTTCTACTTTCTACATGTTGAACCCCAAATACATGTACTTTTCTACTTCTACATGTGAACTCAAATACCTGTACTTTCTACTTCTTACATGTTGAAACTCAAATACCTGTACTTTCTACTTCTTACATGTTGAACCCAAATACCTGTACTTTCTACTTCTTACATGTTGAACCCAAATACCTGTACTTTCTACTTCTTACATGTGAAACTCAAATACCTGTACTTTCTACTTTCTTACATGTTGACTCAAATACCTGTACTTCTACTTCTCACATGTTGAACACAATACCTGTACTTTCTACTTCTTACCATGTTGAACACAAATACCTGTACTTTCTACTTCTCACATGTTGAACACAAATACCTGTACTTTCTACTTCTCACATGTTGAACACAAATACCTGTACTTTCTACTTCTTACATGTTGAACTCAAATACCTGTACTTTCTACTTCTCACATGTTGAACACAAATACCTGTACTTTCTACTTCTTACATGTTGAACACAAATACCTGTACTTTCTACTTCTTACATGTTGAACACAAATACCTGTACTTCTACTTCTTCACATGTTGAACACAAATACCTGTACTTTCTACTTCTCACATGTTGAACACAAATACCTGTACTTTCTACTTCTCACATGTTGAACACAAATACCTGTACTTTCTACTTCTCACATGTTGAACACAAATACCTGTACTTTCTACTTCTCACATGTTGAACACAAATACCTGTACTTTCTACTTCTTACATTTTGAACCCAAATACCTGTACTTTCTACTTCTTACATGTTGAACTCAAATACCTGTACTTTCTACTTCTTACATGTTGAACTCAAACACCTGTACTTTCTACTTCTTACATGTTGAACCCAAATACCTGTACTTTCTACTTACATGTTGAAACCCAAATACCTGTACTTTCTACTTCATACATGTTGAACCCAAATACCTGTACTTTCTACTTCTTACATGTTGAACCCAAATACCTGTACTTTCTACTTCTATACATGTTGACCCAATACCTGTACTTTCTACTTCTTACATGTTGAACTCAAATACCTGTACTTTCTACTTCTTACATGTTGAACCCAAATACATGTACTTTCTACTTCTTACATGTTGAACTCAAATACCTGTACTTTCTACTTCTTACATGTTGAACTCAAATACCTGTACTTTCTACTTCTTACATGTTTAACCCAAATACATGTACTTTCTACTTCTTACATGTTGAACTCAAATACCTGTACTTCTACTTCTTACATGTTGAACTCAAATACCTGTACTTTCTACTTCTTACATGTTGAACCCAAATACCTGTACTTTCTACTTCTTACATGTTGAACCCAAATACCTTACTTTCTACTTCTTACATTTGAACTCAAATACCTGTACTTTCTACTTCTTACATGTTGAACTCAATACCTGTACTTTCTACTTCTTACATGATGAACTCAAATACCTGTACTTTCTACTTCTTACATGTTGAACTCAAATACCTGTACTTTCTACTTCTTACATGTTGAAACTCAATACCTGTACTTTCTACTTCTCTCATGGTGAACTCAAATACCTGTACTTTCTACTTCTTACATGTTGAACTCAAATACCTGTACTTTCTACTTCTCTCATTTCCCAAACAGCTGGTTCCTTTAGTCTGAATGTGTGTTTGATGCGTGATCATTATTCTTTAGAGTCATTGCGTGCCTATTGATTTGAACACGATCCGTGTATCCATCACTTCCTGGTCTTCTCTAAAGAAGAGGGACCAATGGAAACGTTGTCATGTTGCCGTTGTTCAGCATGGAAACATTCATTAGCTAACAATGACATTATTGTTCTATTGATATAAAGGGAGGTCAGGTACTCTTTAAAGCAGCTGCTAGCTATGGGTATTTTTTACTGAAGTACACTTCAAAGCCTCTTTACATTAACTTGAGTAAAGAAGTTTAGTCAGTACTTCTACTTTCACCAGAGTATTTTTAAACACGAGTATCTGTACTTCTACTTGAGTAAAGGATGTGTGGACTTTTGACGGATTACCGGAACATTCCTATGGCTTCAAAGAGGTGGTGGTGCAACATGGAGAAGGCCTGAGTATTAATGAGCTTTCCACACAGCAGTCTAATAACCGATATATGTCACATTGAGGGCCAGGCGTGAGGTATGAGAAGTCTGAGAGGAGCTGACTTTGGTTTCGGAGGAGAGCATTCATCAGGTGCTTCTCAGGGTGTAATGTGAGGGAAGACACTCTGCTGACATCTAGAGGCCAGCAATGGTATTGCTTCTCACTGAGGGAAGACAAACTAGTGCCATGCAGTGGAAGAGTGACACAAGCTGACCTAAGAAGAATAAAAACCCTTTAGAAAGACAATACACATTTTGTATTTATGGTGTTAATGTATGTCTTATTGTTGTGATTTGTGTATCTAGCGTTGTGTGTCTGGCAATTATATGTTGCAATGTTCAAACACTTTAAATAAAGTTTTCTACAAAGTAAGAAGAGTGACACTCCACAAAATGACAATTATCGAATAAATAATATATCTTTAGCAAGATTGTTGCTTTGATATATCAGCCTCTTATTTGCATGTATTAGCGGGCCTGGGTAACAGAATGTATGCAACGGGATTATTAAGTCATCAGGAAACTGTATTCACTTACAGTTAAATAGAAAAGATGTAATCAGATTAATACATTCCTAAAACTTGGATTATTATGCACTTCTACACACAAAGGATCAGATGGTATCTCTTCTCTGTAGCGGTTCTGTTCTGTTACTTCGACTGCTTGGATCTGCTTCATGGTTTTCACTTTCTTTGCTTCCTTTGTTCTGTTTTTCATTCGGCAGGTGAACCTATACGTTCATCAAATAGTGTGTGTGAGCTTAACTGTGTGTGTTGAACTCACACGGAGCATTTTCTGACTTTTTTAAGCAAATCTCTGATCCTTGGTTTCTTCTTTTCTAAGGTCACATTGTTCTGTTGTCTTTCAGGGGGGTCAAACTCAAAATAAAAAATGGGTGCTAGTGGAGGGCCGGACTGGTTCAATGTTTATTGCAGAACTTATTGAAATGAACTTATTGCACATATTAAACCTGGAACTAACAAAGCTTCAATGATTGCTATAAAAACAACATTAAACATTAAATAATCAGCTGCATTCATTTCTCATGGCTCTATCTGCAGCTTCTCCAGACTCATTTCTTATGGCTCTATCTGCAGCTTCTCCAGAGTCATTTCTTATGGCTCTATCTGCAGCTTCTCCAGACTCATTTCTTACGGCTCTATCTGCAGCTTCTCCAGACTCATTTCTTACGGCTCTATCTGCAGCTTCTCCAGAGTCATTTCTTACGGCTCTATCTGCAGCTTCTCCAGACTCATTTCTTATGGCTCTATCTGCAGCTTCTCCAGACTCATTTCTTACGGCTCTATCTGCAGCTTCTCCAGACTCATTTCTTATGGCTCTATCTGCAGCTTCTCCAGACTCATTTCTCATGGCTCTATCTGCAGCTTCTCCAGACTCATTCTTATGGCTCTATCTGCAGCTTCTCCAGACTCATTTCTCATGGCTCTATCTGCAGCTTCTCCAGACTCATTCTACTGGCTCTATCGCGCTTCTCCAGACTCATTTGCAGCTTCTGCCAGACTCTCCAGACTCTTCTTACGGCTCTATCTGCAGCTTCTCCAGACTCATTTCTTATGGCTCTATCTGCAGCTTCTCCAGACTCATTTCTTATGGCTCTAATCTGCAGCTTCTCCAGACTCATTTCTTATGGCTCTATCTGCAGCTTCTCCCAGACTCATTTCTTATGGCTCTATCTGCAAGCTTCTCCAGAGTCATTTCTTATGGCTCTATCTGCAGCTTCTCCAGGACTCATTTCTTACTGGCTCTATCTGCAGCTTCTCCAGACGTCATTTCTTATGGCTCTATCTGCAGCTTCTCCAGAGTCATTTCTTACGGCTCTATCTGCAGCTTCTCCAGACTCATTTCTTAGGCTCTATCTGCAGCTTCTCCAGAGCTCATTTCTTACGGCTCTATCTGCAGCTTCTCCAGACTCATTTCTTACTGGCTCTATCTGCAGCTTCTCCAGACTCATTTCTTACAGGCTCTATCTGCAGCTTCTCCAGACTCATTTCTTATGGCTCTATCTGCAGCTTCTCCAGACTCATTTCTTCATGGCTCTATCTGCAGCTTTCTTCCCGACTCATTTCTTATGGCTCTATCTGCAGCTTCTCCAGACTCATTTCTCTGGCTTCTATCTGCAGACTTCTTCCAGACTCATTTCTTACGGCTCTATCTGCAGCTTCCTCCAGACTCATTTCTTCTTATGGCTTCTATCTGCAGCTTCTCCAGACTCATTTCTTATGGCTCTATCTGCAGCTTCTCCAGACTCATTTCTTATGGCTCTATCTGCAGCTTCTCCAGACATCATTTCTTATGGCTCTATCTGCAGCGTTCTCCATACGACTCATTCTTATGGCTCTATCTGCAGCTCTCCCAGACTCAGTTTCTTATGGCTCTATCCTGCAAGCTTCTCCAGACTCATTTCTTATGGCTCTATCTGCAGCGTCTCCAGACTCATTTCTCATGGCTCTATCTGCAGCTTCTCTGAGTCATTTCTTACGGCTCTATCTGCAGCTTCTCCAGACTCATTTCTCATGGCTCTATCTGCAGCTTCTCTGAGTCATTTCTTACGGCTCTATCTGCAGCGTCTCCAGACTCATTTCTTATGGCTCTATCTGCAGCGTCTCCAGACTCATTTCTTACGGCTCTATCTGCAGCGTCTCCAGACTCATTTCTCATGGCTCTATCTGCAGCTTCTCTGAGTCATTTCTTATGGCTCTATCTGCAGCTTCTCTGAGTCATTTCTTACGGCTCTATCTGCAGCTTCTCCAGACTCATTTCTTATGGCTCTATCTGCAGCGTCTCCAGACTCATTTCTTACGGCTCTATCTGCAGCGTCTCCAGACTCATTTTCTTACGGCTCTATCTGCAGCTTCTCCAGACTCATTTCTTATGGCTCTATCTGCAGCTTGTCCAGACTCATTTCTTACGGCTCTATCTGCAGCTTCTCCAGATTCATTTCTTATGAGTACATTTTCCCTCAGGCCAACAACAGCTTCTAAAAACTATTCCCCTCACAGAGAAACCAAACATGCCCTGTTGTCGTGAGAGAGAAAGTGCAGAAGGAAGCATCCTTTGAACTCAGATTGCTGCTCTGTGATGCTAGCTCAGATACTTGGCATCTCATCTTGGGGGCAAGGTCATCAATGTTTGGGCTCAGGCTCTGAGCGGAGGAGACCCTCAGGATGGAGGGAAGGTGCAATATACCGGAGGGCCAGATCTAATAGTGATTAGAAATTATCCTGCGGGCCGAAATTAAATCCACCACGGGCCTGATTTGGCCCCCGGGCCTCGAGTTTGACACCTGTATCGAACATAATACACACATTTTTCTTTTCGCTTGATCCAACCGAAACGGAAAGTAATCAGGTTACAAAACTTTGTTTGCACAAGTTTATCTATAGAGGGAAGGATTGTGGAACTTTCATTTCAAATTGAACTGATAAGCTTTGAGGAAGAAAAACTGCACTAAGCTTTAGATTACACAAATCCCAAATAAATAATAAAGTATCTTTCTTTGAATTTTCAAATCAACATTATTTCAAAGAGCCGAATTCATTTCACTGCCAGCAAGAGTCTTAATGTTCAAGACAGTCCGGGCGTCCCCTCCTTCCTTTACAGTCATTCACTTGAACAAAGCACAGACTCTCAGTCTTTGAGAGCAGGTTTCTCACATTCAGCTTTGCTTTGAGATCATGTTTGAAATAACGCAGCTCAGGGGTGTCCAAACTACGGCTCGGGGGCCAAATGCGGCCAGCGGACCATTTTTAATCGGCCCTCACTCAGCAAATTAAAGAAGTATAATGACTTAAGTATAATAAACTTCTGCTTGTCTTACTTCTTAAATATATGTTCAAATATATTACACACTATTCACGTGTTAATCCACGTACCAAGAATAATGAACCTACATTGGATTGACCTTTCCAATTTATAACAGACCTTATGAGGCAAAGTATCTCTAGTGAGTGGCCCAGCCCTTCTATATTTTTCTGTATGTGGCCCTCGGTGAAAACACTTTGGACCCCCCTGATCTAGAGCTTTGATAAGGATGACGGTTGGAGTTTTTCGTATTTTAGTTTGCCACTCAACTAGATTGTTTGTCATCCTATATGTTCCTCTGTAAACTTGGCTGTTTACAGATGTTGATACTCAGCCTGTTCCACATCCTCCAATCGAAGTACAATGAACTGGATCTCAGATTGAATGTGTTTCTGCATCTGGCTGAAACTTCGCTTTTTCCACCTCCTCTCAAAACAGAGCGTTCCTGATCTCTGGGGTTTGTCAGAAAGCACTCCGGAAACCTCTGTGCCGACTGAAACATAACAGATTAGATGGGGTTTAAATAACTCACCAAAGGGTGTTTAATATACCGGATCGGCTCAATGTTTGCTTTTCTCCATTCTCTAATGATTGGTTCTGAATTGAAATATAAGTTGATGGGGTGGCGAGGGATTTAAAGCAGTTGTGTAAGTCTTAATGAACTGAGCTTCTGCTTGAATGCCAAGTACTTATATGTGTCCCGCTCTATTGAAATCAGTGGGATGTAACAAACACCTCATTTTGAAATATAAACGTGGTTCATGTCAAGAACTCGTGTCACTTTGGGGTTTTTGTTTGATTTTCAACCAAGTCTTTGCAATAGTCAGATGATAAAAACATTGTTGAAGCTAGTAAAGGCAGAATGACACCTTCACATCTTACTCGACTTAGCCCCAATTGTGGTCCCAATGGGGGTGTTTCCGGGGGTAAATATCCCCTAGAATCTGACGCTTGGAGCCCACTCTTTAAATAACTTTGGCTTGTATATCTTTAAGAATGTACTTCAAGCTTTGAAGGCGTTTTCCTCGTAAACGTGGCTCTGCTTTATATCTGGAGAACAAAGGGATATCTCCAGCGTAGGAGTTATGTGTAGTGTTGGCATGTCAAGGGAGGCGTGTGGCGCAGTGGGTTAATGCGGTTAATGCGCTGATCTTCGAATCAGAGGGTAGTAAGTTCGAGTCCCACTGCAGTCAGCATGTCGTTGTGTCCCTGAGACACTTCACCCCAAATTGCTCCACTTGGTGGCGCTGATTAGACGCACACAGGTGTATAAATGGGGGTATAAGTTACAGCAGACTGCAGATGCTAACAGCTACAACCCCACAACTCACAGACAGAATGAAACCGTGTTATTGTACAACCTCTTCAAAAAACCTCAAACTAAAATGGATCCAACCACTGGAAATGCATCCTCTGTTTGTGTCTGCGTATGATCCCTTTCCACATTCACCCGTGTATTAATTGAACTTGCAAAGAGGACATTGGGACATGTTGAGACCAGCTACGAATCCCCTCTTTCCAACAGTGCATGAAACTCAAAATGAGTTTAATAATAATAATACATTTAATTGTTATAGCGCTTTTCCCAGAGCTCAAAGACGCTTTAAGTGTCTGAGCGGTTCGGATAGAGCACATCACATGTGACCTAATGCTCACGGTTGAGTTTGTCAGCAGGATCTCAGAGAAAGCACCTTATCTTCATGGAACGGAGTAGAAGGTGTTGGCCGAGGAAGAAGCCGTTACAGAAACGACCTCTGTTGGGATCAGCGCTCTCCAAAGGCCCCTCTACTTACTGATGATTAAATGTTGTTCTCACCCTCTCCCGCTGTTTATCCTTCATCTTCTGGTTCTCCTCGTCCTCCTCTTGCCTCTTCTTCTTGTCCGCCTCCTGCTGTTTCAGCTTCAAACACACATATGTTGTATTTATTGAGCTGACGACAAAGCGACCTCCGATAAGTGCTTTCAACCATGAACAGCTAGAATCCTGCAGGCACACTTGCTTCAATTTAGCCATGAATGTTATTTGGGATTCAACCAACATCTGTCCTTGCATCTCAACCATCTGTTAATACATGTGTTTCTCACAGAACACAGTAATCACTCTTAACCCTTAGATGCCCTTGAGAGTGACTGGACCCTACACTCTTCCATAAGTGGGTCAAAAAGGACCCGTATTAGAATAATATGTGTTGTTATGCCACGTGTTTAATATTTAGTATTATATTTTGGTTCACTAGAAATATTTTAGATTTTAATTTATATTGTAAAGTGATTTTGAGTCCTTGAAAAGCCCGATCCAAATATAATGTATTATTATTATGACACTGACAGGTATCAGATCTTGCTGTGTAAGATAATCTTCCTGAGAGGTTGTCACTCCCCGATCCGTCCCCCTGCCCGATCGGTACTGCGCATGTGCGAGATGGTCCGCCATATTGGACAACTCCGTACGGCAACCCAACTAGGACACTTGACACAGATGAGTTATTGTTATTACAACGTGACTTCACTATTATTTAACAACTCTTTTTATTGGGTTCTTTTATTTAAGGTTAAGTACATTGTCAGAATAAGTGAGACATGGATTTAACTTCTGTTAGACAGCTATCATACTGAATACATATTTACTGTGAATGTGTGGCATATGGCTGTCTAACAGAAGTTACATTCATTTCCACTGTGTCAAGTGTCCTACTTGGGTTGCCGTACGGAGTTGTCCAATATGGCGGACCATCTCGCACATGCGCAGTACAGATCGGGCAGGGGGTCAGATCGGGTAGTGAGAGAGGTGTCCCTTGTGATGTCGTCTGTGTGTTCTACAGTGAATGTATTCCTGACAGCAACAGGTGATAAGAATCAAAGGTTCCCATAGGAAATGCATGCGGGTCCCACTTATGGAAGCTTGGGGTAGAAATACAAAAACTACAATTTCTTAAAATGTAAATTTAAAATGTGAATGGCGTGATATCCAAAACATGTTTTTTGAGGAATAGCTGGAATATGAAATGATAAAAAAGTGTAATTACAGAGATACTGTAAGAAAACCTCACCGGGTCCAAAGAGACCCACTTGGGCATCTAAGGGCTACGGGCGTATGCATTGAGTGTATTCTGTGTTAATAACAACGTGTGAGGAAGTACCTTCTTCTGCAGTTTGGCGTGATGTAATTCTAAATGCTGCTTCTCCCTGACTGCAGACAATGTTGCGTTCCCACCTTGATCAATTAAAACACATGACAACAAATCAGTAAGTAAACAAATGCATAAGCACACAACACATAAGAATAAAGCTGTGCAAAAGGCTGAGTGTACTCGTTCACCCAGCTTCTCGGAGACGGGCTGCACAGGCTTGGGTTTATTTTCCTCTTTCCACTTCTGAAGCTCCTCCAGTTCCTTCTGAGCCACTGCAGCGACACAGAGCTTTGTTATTCGGGAAATACATTTCAACATGTAGGAACATTATTTGGTGTTTGAAGGATGCGATGTCGGCATACTCATTTGAGTCTTGCTTCGTCGGGATTCATTGGGCGGGATCATCGTAAACCCGACGGAGCTGAGGATGGAGACAGAGAGAGAGGGTTAGTGAAACCTTGGTGTCTGGAGCTGTGAGGATACAAAGCGTGTAAAAGATAAGACGGTATACTCGGTTTATATTATTCGTCTTGAATCAGATTCGTCCAGGTAGAACTTCTCTCTGTACTGATAGGCCAATAACTCGTACACGTGTTTTTGGTGTGTAAAAAGCACTAAATACAAGTTTGGAAAGTCTTTCAAACGTAAACAAGTAGATTTCTGTTCCCATGATAAACTACCTTGGATTTATCATGTGTAAAATGTAGTTATATTTATATTCAACTCCAATACATAGGACAGCTATAGTTACGGGTTTCATGAAAAGATGTAACATGAATGCTTAGTACATACAATATTATAATTAGAATACAAAACGACAACTTGTGCATCAAAACCATTCAAATGCTATTTCATGAAGACAATAAGTAATGGTTTTATATATCACTGGTTGTTTTCAGTGTTGTTTTATTATAACTTATGTATAAAAGTACATTTAACATATGCTTAAATGTTAAGATAAGACCTTATAAATATTGTTAAACCTGGTAAAGGCCTTTGTTGTTTAGGCTAACAGATGAGGAGTAAAGTAAAGAATGGAAACGCTGCTTTCATGAATGAGGAATAATAATACAAGTAGGATGCTTCCTTCAATTACGACTCAATAACTTGTTTATCTTGTAAACATTTGACTACGTTGCGTTCATGTCATGTTGTATATTTCTGCTTTCCTAAAATCGCCTTTTATTTTTCTATTAGCCCAAATAAATTAAATGATTCATGCATTTTATTTGCCGAGTACAAACTTTCAGTCACTTATTACACGCTGTTGTTTTTCGTGTTAAGAACTAAAATGTGTGTGTTCAACAGTCTATAGTCTGAAGTGCTACATTAGATAAGCAGGTGCGGTTTCCGGGAAACAGTGAAGGCATCGTATCCCTCTCTAATCCAGCAAAACGAAACTGAAAGTTAGCACCGGAAAACTCAATTTAAAATATGTTTTTACCATCCAGTCTGTTTTTTACTAATCAAATATTACACCAACATAGTACACATTAACTAAACTAAATAAAAAAAGTTAATATATGTTCCTTTGCACTTTTATTTTTAAGTTACACCGCGTGTCAGGGACAAAGACATGGACTTTAAGCTCGAAATACTGAGTAGTATTTTGATCATAACTCACTATTGAGGCTCCCGGTTGTTCGCAGGTGTGTTCCGGGCTTCAGGGTCCTCTTTTCCGGGGTCCACAGGTGTCTGATCACCCCCAGATGTTCCAGGTGTTCCAACTGTGTTGTTGGTTCTCCCGGGGTTCTGCTGGTTCCTGTAGTCTCTCTGGTTCTGATAAGGATCCATGTCTGTCTCTCAGAACAGATGGTAAACAGGAACAGGGTCACTGAGATGCTGTTCTGTAGATGCAACTCACCTGTTATGTGTTTACTGCACATACAGCGGGGGGAGGGATTAATGGAACAGCGCCTTCTGCTGGAAGAACAGGGGGAGGGAGGTGTTCATTTAAAGGCCCAGTCTGTCAGTTTGTGGACAGAAATACTTTTTATTTTTATTATTATTACTACTATATGTACGTGTATTTTTATTTCCCTTCTATTTGATGTATCTCATTGTAATGACGCCACCTCAGGCCATTATGATTATAATGTATTATTCTTATTCATTTTCTCTCTGTGCTTGTATTTAAGTAGTTGATATGTAAACTGAGATACACATAGATATCTTAAAGTGATATTATTGTCACCTATGGAGAGATGTATGTTACATGTGCAGTATCTATTCTGCACACATTGGTATGCGGGTGTATGTTGTGTCTGAATGTTTACAAACATAAATAATCTATATTCAAATCTAAAAATAAAAATGTTTTTTTCCAACTGATCTAATTTTCTAATCTTAAATTTTACCAGTCTTTTGAGTTCCTGAGCTGATCACGTGATACCTTTTACCTTTATTTGATACTACTAATTAAGAATGCACATTCATGTTAACATTAAGTTCATTTATTTGCAATACTGTCCACCACGAAGTAACAAGAATTAAACATTGTATTCATGTTTGTATTTTAGCCCCCTATAACTTGCACAATTGAATGCCGTAGATTTCTATTTTACTGTTACAATTTTTTGTATACATATTGAATGAGGATTGTTGGCTAATATATACTATGTTAATTGCCCACCACTGCTTCTCTGTAATAGCTCATTGTTTTCACTGAAATGAACCGTTTGAATATCCATCACCCCATCTAAATACGTTTTTAAATACTGGCATTTTTCAGTCAGAAATATTGCTGTTTTCCATCAGGTCTAGTCCATTCATGAAAATTACATTTCATTTAGCTGACGCTTTTTATCCAAAGCGACTTACAATGACCAATTACAGGGACATTCTCCCTGGAGTAACTAAGGGCTAAGCGCCTGACTCAAGGGCACACTAGTGATGGTGTTCCTGGCGGGATTTGAACTCACAACCTTCTGATCTTCACCCCACCTCACTATCCATTAGACCACCACTATCCCTAAACACTTATTGAACAATATGAATGATAGCAAGATGGTGCTGTGATAACTTGTTTACATCTAAAACATATGGTAATATAAGTTCATTCATTTCTAGGCAGTACATTTAAAGAAATTCCAGCTGTTCTTTAAAACGGTCACCTTGAGCTCTGAGATGTTTCACAAGACGATTAATTTGAGACAGTAAATGAACGAGCAGATACATTTTGAGTTGCACCCCTTAATGACATCAGCACACACCCAAAGAAAAAGAATAACACGTGCATTATTTCTTCAAAAACTCATTTATTAAGAGTTATATTCTGACTTTAACATGATTTATTTGGCAGGTTACGGACATACTGTACGGACGCACGCACACAGGAAGGACAAATAAATACACCTCCAACAACTGACTAGTGAAGTTTAATAGCTGTATAAAATCTAAAAGCAATGCGTCTGTTAGCAGGCTGTGTGAGAGTTGTTGTTGCATGTTGTGCTGCAGAACAGTTAAACGTCATGGTGTGCACGTCCGTTTTCATGAGAGGAAACAGGCCGAAAGTGTTGCTCGATGTGCCGTTAAAACACAGCATGACAAATGAGAATGAATGGATGAATTTGACACCAAACGAGTAAGGCAGTCAGGGTGGAGTGGCTCCCTCACACACATTCTGTCAACTCACAGGGGGACCTAGTGCATTCTGGGTAAAGACACTGGGTCCTTCACCCGGTGTCAGTCCTAATGTTTACTGTCTACTAGTTATGCGTTAACAAGGATGAGTGAACTCCTCTTCCTTCTGGACCAGAAACCTTCCTCCATTAGACCCAAGGTTCCCGTCTTAAGTCTGTAGATCTCTCAGGGAAAACTCCTTCGTCTTCAGTGTTAACTCAGTGTTTGAATGTGTGTGTGTGTGTGTGGGGGGGGGGCGTGTGTGTAGGGAGATCACAGTTTGGGGGGGTTAGCCAGCTTGATCTTCAGGTTCTCTGCCAGCTTGTCCAGGAACTCAAAGGTGTTCAAGTAGTCGGCACGAGTCACACTGCAGAGAGAGAACAAGGAGAAAGGGTTGAGTGAACTTGAACGATACTTTGGGAGTGTGACTGCGACGGTACGTTTGTATACACAGCTGCAGATGATTTATTCTAACAAGGAGACATTTAGTAGGACAAACTCTTGTGGGGATAAGGAACAAGTTTACAAACTCAATATGAACTGAAGCTTTCCAGTATCATGCATTTTAGACATGCCTCAATTCGCTCTATTCCAGCCCTGTCTTCACAAGGGCTGATTCTGTGGCTAATGAGCTGCAGCTGACCACGCCCCCCGGCAAAGGAGGGGGGCGTGGCACGACCATGATGTTACCATGCTGTTACCATGCCACAGCAACCTCCCATTCCCCTGATAGGTGGAGAGTTGCCCATATAGGCGGAGCTCCTCGTCCCTGACGTCAGAGATATTTCAAATCTGTATCAGTTTGTATCAGATCCATTGCAGCCCCGTTTTTACAGATTTGGGTATGGAGGAAAAGAGAGAGGGTTGAGCTCCCTGACACACCGGGGACACACATTCAAGTATACAAGACGTACAAAAGTGCATTTTGCATGATAGGTCCCCTTTAAGTGTAGCTTCTTGAGATACTCAACTTATGTTGGCCTCATTCAAACAATGCATATCTTCTAGTGTTGCACTGGAGAAGACTAAACATGTTTTCTCTTATGTTGACAGGCCATACATGTATCTACTACATTTAGGATTTCCTCTGCTAATGCAAGAAGACATTCAAATGCAGTTTAAAATACCAACCTAATATTTTGCAGAAATAAGAAAACATACTAATTATTACAACAAAAATCCTATTTGACGGCCTGATGTTGTATGAAACAAACAGCTAGACTTGAGATAGTGGTACACAGGGGCGGTTCTAGGGGGGCAGGGGGGTCCAGTGCCCCCCTAACACTGACCCCCCCTAACAATGAAAAGTTTTAAATCTGTAATGTGAGATTGTGCAGACACTCTTCTGTAAAGTGGAGATGTAACTGTTCATTGCCTTTATTTTTATATAAATATGGTGTTAGTGCAAACATTGAACTATAACTGAAGCAAACAGTAATAACTATAAGATCTATCTGAAATAAATAAGTGTACTGAAACAAATACCAATAACTGTATTGCATTGTTTTCTTATGCGCAATTACTTCATACTGTCTAGTTCTCTTTTTCGTCCTGCATTTATTGTGCCCCCCCTCAGAAAATAACTGGCCCCCCAGTGGCCCCCCCAGTCATATTGGTCTAGAACCGCCACTGGTGGTACAACATGACGTGACATTAAAGAATCTATGCAGCGGGAGGAGCAGAAACACTTGGGTGTTAGATAAGGAGAGACGAACTTTGACACATTTAGTCGGACACACTGTACTGGGGATAAGGAGCAAGTTTACACAACTCGATATGTGCTAAAGCTTTCCACTAATAAGTATTGACTGACTTTATACATTGCCTATTTTATAGACTACAGAAAGTGTCATTTATTTTACTTGTAGATACTAAACTTGTTAACCAAAGTAAAACAAGCTAGTGTCGTGCAAGCGAATACTGAAGATGTGTATAAAGGAAAAATGCCATATCTACTGAATTATGGAATTTCTCTGCAAATGTCAAAAGACATGTTGACCTAAAATACAAACTTAATCTGTGAAAAGGAGCTTCTGAATGTCTTTCTCACTAAGGCCATATTTAACTGCCTGATATTGTATGGTCTGTGCAGCTTGACTTGTAATGAAGGTGGTTGAAACTCTAACCCTATAGCAAATGTTTGTCTACCCTCCCTCCCAAATGTAAAGCGTCTTTGGGTTCAAGGAAAGCGCTATAGAAATATAATGTATTATTAAATCCATTCTTATATACAGTGGAGTAGAGTGGAGGCGTGTGGCGCAGTGGCTTGTGCGTGGGTGTTGGGATCAGGAGGGCACAGGTTCAAACCCCACTGCAGTCAGCATGTCGTTGTGTCCCTGAGACACTTCACCCCAAAGTGCTCCTGTGGGGATTGTCCACAGTATTGAGTATGGAAGTCGCTTTGGATGAAAGCGTCTAACAAGTGACATGTCATGAGAAATGAAACTGTCTTGTGATCTGAACATGGACTTGTAGGAATTCATTTGTTTTACTTGATTATTTTCACACTGGAAATGGGTGTACATATGTATGTGTATGTATATATAGCATTGTGTATTTCATTATGGAATTACCTCCCGTTTCTACACATTGATTGTTTTTTTAGATATATAAAACTGTTGAAATAGTATAATGGATAATACAAAATAAAAGAAACTAACTTTGCGAGTCCCTTGACGCAGATGGCCAGATCTTTGGTCATGAACCCGGCCTCGATGGTCTCCACGCAGACGGACTCCAGCGCCTCGGAGAAAACTCTCAGCTCTGAGTTTTTGTCCAGCTTCGCCCGGTGCAAAAGGCCCTGCGTCCACGCAAAGATGGAGGCTGGATAAAACACAAGATTAACACCTGAGCTTTTGAAAGGACATCCATAACATTCATCTGCCTGCAACTACACATTATTTATCTAATATATCATATTCCAATTACTTGTATATAGACTCTCCTTGCACTATTTCTATTCTATTTGTATTACTTGCACTATTTTAACTATTGTATCTGTTTTATTGTGTTGCTCTGTTGGAGGAGCCTGTGACCTCAGATCTAAGCTGTAGCTGTTAGAGCCAGTATTTAGTTTATAAGAAAGGCCACCTAATTGTGACGTCTGTAGTCAACACACTATAAAAGACTACAATTCCCTCCTCTAAAGCAGTGTTTCTCAAACCTTTTCATACCAAGGACCACTTGACCAATAAAAAAACACTCGCGGACCACCTAACTCCACAAATATCCAAAAACACATAGTTTCTCCAGAACAGATTACAAATCACCTGAAAAAGCTACAAACAAGTGGCAACATGTGTGATGAAGGTGTTGCGCTGGGCTATATCATGCCATCGAAAGTGAAACGTAAGCTCGCTCCATTGCGGAGATATTCCCGCGAGAGTGCGGAAAACTCAAATGTATTTATTTCAAATGTGAAATGTTACCAATATACTCACGGACCACTAGGGGGCGCTCACCACACTTTGAGAAGCACTGCTCTAAAGGGACAGTGATGGGCAGCAACCTGTCAGAAAGACACTGTTGATTACCCTTTAAGTTATGAAGTTATATAAGCCTTATCGAGACAGAAAGAAGTTGTTTGTTATGTTATTTGAGTTTTGCCTATTTGTTTTGAATGTTGTAAAGGCCTCTTTTCTTTGTTGCATATGTACAAGTGTGTTATTTTATCTTGAGCAAACACATCACATCTAAAAACCATCGGAGGCCACGCAACTCTTCAACTGTAAGTAATTTAAAGGAAATAAAACGAGTTAAAAATGTGTGTTTAAGGCGTCTAGTGGCTTGATAGAACAACAAGGAAGGAAGCCACGACAGTATGTACACATGACTATAAAAGCCTTGGGTCTTGATCTCTGGGTTGATGGGTAGGTGGTAGCTGAAGTGTGTACCGATGGGGTTGGTGGAGGTCTCCTTCCCCTGCTGGTGCTGTCTGTAGTGACGGGTGACGGTGCCGTGCGCCGCCTCAGACTCCACGGTGCGTCCGTCAGGACAGATCAGAACGCTGGTCATCATCCCCAGGGAGCCGTAGCCTGGAACACGGAGACACAGAATGTGAAGCACTTTGAATTGTCTCTGTGTCTTAAAATGTGCTATACAAATAAACTTGAACCTTGAAACTTGTTGCAATTGGCTTTGAACTTTTTCTGATTAAAAGAAAAAGATTGTGCAATTGTATGTCCATAAGAAATCCTTCATTGTAATATCGACTTTCTTCTAAACGACAATAAGTTACAAGACCTTCTTCAAGTGTCACTGATCTAAAAATACTGCTGCAGGAAAATAGATATACTTCTCTTTTGCTGAAGAAAAAAGAGCTGCAATATTTCTGTTGTTTTAACTATTTTGAAAGAGAAACTTTGGTTGAATTCAGAAGGCTTTGTATCATTCACTGTGGGAGGGTGGATTAGCATGTAGCATCATCTGGTGCACGCTCACTAACTGGTGATGCAGGTGTTGCAACATGCTCGTTTGAAATCTTCCCTCCTGGCATTTAAGAACTTTAACACCGACCAGCGGCGTTTCTATATGTACAAAACTTAGATGTCTATAAGCTTCTGCAGAGAGGTTCATGGCTGGCGAGGCGCTGCCACTTCAGGTTTACAAATATTATATTTTGACCTAAATCAAAATATAATATTATTTTCAAAAGCCTCTTTAGTCTGATGCTTCAATTAATTTTAAACAGACAGTTCAACAGAAGGATTTAAATATTGAATTGTTCTCTCTTAGTAAGATCCCATTTTCAATAAAATTGCGGTCTTACCTTGACTTGAAGATCAAGTCCATTTGCCTATCCTTCTGGACAAACATCTCTATTACTTTTTTGTAAAAGTCCTCCTTATCTTCATGTAGTTTCAAAAGTCTATCATAAATCTAAATGATGGATTTATGATTCGAAAATTATAAAAGTAGGGTAGACATATGGATATTATCCGGCTGAACAAAACGTTTCCCACAGATCTTATTTGGAGCTATTTTCTAAAATCTTATGGAGAAATCTCATTGCTTTTTTGTGGAGGGAAGCCATGCGCAGCTTACTTCCTGGTTTTAGGACGCGTCTCTCTCCTCCTCTTCACACACCACACTTTTCGCGGCACACGTACTTACAGCCAATCAGCTCTGAATGATGTGAGATGACGTATGGTGGGGATGGCAGCTCTATGCCCCGATGGTCATTATTATTTTGCCACACACATTAAATAGGAAAATACTCATACTGCATGCGCAGTGTAGTTTTTACAGTCACCGTTCACTTAGACAGTGAGAGGGAGGGGCAGGATCGGGTTTTGTCCCACATGGCTCTAAACAGCTCAATAGGCACACACTGCAGACACTAATTAGAAGAACACAGACTAAAACAGCAATGAGACGAATCAGATGATTAAACATGATCTTAAAATATATTTTATATTTTTTTGTAATCATTCTTTTTAATACTTTCTGCTGACACTAGGTGGGGCTATGCCCCACCTGCCCCTGATGACCAATCGCCAGTGACACCGACTATATGATCTTCCACCCTCAGCATGCTTCCACTCACCCTGAGCCACAGAGTCGGACTGCACGTCTCCGTCGTAGTTCTTGCAGGCCCAGATGAAGCCTCCGTCTGACTTCATGGCCTGAGCCACCATGTCGTCGATCAGGCGGTGCTCGTACCAGATGCCTTTCTCCACAAACTGAGCGTGGTACTCCCTGAACACAGGAGGAAAGAGAGTCTTAGTAGAGATAGATGCAACTAGACAGTATAACTTCCCTTAACCTGACAACAGGAAGTTACTGATCGATGGATGTGATCTCCCCAGCGCGTTGAACACGTGACGTTTAGGTCACGTGTGTGTGTGTAGGTAGGTAGGTAGGTAGGTAGGTAGGTAGGTAGATAGATCAAATGTTTTTAAGCCTAAAACAAAAGTCTTTGAAAAGTATTGTTTTGTGTAGGTGATTTGAACACCTCCTTACTTCTCGTAGATCTCCTGGAAGATGTCCTTGAAGCGCCCGTCGTACTTCTTGAGGATGGTGTTCTTGGTGCTGAGGTACACCGCCCAGCCTTTCAACAGAGCCATCTGGAAGGAGCTGTGGGCGAAGTCCCGGATGGATTTATCCGTGTTGTACATCCCCATCGCTACACCCCCTGTGCCTGAACACACACACACACACACACTCAGTTTAGTACATTCACATGCAATAATATCACGGTCAGATGGATACACTTTTCAGGGTTTATTATCGTTATGGAAGACTTGTTATTGTGTTAGAGAGGGGTCTGGAAGCAGGATCATATATCGACAGAGATGGCAAAAGCACACACATCCTTTACTCAAGTAGAAGTACAGATACTCGTGTTTAAAAATACTCTGGTGGAAGTAGAAGTACTGACTAAACTTCTTTACTCAAGTAAAAGTAAAGAGGCTTTGAAATGTACTTCAGTAAAAAGTACCCATAACTAGCAGCTGCTTTAAAGAGTACCTGACCTCCCTTTATATCAATAGAACAATAATGTCATTGTTAGCTAATGAATGTTTCCATGCTGAACAACGGCAACATGACAACGTTTCCATTGGTCCCTCTTCTTTAGAGAAGACCAGGAAATGATGGATACACGGATCGTGTTCAAATCAGTAGGCACGCAATGACTCTAAAGAATAATGATCACGCATCAAACACACATTCAGACTAAAGGAACCAGCTGTTTGGGAAATGAGAGAAGTAGAAAGTACAGGTATTTGAGTTCAACATGTGAGAAGTAGAAAGTACAGGTATTTGAGTTCAACATGTAAGAAGTAGAAAGTACAGGTATTTGGGTTCAACATGTAAGAAGCAGAAAGTACAGGTATTTGGGTTCAACATGTAAGAAGTAGAAAGTACAGGTATTTGGGTTCAACATGTAAGAAGTAGAAAGTACAGGTATTTGAGTTCAACATGTAAGAAGTAGAAAGTATAGGTATTTGAGTTCAACATGTAAGAAGTAGAAAGTACAGGTGTTTGTGTTCAACATGTAAGAAGTAGAAAGTACAGGTATTTGGGTTCAACATGTGAGAAGTAGAAAGTACAGGTATTTGGGTTCAACATGAGAGAAGTAGAAAGTACAGGTATTTGAGTTCAAAATGTAAGAAGTAGAAAGTACAGGTATTTGGGTTCAACATGTGAGAAGTAGAAAGTACAGGTATTTGGGTTCAACATGAGAGAAGTAGAAAGTACAGGTATTTGAGTTCAAAATGTAAGAAGTAGAAAGTACAGGTATTTGTGTTCAAAATGTAAGAAGTCAAAGTAAAAAGTCGTCAGAAAAATAAGTAGTGGAATAAAGTACTGATACCAGAACCATGTACTTAAGTACAGCAACAAAGTATTTGTACTCCACTACTTCCCACCTCTGTATATCGACTAGTTGTGTTCTTACCCTCAAACTCATGGATGACGTATTTCACTGGCTTTCCATCTTTGGGGGTGTAGGTCATCTCCACTTTCCCCGGACCGGGCACCACGAAGTCTGTGGCTTTGTACTGTGGGGGGGGGATGAGGGTTAGAAAACAAAAACAGAAACAAGGTCCACTGATAGCTGCGTAGTAAAGTGGGGTCAATCAGATGTGCTTTTGTTATAATATTTTACTTCAGCATTAAATTCATGCAGTTTGACATCAATTCACTTTCCATCTTTGTCTTTAGACGTTAACTTAGACGTTTCTTAGGAGGCAGAAGACTCAAAGGAAAGAGTTTCAGAATACCATCAGACTCATACAGGACTCCATCTCTTTGTAAAATTGTCTCTGCAGCCTTATCGCATACATTATTTGTTAACATAGTTTTTTTCTTTTTTTAAACACGTCCTAGATTGGGGTTTCAGTTTTTATCTCATTGTGATGCATTTAATAGCAGCCCCTGAAAAGAACCAACATATGTTAACCCTCTCTAGCGTTGGTCAATATGGGAACACTCTTATATGATACTCACTACTTCTGTGTCATATTATGTTTTAAGCTAAATTAAGAAATGTAGGTTAAATCAGTTTTACGATACATCACTTTGAATTACTTTCTCATTTGATTTCCTCATTGGAGACAGTTTTAATGGAAGGGTTAGGGAACAGGTTTGTTACTGGTGTTCAAGGTTAACAAAGGAACACCAGCAGGATTTCAGTCAGCGGGATATTAAACAATATTGAGATAACACAGAAATCACACGAGAATAACGAAGGACGACCGCTTCCTAGTCTTTGGTACTATTAGAGGGTATACAAAGTTTCTCTGGGTGTCTAACACATCCAGAAACGGCTTCGGTCACCTTTCAAGTGTGGTTTAATCTTTGAGGTCCACTCTTTTTTTCCAGCAGCTGGTATTCGCAGAGTCTGAAAGTGTCTTGTTTATGAGTTTCAGAGACAGCTTTTGAAAGATATGAATTAATTCATTCCTATAAATGATTGTTGGCTCAAAGTTACAAAATAAGAGCCATAACCTGCAGCAGTGGAGTCAGCGGAGGCTTTAACGTGTACACCTCTGACATCCAGAGGATATTATATATATTATAACGAACACCTATTTGACACTTCCCCTGCATTACTGTCACCTGAGTGTAGAGCTGTTGACTTTGGCACAGCGCCACGAGCAACCGTATGATATAAATCTGTGATTGCTGCAACTTGTCGAGGCTTTAGAGGTAGAACATTATGGTCCAAAGTCTCTCCTGA
Organism: Harpagifer antarcticus; assembly: GCA_902827135.1. NCBI lineage: Eukaryota > Metazoa > Chordata > Actinopteri > Perciformes > Harpagiferidae > Harpagifer > Harpagifer antarcticus. The sequence goes on along the minus strand of CADEHL010001476.1, from coordinate 193,914 downwards.
CAACCAGACAATGTCTCACATTAACTCGTACGTGAGCTGACAGCCCGGCAGCAGTCGGCTTGTCACAGAGCTTGTTGTTTGAAATCATGCTTCAGTCACAGTGCTGGTTCTGTGAGATAATCAGGTGTCTCTGCACTCGGATAAAGACTCCCACATGATGCTACAGTCGCTCCTTTCAAAAGCCCATGATTGAAAGGCTTTTTTTGTCATACGCATAATCGCTCAAGTGTAGGCGATGAAAGAGGCTTCTCACACAGCGCCACATGCGATATAATCAGACGTGAAAAGAAGAGGACAGAAAGAGGAGTGTAAGGAAGGCAATTGTGTTGAGTGTAAGCTCTAATCCTGCTGATATTTTTGAGGATCATTTCAACCTGATGTGAGGCTAGACATGAATGTGTATAGCTGACACTTTGAGGTGTAATATTAGGATGTTTGATCTCCAGAAGTCGTAGGATGAATACAATATTAATCTATTGACAGCTATGGGCTGAGTGTCTGTCTTTGCAGCGCCCAACTCCTGAGTGATCCAAAAATAGGCAAAGATGTGGTTCATGGCTAGCAGTGGCCGTACCCACCTGTCACTCTAACCCTTAATTATACATAACTTTAAGCCTTAATAACAAAAGTTATACCGAACCCATTTTTTCTTAACTGGCAGTACACATTTATTTCTGTGATGACGAATGACGTATGGGATGTTTCTTCTAGATTTTGGAATATCGCAGTAGATTTTCCTAAAGCATTCCAACAGTACCTGGTCTCCGTGCGCGTGCCTGCCGATGACGATGGGCTTGGTCCAGCCGGGCACCAGGCGGGGGATGTTCTTGCAGAGGATGGGCTCCCTGAACACGGTTCCTCCCAGGATGTTCCGGATGGTGCCGTTTGGAGAGCGCCACATCTGCTTCAGCTTGAACTCCTCCACGCGGTTCTCATCTGGCGTGATGGTGGCACATTTGATGCCCACGCTGTAACGCTGGACCGCCTCCGCCGCCTCCACCGTGATCCGGTCGTCTGTCGCATCGCGGCTCTCCATACCCAGGTCATAGCTGCACAGAAAAGACACAGATGAGGGAGTTTAGTTCATATTGCAGTAAAGAAAACATCCCTTCAGTAAACAGAGCTGAGTCCAGATCAGATGCACGCTGAAGGCTCTGTGACACACGGAGCTGCTGTGATGCAAGGAGCATTTCAGACTTGATCTGACCATTCAAGGGTTATCGTATCGTTGTCCTGGAAATGTGTTCAAATGTCCTACACCTCTGTAAGCAAAACCAGATGTTTTGGATTGTTTATTTCTAGTCTTTCTAATTTGTATTGTACAATGCCATGTCTTATGCTGCTGCAACGCAAACATTTCCCACATTGGGATCAATACAGTACTTCTTATCGTATCTTATCTGAACCGTATCAGGACCGAAAGAACCAGATCGCGGATAGAAGCGGTCGAGATGGGTTTTCTCCGCAGGGTGGCTGGCGTCTCCCTTAGGGATAAGGTGAGAAGTTCGGTCATCCGGGAGGGACTCGGAGTTGAGCCGCTCCTCCTTCGCGTCGAAAGGAGCCAGTTGAGGTGGTTCGGCACCTAGTTAGGATGCCACCTGGGCGCCTCCCTAGGGAGGTGTTCCAGGCACGTCCAGCTGGGAGGAGACCAAGGGGTAGACCTAGGACCAGGTGGAGGGATTATATCTCTTCGCTGGCCTGGGAGCGCCTTGGGACCCCCCAGTCAGAGCTGGTTGATGAGGGGAAAGGAACGTTTGGGGCTCTCTGCTGGAACTGCTACCCCCGAGAGCCGACCACGGAGAAGCGGGAGAAGATGGATGGATGGAAACATTTTTTAAATATTTTGTCTTAACAAACAAGGTGCTAAACTTCAGGATCGATCAGTGAAAATGCATCTAAAAGTATGTAGAAAGTAGCTTATTTTTGATCTGGATATATTTGACAAAAGAGCAAATAAACAGCCCTAAGAATAAACCAAATATGTAATGGGAGCTCCGATTAATTTACACCTTTTGATCCTTAAATGCTTCATGTTTTGCTCTGCGTTTAAGTTTGCGATTACACAGAGATGTAAGAAGAAGAAATGGACCAGACAGAGAGACCACTTATAATCTGAGGTATGAGACACCGTTAAACAGAAACACTCTGTTCAGAGAAGGACAGAGATTATTAGGTAGGAAGGTTGGAGATCTGCTCCTCACCATCGATGGCTGCTCCATCCAGCCTTCCCCTGAGGTTCGCAGCCTGGGCGTCACTCTGGACTCTAGCCTCACCTTCAACTCCCACATCAGGTCTACTGTCAAAACCGCTTTCTTTCACCTTCGAAACATCTCTAGACTCCGGCCCTCTCTCCCGACCCGTTGCAGAAACATTAATTCATACATTCATCTCCTCTCGTTTGGACTACTGCAATGGAGTCCTGTTCGGGGTCACCAGCAAAGCCCTGGACAGGCTCCAGCACGTCCAGAACTCTGCAGCCAGGCTCCTCACCCACACTAAGCCCTGGCAACACTTTACCCCCACCCTCATCCACCTTCACTGGCTCCCGGTCAAGTCACGCATCCAGGACAAACTCCTCCTGCTAACCTACAAGTCTCTCCACTCCCTAGCCCCTCCATACGTCTCTGACCTCCTTCAGCCCTACACCCCCTCTCGTCAACTGCGGTCCTCCGACAACGGGCTGCTCTCCATCCAGCGCTCCAAGCTGAAAACCTTTGGCAACAGGGCTTTCAGTGTCGCAGCTCCCACCCTCTGGAATGCTCTCCCCTCTGCTATCAGGAATGCAGACTCTATGGACACCTTCAAAAGACACTTCAAACACCATCTGTTCACCCGGGCCTTTGGCCTCAGCTAATACACAGTACTCAGCAACCTGTTCCTGTTTGGTTTTCTTCAGCCTATGTATCTGTAGGATTACTTTTTGTATTGTTACTTCCCATTGTAAAGCGTCCTTGGGTTTCGTGAAAGGCGCTATATAAATTGAAATTATTATTATTAGCGCCTTGTTTGCTCAAAGCACGGCGAAGCAGTAAAAGAGAAGGTTCTGTTTGCTTCTCTTTTAATTAGCCAGCAGCTACTCTGTGGAAGTTACAGTGTGATCGCTGTGATGTAAAATCTGTGCCAGAGGACATGAGCGACATCAATGAATACTGAAAGAGAGTGCTTCTGCTTAGAGGAACGACTCAAACTGCTGCCAGGGGTTTATCCTCTTATCTAGGCTAATTATATTTCTTGGAAGCCCTGACACAGTGTACATTAAGAACAGATATTAACCTTGTACCTCACTCCCTGAGAGGGCAAAAGTACTTTACTCAAGTAGAAGTACAGATACTCGTGTTTAGAAATACTCTGGTGAAAGTAGAAGTACTGACTAAACTTCTTTACTCAAGTCAAAGTAAAGAGGCTTTGAAGTGTACTTCAGTAAAAAGTACCCATAACTAGCAGCTGTTTTAAAGAGTACCTGACCTCCCTTTATATTAATAGAACAATAATGTCATTGTTAGCTAATGAATGTTTCCATGCTGAACAACGGCAACATGACAACGTTTCCATTGGTCCCTCTTCTTTAGAGAAGACCAGGAAGTGATGGATACACGGATCGTGTTCAAATCAATAGGCACGCAATGACTCTAAAGAATAATGATCACGCATCAAACACACATTCAGACTAAAGGAACCAGCTGTTTGGGAAATGAGAGAAGTAGAAAGTACAGGTATTTGAGTTCAACATGTAAGAAGTAGAAAGTACAGGTATTTGGGTTCAACATGTAAGAAGTAGAAAGTACAGGTATCTGGGTTCAACATGTAAGAAGTAGAAAGTACAGGTATTTGGGTTCAACATGTAAGAAGTAGAAAGTACAGGTATTTGAGTTCAACATGTAAGAAGTAGAAAGTACAGGTATTTGGGTTCAACATGTAAGAAGTAGAAAGTACAGGTATTTGGGTTCAACATGTAAGAAGTAGAAAGTACAGGTATTTGGGTTCAACATGTAAGAAGTAGAAAGTACAGGTATTTGAGTTCAACATGTAAGAAGTAGAAAGTACAGGTATTTGGGTTCAACATGTAAGAAGTAGAAAGTACAGGTATTTGTGTTCAACATGTAAGAAGTAGAAAGTACAGGTATTTGGGTTCAACATGTGAGAAGTAGAAAGTACAGGTATTTGGGTTCAACATGTAAGAAGTAGAAAGTACAGGTATTTGAGTTCAACATGTAAGAAGTAGAAAGTACAGGTATTTGGGTTCAACATGTAAGAAGTAGAAAGTACAGGTATTTGAGTTCAACATGTAAGAAGTAGAAAGTACAGGTATTTGAGTTCAACATGTAAGAAGTAGAAAGTACAGGTATTTGTGTTCAACATGTAAGAAGTAGAAAGTACAGGTATTTGGGTTCAACATGTAAGAAGTAGAAAGTACAGGTATTTGAGTTCAACATGTAAGAAGTCAAAGTAAAAAGTTGTCAGAAAAATAAGTAGTGGAGTAAAGTACTGATACCAGAAACATGTATAGTACAGTAACGAAGTATTTGTACTCCACTACTTCCCACCCTGCACAGCACTGTATTCACTCTGTACTTCTTGTTATGCCTGTTACTCGCCTAAGTGAGGAGAAAATCTGCAAAACCAGCCAGCAACACAAAGGCAGAGGAAACAAGGAATACATTGTACAAGAACGACTGGCTTTCTGCCCAGATTACTGCAAAGGTTGCTCCACTTTTTTCACTTGGAACCTCACAAACTGTGAAGAAAGGACGTATACTTCCTCTGAAACTAGGCTAAGCTCAATGTGCTTATTATTCCCTTCCTGTGTTAGCCTAAATGCTTTCTAGTGAACCTCATGGCATTGTTTGAAAGCAGCTGTGACCTTTTACCCACTTTCTTTTCCCTCCCCCCAAGAGCCAACCACAATAAGACGTTCAGAGAGTGATGACTAACTGGATACATACTTAGAGGAAAGTGCGAAATATAGACAAGAGGTTTCAGGTTTAACAAGAACTTGACCTAGTTCATTATTGATTCTAACGTTGTGTCACTTCTTGCATTCCTCAGATACTCCAGAAATCCTCATCAAGTTGTCATCTGAAGGAACACTGTATGTTTACCCCTGTATATCTGCAAAAACAAAGAGTTTCCCTAAGTTGTTTTAAATCACACTTATATTTGAAAAAGTCTCAATGCCATCAGTTGCTTTATTTTGGTCTAATGTATGATCTATGTTATTGATTTCATCACGTTATATTAGTTTGAATACACCAACAATAAGAAGAATATCTGTTCCTGCAATAGGCGCGTTCACACCGGAGTACTTTTACTCGTACTTTCCCGTTTAGTTCCGTTAGTGCCTTTTTCCGTTCACACCAAAAAAGAGAACTTAGTTCAGAGAACTTTTACCCCCATTTTTAGTCCCTGCTAGAGAGGTGGGAAAGTACCAATTTCGATTGGCTGGGCGAACTGCAAACCACGCCCCGTAAAACTCTGAACAGTTTTGTGAAGCTGCCATTGTATTTGCTGGCATTAGCATTATTAGCATTAGCCCAGCGCAGAAACGGAGAGAGACTAACTTATGGCAACACAAAATAAAACATGGGAGCGGTGGAGATGAGGAGGTGTCGGCGTTCTGGCGATTTACTCGGAAGGCTTCAGTAGAAGCTGCTGGGAGTCCCAGCAACTTCTACTGAAGCCTTCCCCAACTCCGGGGACTTCCGGCCGGGGACTCCGGGTGGCAGTATACGCCGTGAAGTGGTTTGCGGCCTGCCAGTAAACCCAAAGCAGAAGAAGAAGAAGTGAGGTCAACGGCTTCATTTGCCTAATCCTCTCCCAGGGACTTATTCCAGTGTGAACGCGATCTGTACTTAGTTCATGAGAACTAAAGAGTTCTCATGAACTAAGTTCAGATGAACCTTTGTGGGAAAAGTACTGCAGTGTGAATGCGCCTATTAACGTTTGATGATGAAATACTACAATTTCTATCTGCAAAAGGAATCTAAAGTGCAAAGTGTTGGCTATCTGTCCACACTACACATTGTGAGGGATGGGAACATTAAGGTAGGGACACACCAAGCTGACACCAAAGAACTCACACAGACGGACCCGACTGTTGTGTCGCCTCACGTCTCTGCGTCTTGGCCATGTGTCGCACTGCAACACACCGCAAAGACTTCAGCCCAAGGCCAAGAAGCACGTACGAACTGCGCATGCGTGAGTGGCAATAACTCTCCTTACCAGCAGGCGGCGGTAGTGTGTATTCGTCATTCAAAAGAGGCAACAACCGGAAGACAGACTGCGTGATAACCGAGAGAAGAAGAACAGACTGCGTGATATAAACAAACAAGTAGCGTGTGCGTTCCACTTTCACTCTACAGCCAGAAGCTCACGGGGCTTTCCCGAACCTGAGTCGAGAGCTGGAGTTAAATGAAATCTCACATTTGCCTTCTTCATGGTTTGTTTGGGTCCCTCACTTCCGTTTCGCTTCTCATGCACCGATTCGCTAGCTGAACAGCCAATCAGAGTGCTTTCTTTGACCGACACCTTTTCGGCCAAACTGGTGTCCGCACGGCCGCAAAGACACGACGGTGCGGGACACACCAATCTGAGTAGGGCGATGGTTGGTCCGGGGCTTTAGGGACTCAAACTTCACATCAAAAGGTTATGTAAATAATATAACTGTACAAAGTCCATACAGGAGATAAGAGGAGCGGTGAGGTCAAATGTAGAAATGCTCCAGAAGCTGTAAATGTTCACAATACATCTACTGTAAGGCGAAAAAAGTACTAAATGTTTTAGAGAGACAAAATAATTAGTATATTAACCACTGAAACTCCTAAACTGCATGCGCTTTGATTACACAAAATGATTATTCCACAATCAGGAGAAAGTGTGAGATAATGTCAAACTAAATGGTTTACGGTTGAGGTATCACAAGAGAGTTATACGTCTTAAAAATACTTGTAAAGAAATGTCTTCTCCACTTTTTAGGGTTGTTGATGTCCTTCTGATTACATGATATCTTAATAATTATAAATAACTAATATTTAAATAGCACTTTTGCTTTAAAGAATGCATACAATCATTACTATTATCAAACTGCTGTTAACTCTAATGCTGTAGGTGAGATAATAACAGTGCAATCACACACTGTACCTAACTACTACTTTGTGAGTAAGAGAACACTCTTTAAGGACACCCCATGGCTACACTCACACCACATTTTAGATTTAAAACACTTTAGCAAGATGTCTGCCTAGCATCCACACTAATCCAGCGTCTTTGAAAACAATGTAAAACACCTGTGTGTACAGAGATTACTTTGATTTAAAACATGTAGAAATACTCAGGCACTATCATGGAGGCCTCTGATTTCAGAAGAAGACTTGCAACTGTTCATGAGGTGCTTATCAGATACTCTCGCTCTTCACACTCTCTATTGGTTGGGTCTGGATTAGGGTTGGGTATCGTTTGAATTTCCACGATTCTGATTCCGATTCCGGTTCTTAACGGTTCTCAACCCTAGTCTGGATGAACCAGTCAAACCAGAAATCACAGCCCTGCACAAACTGTTGGCTAATGTTCTTTAATGTTCTTTTAGTCCTCACTGTTGATTTATTACAACACATTGTGTAAAGAAACGTCTATTGACTCAGGAACAGATATTACAAACTACAGGTTCTGGTGACAGGAAGTCCGGCACTAGTTTAAAAGGAACATGAAAGCAATGAGAGGACAGGGTTGATCCACAAACACATGTTATCATCATGAGACACAGGGTCCCACGATTCAATAAAGTCAGACTGAAGCAACCTTTGTGCTCCGGTCCGTCCTCTCAGTGAACACAGAGCTGAGTCCAGATCAGATGCACGCTGAAGGCTCTTTGAGCAGCTTTCTCTCACTGATCGTGCTGCTATGTTCAATGTTTTCCATGTGCTGAGTCTTGATATGTGTCTGTTGATGTTACACACGGAGCTGCTGTGATGCAAGGAGCATTTCAGACTTGATCTGACCATTCAGGTATTATCGTATCGTCTCGTTCTCACCTGTGCAGGTCCATCTCCAGGTAGGGGAAGATGAGTTTCTCCTTGATGAGCTCCCAGATGACTCGAGTCATCTCGTCTCCCTGCATCTCCACCACGGAGCCTGCCTTGATCTTCAGAGCCATGTTTCAGCCTGCGGGAGGACAACAAACAAACATTAAAGAGTATGAAGGAGATATCCACCTTCTGCCCTCTGGACGGGGGTTAGGGTCTCAGGTGTTCACACAGGTCATTGCTGCCATTAACCATGAACTTTAGTCACCGGTTTATTGTCGCAATGCACTTTGGTCCTCCTACTACAACAACGTGTTTACTACTATGTGTAGTTATTAAATGGGTTGAAAGTTGTTGTTTCACTAAACACAGTGCATTTCTACCATGTTTTCTAACTTTTCTTTAAATGCAGAAACAAAATGGCCCTTGAGGGACAATAAACACTTGTTAGATTGAATAAAGCAAACTAGAAAACTTAAAGTAAGCTTGTATAAGAACAGATTTAAGAAGTTGTGGCAGTGCTATTTAAAAAACATACAACCATTGGTTAAGATCTGATTGTACATTGTTATAATATTGTATATTTGACTCTTGGTCCGACAAAATGAAATGTTTGATTGAAAGAGACATTGTTTAAGTATTGTCTGGTATTATATAGTACATTCTTAAAGCAATTTAATTTAAAACCCCGTTGCTCAATTCTAGGCAAACAAAAATAATAATGTAACAGTGTGATAGAGACAGAAAGCTCCTCTACTAAACACTACAGTTACTCAATGAATGAATGAATGAATGCATTCAAACGTAAACTAGGAGTAGCCAGGCAATGACTCAGCATTTTATTCCCCCCTGATTTACTCCATAATCCTCTTAAATCTGTCAAAGTGAGCCGAGCAACATATGGTTAACAAAACCCAGCAAACTGGGTATACTTTATCCTATCTTATTAATTTAAATGAATACTTTAAATGTTGTGATAGTGTTGGAAATTAAGTGTATATAGCTTCCTTTGAGTTGTGAATGCATGGTCACTGGATTTTAGAGTGTTAATGACAGTTATGGTAGTTTCCCAGTTTGCAGATTTCTATTGGGATTGGGAAATGACAGGACGTTCCCAAAAGTTACATAAGCAAACAGGATGATGGTCGCCTGACGGGGAGGAGGCAGCCTGCAGAGACAGCTATAGGCAGGCCAGACGAGCAGTGCAAACCATTAACACAGAATAATGTATAATTTAGATACAAATAGCGATAAGGGAGCACGAAAACAGGAGGAGTTTGTGAAGATTATGGGTTTTAAAGATCATATTAAGAGCGCATTTATCACACACTCGACTGAATTGCAATGCAGACCCCATTCGGTGTGATATGTGGTTAAACTCTGTACATTTGAGCACGATTATTTTAGCTATTTATGCACGGTTTCTGCGCACTTTGGCTACTCAGACAATGAGAGAACAACGCATTACACTTCCTTGTGTCGCTGCATCGCCACTACGTCTTTTTGCAGTATGAAAAATGTCATTACATGTCTCAAACGCCTACCTTGGTTTGTTTAAAGGTGCACGAAGAGGTGAGGAGGCGGAATGATGTCCGGACTGAGCGGAAAACAGCTCAGGATCAGGCTAACAGAGCAGCGGCAGGTACCCGGCTTCCTGGTCCCTCCCGAAACTCACCGACAAGATATTGACCAATCAGCGAAGAGGAAGACAGGCTAAGAGCCAATCAGATAAGCCCACAAAGCGAGAGGAGCTGGATCCGTGTGGGCGGGGTCTAAAATGTAGCTCGCTGATTGGTCAGAGGGAAACTGCGCTATCCTGCCACATAGACTGGAGATGTCTACATTAAAATACTACTAAATAATCTATAATGATTGTTATTTAACCCCCTCCCAACACTCTTATAACACATTTTATTTGATAGTGCACTTAATATAAATATTTATTTATGTATTACTTTGATAATTGTTGAATTGTCTAGTCAAACACATCTCATTCATATATCGGCCTATTATACAGTTTGCTAAAAGAAAAAGGAATAGACATACAACAACTAAAAAACAAGGACAAGAACTCTGGATAAAAGTCACATGGGTTTAACCCCAAGAAAGGAAGGAAAAGAAGAAGTATGTACTTCCTTTCTCTACGGAACACACAACACATATATCAGTGTACAGATTATACCGTAGGCCTATCTGGTGTGGTGTCAATGAGTCATGAGTATCTAGTATGTATACTTGGTGAATGAAGGGGAAACCACACCTTAAAGACCTCTCTGATACAAGATAAACCTGTAACGGGGCCCCTAAGGCAAAGAGTTGCCCAAATGTAGTCAGCAGCATATAGTATTTAACAGGGAAGTGAGTTGTAGCGGTGGAAACATTACTACACATATTATTATTTTTAAAATATTTTGTAATAGTATTATAGTGTTCTTAAAATAGTTTTCTATTTGTCTTTTTAATTTTTTTTTTACTTTATGACAAATTGGTTGTATGTGTTAACCCTGTGTCTAAACTGCTAATCATGTGATCCATGTTGTTGATGCAAATACGGATATAACAATAC
>CADEHL010001476.1:158330-178330 GCA_902827135.1 Harpagifer antarcticus | reverse complement strand
AGATAACCACGCAACGAGAGAGAGAGCGAGAGAGAGAGAGAGAGAGAGAGTAGGGGGAGAGAGAAAGAGAAAGGGGGAGAGTTGAGGAGGAGCTTGCAGCGATAAGATTCCCTCCACGCTCCTCCAGCATTACAAACTCTCAGTGTATCCATCCTCCTCACCTCTCCTCTCCGCAGCGCACACTTTGCTTTGAATTACTCCCCCTCCCCTTTCGCCCCCCGCTGGAAGGTGCACAGGTGCATCCCACTGTTGTTACTCGCTCCCTGCTCGGTTGATTATGGTCACAACCCCCGCGGTGCCAAGGTGGAGTCACCGCGCGTTTCTCGGATCGGTGCGCTTCTCCAGGGGCTGGGATGCGCACCGGGCACCTCTCGCTTCCTGCCTAATTTCGGGTCCGGACAGGAGTCCAGTTCTGCCCCGGGGCGCCGAGGTAGGAGGAGCCAGTCCACCCGGAGCAGGATGCCGGTGATGAGAGGGCTGCTGGCCCCGCAGAACACCTTCCTGGACACTATCGCCACGCGCTTCGACGGCACCCGTGAGTAAACAAAACAAAACCGAGCGCTTGTTCTCTTCTGGTGATCTGAACTGAACCACACACAGAGACTGGATCCACCTGTTTTCTCAAAAAGGAAACTCACTATATGGAATACTGCACTTCAATCTAGGAATGATACAGGAAGTTTAAAACTTCAAGAGCATTTCAGTCTGCATTTAACTAGTTTCTTCACATCCACATGTTTTCAAAGTGAGTCTTAGAGGACTTCATGTGCACCTTTCTGCACAAGAGTCCTTCTGCTTCTGTATCCACTGATGGTTGACACACACATGTCTTCAGAGGCATGCTATTGAAGGTGTTGGTGCTTCCTGTCTGCATAACAAGAGGTTAATCCATACTTCCATCACATGAAAGCAAATTGTTTATTGAATAAGTTCTACACATGCCTCACAGGGCATCACAGTGTTCTGCTGTGTTGCACTGATGGCAGGGTAATGATGCAAACAAGGTGATGTTACCAGCTCGTACTTTGCACACGGTCACAGTTTGTGTTTACGTGTGAGACTTCCTTCAGGTCCTTTGTGCACCTTTTGTGGCCAGTGTGCTTACAGGCTTCACTTTGTATCATCACCTCTAACGCTGCAGCTCAAACTCAAAGCTTCTCTTACCTAATTCCCCACATGAGGTGTGTTCTGATCTCCATTACATGTGAAGCAATCTCAGCCGGACAAAGAGAGGGAGACTCTGTCCTTCTTCTCTTCTTTGGAGAGTGCGTGTTGTGAGCAGATGCGATGAGCAGCCCTGTGTGTCTGCACCCATGCTGGGTGGGTGGGCGTGTGAGAGAGGCTTTATTGCAGTTGGTCTTTGCATCTGCGTTGAATATTCAGAGTGACAGAAGTGTGTGTGTCTTTTCTAACACCGTTCTGTGTGACAGACAGATGATGGGACAGATTATCACAACAGGCAGCTAGAAAGTCGCTCTTGAGGTTTTTCAAGTCCTTCACCAACTACACTGACAGTGGCAACACAGAGCCTCTTGCTTTTGCCATTTGACCTTTCGACCTTTAAAGGCAAAGTGAGTTGTCGTCTTCAAACTGAAATGAAAAGCGTGTGTGTTCACTTTCATCTCTCTGCTCCCATGCCATACACAACAAAGACTCTATAAAGCTCTCAAACACTGTAATCATGTCATCTGAATGATTCAGGACAAACGTTTGCACATCCATCCGCCCCCTGTGCACATGTGTTCCCCCCCCCACACACAGCCCTTATCATGGGAGTGATCGTGAAGTGGTCTGAGCCGGGCTGTTTCTCTTCTGAGCGTCTGAAACACAGCCTGGCGCGTCCAGAGGTGCCGATAATTACACACCTCCCCAGTGCACGTGCAGTCATTATAATTAACTCGCATGGATGTCAAGAATTCATCGCGGCCTTTCTGCTTGTCAAAGTGGGAGGGAGGGGGGGTGGGGGTGAGATGAGAGGATGTGGGGGTGGGGAGCGCTGTGTGTGTGTGTGTGTGTGTGTGTGTGCGTGTGTGTGTGTGTGCCATGGCTTTGTTGTGAGGAGGGGGAATTTCAGATGTCTGAATGTATACCGTTAGCCGCGACACACATGCAGATATGTGATGTTTTTGAAATGCTGGAATATTAGTTCCTCATCAAATCAGATTCTTGAGTAAGAATGGATGTGTGTGTGTGTGTGTGTGTGTGTGTGTGTGTGTGTGTGTGTGTGTGTGTGTGTGTGTGTGTGTGTGTGTGATTGTGATTGTGATTCAAATGGAAACCATGATGACTTTAATAAGCCTCTCATCTCTGACAGACTGCTGCTCGTTGTTTTTCGGTTTCTGTCGACTGATTTTCGATCTGGAAATGTTTGCATTGCACTTTGAAATGTCTCCGGTGCTTAAGTCCCTCACATGAGGCTCACACACACACACACACACACACACACACACACACACACACACACACACACACACACACACACACACACACACACCACCACACAACACACACACACACATACACACACACACACGCACACACACACACACTACACGCACACAACATACACACACAACACACATACCACACACACACACACGCACACACACACACACACGCACGCACACACACACACTCACACACATACATACACACACACCCACACACACACTCTCTCTCTCAGCTGTGTGTGTGTGCGTGTGTGTGCGTGTGTGTGTGCGTGTGTGTGTGTGCGTGTGTGTGTGTGTGGTGTATGTATGTGTGTGTGTGTGTGTGTGTGTGTGTGTGTGTGTGTGTGTGTGTGACGCCCTGGGCTCTAACAACTGTAGGTACCTGCTGCTCTTACTTTGAAAGCAGAAATCAGCTGCAGGGCTTCATGTGCTATCTGACAGTGACTGTGTCAAATGCAAATTAACATTTGAATAATTGAGGTCCGCCAATTTAAAAACTGAATTTAGAAAGTTGTAAATGTTACCTAATGTATTCAGAGATGTTTAGTTACCTTGTTGGTGGAGTTGTTTGTATATTTGCAAATCCGTTTTATACTTGCTTTTTCAGTTTAGTGTTTTTCTGACTTTGTGGAAGGTCATCAGATTCCACATGCACGCACAGATTATTGATCTACTCTGGACCAACTCTACCTCCTGACTTTAAACACAACAACCTAAGTAGATGAAGTAGAAAGTGTGCACGTGCACCTCCAGTATGCTTCACATTGTCACAAGCTCCAGCTAGAATGGAGACCTTGCTGTTTTCTGAAGGACTCGTCTGTTTCCATGAAAGCTCAGGAGATAGTATTGCATTCTTATAGCGGTCTCATTCATCGTTAAGTTCCTAATGATATCAGTGCTTCCTTTCTCCTAAATCCTAAATCTGAATAGCCAGTTGAATGAATAAAAGCTGAGCGGGCCCCCTGCTGTGACTGATTTAATGATACTAGTAGTGGAAATGATTACTTTTTTATGATGGAATTGACAAAGAAACTGTATGTAAGTGCATGAAGGACATTGCAATGCAGTAAAGAATCAATCACTGACATGCAATCAATTATTTTAAACACAAATGACAAAACACTGGCTGGTTCCAGATTCTCAAATGTTAAGATTTGCTCAATTTGTCCATCCACCCATCTTCTCCCGCTTCTCCGTGGTCGGGTCTCGGGGGTCTCGTTCCAGCCCCAAACGTTCCTTTCCCCTCATCAAGCAGCTCTGACTGGGGGGTCCCAAGGCGCTCCCAGGCCAGCAAAGAGATATAATCCCTCCACCTGGTCCTAGGTCTACCCCTTGGTCTCTTCCCAGCTGGACGTGCCTGGAACACCTCCCTAGGGAGGCGCCCAGGTGGCATCCTAACTAGGTGCCCGAACCACCTCAACTGGCTCCTTTCGACGCGAAGGAGGAGCGGCTCAACTCCGAGTCCCTCCCGGATGACTGAACTTCTCACCTTATCCCTAAGGGAGACGCCAGCCACCCTGCGGAGAAAACCCATCTCGGCCGCTTGTATCCGCGATCTCGTTCTTTCGGTCATGACCCATCCTTCACGGCTCTATTTCTATTTTATATACTTTTGAATTGAATATGTTTTTGAGAGTAAGCTTTACAGAAAAGACAATTAAGTTATAGGTTTCATTCCTTAATACCCTGAAGGGTCATCCTGCTTCCCAAGATGGATTAGAGGCACCAGGTGTTTCCCAACATTAGAGACGATTGAGAACTCGCGTAGGGATCACATAACGAGGAGGCCCTTGACCCATTTTGAAACACTAGCAGGAGTCACACACCTCTTAATGAAGAAGACCTGGAGGAGTGTTTAAGGACCCTTCCCTAATCCTCCGACCCCATTCACCTCAAACACTTACTGTTATCCCGTCCAGGTTCCCTTTCTCTTCTCTATATTCACATTTCAAATGTATCTTTCCAATAATTATGACTTTGTCTTTGTTTGTTCAGTTTTTACAGTCTGATGTTTCTAAGTGTGGTATTATCAGTTGTCACCAGTGTGATTTAAATGATATCTGCTGTTTTTAAATACAGTTGAGACACACTGTCAATCTTTAATGACGATAACGACACTTAAAACCAGAATTCAGATCGTATAATAATGACCCACTTGATTTATTAGCCATTCTCCTGATAGGGTTATAGTCTTAATCTCTAGTCTCTAGTCTGATACATCACGAGGCTAAAGTGATGTATGCTTTAGGGCGGGGCTAGCTTTTGATTGACTGGTTGCTACCATGGTGCTCTCTGTGTTTCTGTCGTTAAACGTTAACACTTTGTCAGCGTGGTTTTACTTTATAAAGGTTAATTGAAACGTTTGATTGCCTGAACATGTCTTGTTCAGTTGTAGACACACACACACACACACACACACACACGTTTTACATCATAGTTTCTGAGTCATACACGTTGATGTTATTATTTATAGAGCCCTCTCATGACGAATGTTGGAGACAACACCTCTTAGAACAGCATCACACACACACACACACACACACACACACACACACACACACACACACACACACACACACACACACACACACACACACACACACACACACACACACACACACACACACACACACACACACACACACACACACACACACACATGCCCACCTTGTTAATAGAACATTTGTCAAGTGACTTCGCCTCCTGTTCATTTATGTTTATTTCTCTCACTCATGCCATCTCTCGGCTTCGTGCCGGGAACACATGATTTTGTATTCTTGTTAAAGAATACAAAACGACAGCGTGGCAGAAACTCAGGGAAGAAGAGCGAGTCCTCTGAAGGCGCACCTCATGCTCCCTGCAATCAATGTTCATTTGCTGCTGTGCTTAGGAAAAGCCACAGCTGTGTCCACCACTCAACTGCTCCTATTAATTGAGTGGGTTCTGGCTCGGTCCTAATCAGGTTATAGCCTGAGCCCTCATCACGTGGACATGTCTAAACCCACGCTTCATCTTTAATCTATACAGACATGGAACTGCACAAAGAAGGGCCAATAACAGGTCCTCGTGTGACAATACGTCTCATAGGCAATGCTTATTAAGAAAACACTTCAGCGATATACTTCATAACAAATGACACATCTTACGTGTTTCCTGTTCAAAATAGTTCTGTAAAAGTGTCAGACTGTCTCTCCAGTTACACCTACACTGTTTTAAGAATAGACCACAATTAGATCTGCAGGGAAACGGGTGAATGTTCGGCTCTCGTTGCCAGTTCTGCATGAATGTCAGGGATGTATTTCAAGTGAAGTGTTACCTGGAGGGCTTACTATGATAACACACTCCATTAATATCTATAGAGATGTAGCACTATGTATTCTCACTGCTTTCCCCTCCCTCTGCTCAGCCTGATCAGGAGAGAGAACCCCCACTAGGAGGCCAGGTTTCCCAGTAAGGGTGTACTTTATCTCATTTCTAAAAGCTGTTTTAATCCATTATGACTTTTCTTTAAGACATTGTAATCAATGTGTTCCCTATAACCTTTAAACAATCTTAATATTAATATTTAAAATATTAATATATGAGGGTCCAAAGCACCCGATTTCACGTATGCAGTTTTGAATAGATGTCCATGTTTGCCATAGGTGATCATTTAAAGAAAAATAATATAATAAAATATATAAAAAACATATATAAACATAAAGAGTAAGTTTGTGCACTACATATATACAATTAAAATAAATACACATAGGAAATTATATAGTATATATATATAGAATAGTTTGTCCAATTAAAACATATAATAAAAATAATGCATTTTTCCAATACATTGAAATCTGTGAGCAAAGTTCAGAGACTCATATTGCCATAGCAACCAATTCAACCAAGTCACATTAGTGGTATTTTATGTAAATCAAACCATTATGTTATTGTGCTGAGATAACTCTAATGATCTCACACCCCTCTTTCAGCCCTTCATTAGACTCTTCCACTTTCTGCTTTTTACTATGTGTTTTATTTTTGTGCACACGTGTTCGTGTATAAAACTGAGAGCATTAGTGTACATGTCTCTGATCTGCAGGGAGTCGGTGTGTCACCTGTCCCCTGTGTGTGTGTGTGTGTGTGTGTGTGTGTGTGTGTGTGTGTGTGTGTGTGTGTGTGTGTGTGTGTGTGTGTGTGTGTGAAAGCACAGATTAGCGCTGAAGCGTTGTGGTGTCCCAGGTGTGTGTGTCCCGGGCGCTCTCTGCTTAAACCCCTCCTGGTTTGCCGTCAGGCGGAAAGCGATATGACGGGGGATAATAATGCTGATGTCGGCTCTGTCACTTTCTCTGCAGGACACAGAAGGGCTGAGAGTCCGCTATACGAGCAGCTCTGAGAGTCCGCTATACGAGCAGCTCTGAGAGTCCGCTATACGAGCAGCTCTGAGAGTCCGCTATACGAGCAGCTCTGAGAGTCCGCTATACGAGCAGCTCTGAGAGTCCGCTATACGAGCAGCTCTGAGAGTCCGCTATACGAGCAGCTCTGAGAGTCCGCTATACGAGCAGCTCTGAGAGTCCGCTATACGAGCAGCTCTGAGAGTCCGCTATACGAGCAGCTCTGAGAGTCCGCTATACGAGCAGCTCTGAGAGGTGGTGTCAGAGCAGCTCTGAGAGGTGGTGTCAGAGCAGCTCTGATAGGTGGTGTCAGAGCAGCTCTGAGAGGTGGTGTCAGAGCAGCAACTGGTACAGTGTTAAGAGAGAAACACAGCATACAGAAGTTCACACAAGGGTTGTAGAAAAAGAAATGTAGGTATTCAAAATATGGGATACATCTAAAAAAAAGGGAGAGATGAGTCTGTGTGGTGTGTGGCGCAGTGGATAGAGCCTAGGTGTTGGGATCAGGGGGGCACAGGTTCAAACCCCACTGCAGTCAGCAGGTCGTTGTGAGAGATGAGTCTGTGTGGCGCAGTGGATAGAGTCTTGGTGTTGGGATCAGGGGGGCACAGGTTCAAACCCCACTGCAGTCAGCATGTCGTTGTGAGAGATGAGTCTGTGTGGTGTGTGGCGCAGTGGATAGAGCCTTGGTGTTGGGATCAGGGGGTCACAGGTTCAAACCCCACTGCAGTCAGCAGGTCGTTGTGAGAGATGAGTCTGTGTGGCGCAGTGGATAGAGCCTTGGTGTTGGGATCAGGGGGTCACAGGTTCAAACCCCACTGCAGTCAGCAGGTCGTTGTGAGAGATGAGTCTGTGTGGCGCAGTGGATAGAGTCTTGGTGTTGGGATCAGAGGGTCACAGGTTCAAACCCCACTGCAGTCAGCAGGTCGTTGTGAGAGATGAGTCTGTGTGGCGCAGTGGATAGAGCCTTGGTGTTGGGATCAGGGGGGCACAGGTTCAAACCCCACTGCAGTCAGCAGGTCGTTGTGAGAGATGAGTCTGTGTGGCGCAGTGGATAGAGCCTTGGTGTTGGGATCAGAGGGTCACAGGTTCAAACCCCACTGCAGTCAGCAGGTCGTTGTGAGAGATGAGTCTGTGTGGCGCAGTGGATAGAGTCTTGGTGTTGGGATCAGAGGGTCACAGGTTCAAACCCCACTGCAGTCAGCAGGTCGTTGTGAGAGATGAGTCTGTGTGGCGCAGTGGATAGAGTCTTGGTGTTGGGATCAGAGGGTCACAGGTTCAAACCCCACTGCAGTCAGCATGTCGTTGTGAGAGATGAGTCTGTGTGGCGCAGTGGATAGAGCCTTGGTGTTGGGATCAGAGGGTCACAGGTTCAAACCCCACTGCAGTCAGCATGTCGTTGTGAGAGATGAGTCTGTGTGGCGCAGTGGATAGAGCCTTGGTGTTGGGATCAGAGGGTCACAGGTTCAAACCCCACTGCAGTCAGCAGGTCGTTGTGAGAGATGAGTCTCTGTGGCGCAGTGGATAGAGCCTTGGTGTTGGGATCAGAGGGTCACAGGTTCAAACCCCACTGCAGTCAGCAGGTCGTTGTGAGAGATGAGTCTGTGTGGCGCAGTGGATAGAGCCTCGGTGTTGGGATCAGAGGGTCACAGGTTCAAACCCCACTGCAGTCAGCAGGTCGTTGTGAGAGATGAGTCTCTGTGGTGTATTGAGTTAGTTATGGTCTAACAACTGACATGTGATGTAATGTCTCTAAACAAGTTGAAAATATTTATATTAATACCACATACAGATTTATAAATGAATATGGATAGACAAGGATTTATTCAACTTCAGGGGTTTCATGAACTGTGTTTGGATTAGAGAAGAACAAGCGGTATACTTTTTAGTGCAAAAGACACAAATGTGTCTTTAATTTGCACGTGTAATATTCTAATAGAAATGGTGGCTTTTAAAGGTCCCCTGTTATACTGTTCTTCATCAATGTATCACAGGTCTCAGATATATCCAGAGCCTGTCTCTGATTGGCTGAAACACCAAACAGATCATTGCAGCATTACCCATAATCCCCTCTGTTTCAGCCCTGTTTCCAAAGTGCTGATTCTCTGCCTGTTACTTTAGATGAAAATAAGGAGCCCCTCCCCACGCCCCTCTGAGAGACATTTGGTTACAAAGAACTCAATGGTGCTCTAGAGGAGATTCAGGTGATAAGGGGTGGGGGGGGGTTACCTTGGTTGCTGATTGGCTAATGGTTACACAAGACAACACATCATTATGACATCACAAAGTGGCCAAAATCTGATCAGCTCATTTTCAGACAGGTTTTTATAGAAATGGATCAAAAAGAGAGAAAATCTTTGTTCCTGAAACTTTCAGAGTCTCTTTCCACAGAGGGGACACATGTTGATGTAGAAGAGACATGAAGAAGAGGGGACACATGTTGATGTAGAAGAGACATGAAGAAGAGGGGACACATGTTGATGTAGAAGAGACATGAAGAAGAGGGGACACATGTTGATGTAGAAGAGACATGAAGAAGAGGGGACACATGTTGATGTAGAAGAGACATGAAGAAGAGGGGGACACATGTTGATGTAGAAGAGACATGAAGAAGAGGGGACACATGTTGATGTAGAAGAGACATGAAGAAGAGGGGACACATGTTGATGTGGAAGAGACATGAAGAAGAAGGGACACATGTTGATGTAGAAGAGACATGAAGAAGAGGGGACACATGTTGATGTAGAAGAGACATGAAGAAGAGGGGACACATGTTGATGTAGAAGAGACATGAAGAAGAGGGGACACATGCTGATGTAGAAGAGACATGAAGAAGAGGGGACACATGTTGATGTAGAAGAGACATGAAGAAGAGGGGACACATGTTGATGTAGAAGAGACATGAAGAAGAGGGGACACATGTTGATGTAGAAGAGACATGGAGAAGAGGGGACACATGTTGATGTAGAAGAGACATGAAGAAGAGGGGACACATGTTGATGTAGAAGAGACATGAAGAAGAGGGGACACATGTTGATGTAGAAGAGACATGAAGAAGAGGGGACACAGTGTTGATGTAGAAGAGACATGAAGAAGAGGGGACACATGTTGATGTAGAAGAGACATGAAGAAGAGGGGACACATGTTGATGTAGAAGAGACATGAAGAAGAGGGGACACATGTTGATGTAGAAGAGACATGAAGAAGAGGGGACACATGTTGATGTAGAAGAGACATGAAGAAGAGGGGACACATGTTGATGTAGAAGAGACATGGAGAAGAGGGGACACATGTTGATGTAGAAGAGACATGAAGAAGAGGGGACACATGTTGATCAGACTCACTTGTCACACTGCCTCTATATGATACAGTCTTCTAATGCTCAGGCTGTGATTGGTGGAATTAATATCAGGCTAATTTATAATCAGGAGAGCTCTCCTTACGCTGAGCTCACTTCATTATGTCTGCATTTAACAATCTCCACTTTGCACTTTTACACTCGCAGTACGAAGTTCATAATGAAAGATGAGAGATCACACACACACACACACACACACACACACACACACACACACACACACACACACACACACACACACACACACACACACACACACACACACACACACACACACACACACACACACGCACACACACACACACACACACACACACACACTGTTCTCTGGCTACAGTCGTTAGCGGGTGAGTTGTAATCAATAGTTCCAAACAGTGTTGTATTTACATTGGCAGCGCTTAGAGTAATCGATATGCATTCAGCGCACACCTGCCAGAGACTCCTTTCAGCGAGGAGGACAGTGACTCCTGAAAGCAACAGTTAAACACTTTTCCCAATTGTAGAGGAGCAGTTTTCGTCATAGCAGTTTAAAGGTTGTATTCACATCAATCGTCGGTGCATGCTTTGTCTCGTGTTTAAAGTGTTTAGAATAGAAATGTGCATAACCGTTAAATAGCATTTATCTCAAGCTATACATAATCCTTAAGGGATTTGGTATTTCAATGTGTGTAAATGCAATAAATTCATATTAAAGTTGAACAACACATAATTACATTTGACCCGACAAAGGATGTGAGCTATTAACTATATAACATTTAAATTAACTAAACAAAATAAACACTAAATTTAAATGTGATAAAAACAGGATCAAATGATGACTTAATAATTAAAAAATAATGAAATTAAATCACAAAAGCAATTCTAAAAAAGGAAGTTTTTAAATAAATGAATAAATACAGTGTAAAAGTGGGTCTTTAGTGTCCTTTTTGTGTTAAGGATCTATGCCGGAAATCATTTAATTTAACTTGAGTTAATGAGACCAACTTCAGATCAAACTAATGATCTCTTGTTCTGTGCAAAGCATCTGTCTGTCTCCTGGCAGACCCCCTGCAGCGCGTTCCTACAAAAACAGAACATGAAGTGAGAGTGTTTTCAAATAGCTGACTGTCTCAAAGACAGTGAGGTTTCTGCGGCCAATCAAAAGAGGGAAGGGGAGCAGGAGATCGTTAGAAGAAGCTCACACAGATAACGTCAGACAGGAGAGCAGGATGGAGCTGGAAATAGAAACCTAAGCAGCTGGGCATCGAGGATGTCACCGTGTGTGTAAGAAATTAGCGAAGCGAAAGAAAGGGGAAGGACAGAGGCGGGGCGGTAATGGCGGTAAATGAAAGTGATGAAGTCAGAGCGACAGCGGGTGCATTTCCCCCGCTCTCAGGTAATCAGGTCGAGGCAGATTCATCTCGAATCCAGCTTTATTAGAGGGCAAGGGAGCAGCGTTTAGATCGCACACATGTCCCTAAGACTTATTTTGACTTGGAGCTGCAGGACATTATGTTTACCCGGTCTCTTCTTCGTCACAAATCTGTCAACAAAAACAAATTGTACACACGCTGGTCCCTCAGCAGGTTATCACGGTTAATTGGCAATTCTTATATTCTGCAAGGATTGTAAAATATCACCAAACCATTGGAGAGGATAGCCAATGTAAGACCCCTTTAGTGTGTGTGTTTGTTCCCCATGTACAGCGGCCTTGGGTCCTTGAAAGCTGCTATACACATGTCATTTATTATTATTAAGACGAGAACTAAGTCAGATGGTATTGGAAATGTTACAGCCAGTAGCAGACTGGCCGGTACCGAAGTGGGCCGGTCGAGAGTCCCGGGCTGATTTTGAGTCCCAGTCCGCCCCTGGTTACAGCAGCACAACAGATGGACTAAATGAATAAGACCCAGATATACAGAAATGACTGTATAATATAATAACATACAGATCTTTGTCAGGCGGAAAGCGATATGACGGACAGTTTGCTTAGTTTGCTTTTGCTGTTTCGACATGATGATACTCACAGCTCCATACAAAAGTATTGTGTTTCCAGTTTGATTAAAGGTATAAGATAAGATAGTTTCATTACCTCATCAATGCTTTTCTTTTTCTACAGACATTTTCCAAAACATAATAGCATGTTTATTCATATAAAGAAAAGTCTACAGCCTGGATTTAAAGGAAGTGAGAGTTGCAGCAAACCAATATGGAGCATGCTAACTGAGCGCTGCTTCTCCATGTTTAGTTCATGGTTCACAATGTAGGACAAGTTTCAAGTTTTCCAAATCCTGCTGAGACATCAGTGCTTTAATCCTCGGTGTATATTCTTCAGGTGATAGTAGTATGACTTCTTAATTGTCGTCGCTCATTGCTTCTAAAAAAAAAGGTTACCTCAGTTTTATCTTTCTTTACATTACATTACATTGCATTTAGCTCTTTAATTGAAGAAAGCTCTGACATATCCAGACTTCTCAGCTCTCCAAATCGCCGTTATTTCTTTAGTTCTTGCCCAAAAACCACATTAAATATTCCCCACATTGTCATCGTTCAAAAAGTCCTTTAAACCCCATCTCCTCAGATCTAACCAACGCTCCATTCTTACGTTTTAGTCCTACTTTTTAGGGGGTTTTGCTCTTCCTACAGTATGAAAAGTGTCATGAAGGTTTCTGATTAGCGCCCTATAACTCTGATGTACTATTTTTAAACTACCATAGCTTAATTTCTTCCTCCAGCTATGAAAACAAGTCAACCTAATAACGAACCATAAGCTCTGCCTTCCAGCTTCAGTGACACATCCATCCCACAAACAGCCTGCAGCCCCGTCTCTCAGCCTCACTGTAGTTCATTGATTTAGTCCTATATACATATACGTGGTGAACGTCCGAGTCAAAGAGGCCATACAGGAAGCAGATAGAGCTTTGAACTGCATGCCAAACGCTGTGTGATGTGTGAGTCACTGCACATCAGAGGGTCTTTTCACATTTTTGAAGCCATGGCATATAGTTACGGCAACCTGTGGCGCAGATAGGAAGTGTGAAATGTCATTTATTCTGCCAGACATCCTGCAGAGAAGCCTTTTAGTGTTGGGAACAATGAAAAAAGCTTATAAATCAGTGTCAGCTGTTATTAAGCGTTGTGTGCGTTCAGCCCTTATGTCATCGTTTCACTGCAGCACGCCGAAGTCCATGTCAAAGGCCGTAAGAGAAAGTGTGGGATGTTCAGCGCTCTGAAGTCACCAGATGGAGCTTTGTGTCTCCTGGGGGCAACGTACTGTCTCCTGGGTAATTACAAATCATGCAGGAACACATATGGATACAGCCAGGGGATATTATTCTGTCAAAGATGCTACTATATCAAAAAGAGTTAACAAACAAAGTTATCTTGATATCTGTAGATTCAGAAAGGGAAAGATCCGTGAGAGGATCAGGGAGGAGGTCCTATTATGGCGCCCGGACATTTATTTTTGGTTGCGTTTCTACTCGGCGTAGTACCGGCTAGCGGGTACTATTTCACAGCTTTTCTGGCCCCATAAAATCGATGGTTCTTTCCGGGCCAACAACCGGGCTGAGGCTGAGTATGCTAAACTAGAGAGAGAATCGCTGGCAAGGAGCTACAACTACAACAAGATGAACATAGTTGACCGTGATTTAATTGTAATACACGTTTCTAAATGATGCCGAAGTAACAACATGCTGATACCGGTTAGTAAGAACCATGAATTAATGCTTTGACAAGTCTGCAGACAGACGGCAGAGAAAAACCTTTTAAAATGCGTGCTTTCTGAATGGAGATCGGCTAAGCTAACGTTATATATGCTCCGACCGTCCACACTCACAACAACGGCCTACAGACATAAATAAACGAGCGACTGTATTCTCCGTGACACAGACAGTCTGTGGTTTGAACTTGTTTCACTTCTGTCTAGTTTCTGAACAGATATGAGGAGCTGAGAGCTCTGAGTGCTAACAGCTAACGGCTGATGTTGGTTTTGTGTGGTATTATTATTGGTTATACCCTTGTTATTAACGTACATCTTATTTCAGGCATCTAACTTGAAGACCATTCAAACATCATTGACTTTGAGTGAACTAGAAGTGCTAGCATGCTCATTCTTGCACCACTAAATTGGCTGATCTGGTTTCTTGCTCCAGCAATGCTCTTGCACAGACTTAACGACAAACGGTTCGTCTAGATGTCAGGGTAAAATACACAAACTCAATCTTTTCATTCAAATTCAAATCATGCTTCGATGGAAAGTAGATTGTGGCACCTGGCTTGGAGGAGAGTTAAAGATGGAGTAGGGCAGTTTGAGTCTCTTCAGTCAGTCAAACAGAAAGTGTGTCAGAGCCAAGTGACCCAAACAGGATCTGGCAGCGAGCGCCTGGAGAGCGTCACTCCACCTCCAACCTGCTCACTGAACACAGTGGAAGGGTCTCAGAGGACTTCAATATCTTTGGGATCCAAGCCTGCGTCCATGTGTCTGTGCACGTGTGCAAATGGTCTTTTTCATAATTGTTTCAACGTGTCTTCATGTCCATTTCTATGTTTTTTCAGATCGTTAGATGACCGATGTATTGCATCATTAGCCCGGCTGCTACTCACCAGTTTGCCATCGCTTCTTGCTTTTGTGTAATATTAGCAAATATTGACTTTGCAGCCGGCGATGTCTCCCTCGCGGCCTTGCATTAATGAAGCAATGCTGTCTTCCATGGCTCTGGGAGTGGCAGCTGGTCAGTGACAGGGTGAAGAAAATAGATTATCGCTTTTAAGATATGGAAAAGAAAGGTTTTGCTGTCAACAAAATTGCCTCAAAGCCACTGCCATAAAACCCTGCACCAGATGAACAGAATAAATACAGGAAGATGAAAGTAATATTATGTAATAGTAGACGGCAACTGTGTCTGTGAGGGATAGCAGTCGTCCTCCAATAAGAAGGTTGAGGATTTGTCCCCAAGTCCCCCTGTAGTCAACATGTCGATGTTATTTGACCCCAAATTGCCCCCGATGGCCAGCAGTGTGAGTGTGAGTGTGAGTGTGTGTGTGTGTGTGTGTGTGTGTGGCCTAGCATTACTATACTTGTGGGGACCTACATCTGTTTACACAGTCACGTGTGGGGACTCACCTCCCTTATGAGGACAAAATGGAGGTCCCCATAAGGGGAATCATTAATTTTAGGGTGAAGACTTGGTTTGTGTTAGGGTTAGGGTAAGGGTTAGGGTTAGGCATGTGTAGGTTATGGTTAAGGTTAGGATAAGTCTCCAGGAAATGCATGTAAGTCAATGTAATGTCTCCTGAAGTGATGTATACATGGTATGTGTGTGTGTGTGTGTGTGGGTGTGTGTGTGTGTGTGTGTGTGTGTGAATGTTAGTGTCCCTGAGCAGGTGGCACCTTTTATGGCAGCCTCTGCTTCTGTGTGAATGTGTGGGTGAATGCTGACTTGCATATGTAAAGCGCTTTGAGTGGTCCTAAAGAGTGGAAGAGCACTATATAAATCCAGTCCACTTACCATTTATTCTCTAAAATGCTGAATGCCACCGTCATAGGTCAACATCTCAAATTGACATGACTAAATGTCAAGTGCAACATTGTTCCACTCTGCTACATCTTACGAAATGCATGGTGCTTACTGATGTGGCTAGCCGTTAGAAAAGGAAGGTCTGACACCCTGGAAATATTCAGATTGTTTGCACGTTTCCAGATTTCTTCACCATCAACATAGCTGCTCTGGCCAAACAGGCTCGGGATGTTTTTAATCCCTCTGACATTTTCAGCGCGCTCTCTGTTAGTAATACCAATCGCTGTTGCCACATGATGACATGGTTCAAGTGTATTTCTTTGACGTTATTTGCCTTTACCCCAACACGGTATGTAAATGTGTGTAAATGAGCCTTCCTGGTATCTAAGCCTCACCGGGTATTATTTTATTTCCTCCTCATTCCCCTCTTATCCCGGCCTGCCAGCTCCAGAGAAGGAACAGTGACTGACTGCTCTTTCAACTCCACCGCCAGTGTGTGTGTGTTGTGGTGTGTGTGTGTGTGTGTGTGTGTGTGTGTGTGTGTGTGTGTGTGTGTGCCTCATGTGAGGGACTTAAGCACCGGAGACATTTCAAAGTGCAATGCAAACATTTCCAGATCGAAAATCAGTCGACAGAGACCGAAAAACAACGAGCAGCAGTCTGTCAGAGATGAGAGGCTTATTAAAGTCATCATGGTTTCCATTTGAATCACAATCACACACACACACACACACACACACACACACACACACACACACACACACACACACACACACACACACATCCATTCTTACTCAAGAATCTGATTTGATGAGGAACTAATATTCCAGCATTTCAAAAACATCACATATCTGCATGTGTGTCGCGGCTAACGGTATACATTCAGACATCTGAAATTCCCCCTCCTCACAACAAAGCCATGGCACACACACTCACACACACACACACACACACACACACACGCACACACACACACACACACAGCGCTCCCCACCCCCACATCCTCTCGTCTCACCCCCACCCCCCCTCCCCCCCCACTTTGACAAGCAGAAAGGCCGCGATGAATTCTTGACATCCATGCGAGTTAATTATAATGACTGCACGTGCACTGGGGAGGTGTGTAATTATCGGCACCTCTGGACGCGCCAGGCTGTGTTTCAGACGCTCAGAAGAGAAACAGCCCGGCTCAGACCACTTCACGATCATTCCCATGATAAGGGCTGTGTGTGGGGGGGGGAACACATGTGCACAGGGGGCGGATGGATGTGCAAACGTTTGTCCTGAATCATTCAGATGACATGATTACAGTGTTTTGAGAGCTTTATAGAGTCTTTGTTGTGTATGGCATGGGAGCAGAGAGATGAGAGTGAACACACACACTTTTCATTTCTGTTTGAAGACGACACTCACAACTCACTTTGCCTTTAAAGGTCGAAAGGTCAAATGGCAAAAGCAAGAGGCTCTGTGTTGCCACTGTCAGTGTAGTTGGTGAAGGACTTGAAAAACCTCAAGAGCGACTTTCTAGCTGCCTGTTGTGATAATCTGTCCCATCATCTGTCTGTCACACAGAAACGGTGTTAGAAAAGACACACACACTTCTGTCACCCTGAATATTCAACGCAGATGCAAAGACCAACTGCAATAAAGCCTCTCTCACACGCCCACCCACCCAGCATGGGTGCAGACACACAGGGCTGCTCATCGCATCTGCTCACAACACGCACTCTCCAAAGAAGAGAAGAAGGACAGAGTCTCCCTCTCTTTGTCCGGCTGAGATTGCTTCACATGTAATGGAGATCAGAACACACCTCATGTGGGGAATTAGGTAAGAGAAGCTTTGAGTTTGAGCTGGCAGCGTTAGAGGTGATGATACAAAGTGAAGCCTGTAAGCACACTGGCCACAAAAGGTGCACAAAGGACCTGAAGGAAGTCTCACACGTAAACACAAACTGTGACCGTGTGCAAAGTACGAGCTGGTAACATCACCTTGTTTGCATCATTACCCTGCCATCAGTGCAACACAGCAGAACACTGTGATGCCCTGTGAGGCATGTGTAGAACTTATTCAATAAACAATTTGCTTTCATGTGATGGAAGTATGGATTAACCTCTTGTTATGCAGACAGGAAGCACCAACACCTTCAATAGCATGCCTCTGAAGACATGTGTGTGTCAACCATCAGTGGATACAGAAGCAGAAGGACTCTTGTGGCAGAAAGGTGCACATGAAGTCCTCTAACGACTCACTTTGAAAACATGTGGATGTGAAGAAAACTAGTTAAATGCAGACTGAAATGCTCTTGAAGTTTTAAACTTCCTGTATCATTCCTAGATTGAAGGTGCAGTATTCCATATAGTGAGTGTCCTTTTGAGAAAACAGGTGGATGTCCAGTCTCTGTGTGTGGTTCAGTTTCAGATCACCAGAAGAGAACAAGCGCTCGGTTTTGTTTTGTTTAACTCACGGGTGCCGTCGAAAAGCGCGTGGCGATAGTGTCCAGGAAGGTGTTCTGCGGGGCCAAGCAGCCCTCTCATCACCGGCATCCTGCTCCGGGTGGACTGGGCTCCTCCTGCCTCGGCGCCCCGGGGCAGAACTGGACTCCTGTCCGGACCCGAAATTAGGCAGGAAGCGAGAGGTGCCCGGTGCGCATCCCAGCCCCTGGAGAAGCGCACCGATCCGAGAAACGCGCGGTGACTCCACCTTGGCACCGCGGGGGTTGTGACCATAATCAACCGAGCAGGGAGCGAGTAACAACAGTGGGATGCACCTGTGCACCTTCCAGCGGGGGGTGAAAGGGGAGGGGAGTAATTCAAAGCAAAGTGTGCGCTGCGGAGAGGAGGAGGTGAGGAGGATGGATACACTGAGAGTTTGTAATGCTGGAGGAGCGTGGAGGGAATCTTATCGCTGCAAGCTCCTCCTCAACTCTCCCCCTTTCTCTTTCTCTCTCCCCCTACTCTCTCTCTCTCTCTCTCGTTGCGTGGTTATCTTGCCACAGCTGAGAGCAGATGCAGAGTCACGTGACGCCTTGCCATGCTGTTGTCCTGTTCCAAGTGGAGGAGGTGTGAGACTGGGAGACAAAGAGAAGCTGTTCTGGGGGTTCGGGTCTCCCCCCTGATGCTGCCGGCGCTTTGTTTTGAGAAAAAGTAGATCCAAAACAGTCTGCACCTTCTTTCTAAATCTCGGTTTATCGATTATTCAGAAAATCCCACTTCCTTGTTACAGTGTCTATTTAATTCCTGAAGTTTTAGAGAACTAACTTTTCACGAACTAGGAGTTAAGTGTGTGATTTTCTAAGAGGAATATAAGACATAAGAAGCAGAGATGATGCTCTCCTCAGGACCTCACAATCCACTCTCACTGTCAGAGACCTTTGTTCCTCCTCACTGCTCAGTGGAGTGCTGCCATCTGCTGGTTACACCGCGTGCCTTGAAAGCACCTTTCACTTGTTCCCAGGGGAAGCAATAGGAGTCAGGATGTAACATGTGATACCAAAGGTTTTAGTTTAACTTCGTCATGTCATTACATACAAACGTAATCTTACAAAATGTATGTTATCAAACTATTTCTTTGTTTTATGTTGTATTTATTTTATTAATTGACCTCCTTGTCCTTACCTTCTTAAGGCCACGTGTTCTCTTGCACACTGTATCCTCTTAACTTTGTATTGTATTGTTAAATACCTGCATTCAAAATGTTACTCAAGTCAAGTAGAAAAGTATTATCATCCAAATATAGTTAAAGTAGCGACAGTAAAAGTAGTCTGGTGAAGGTGCAGCTAGTTTGAATGGCTTTGTAGACTGCAGGGTAGCTGGTGAAGGTGCAGCTAGTCCTGAATGGCTATTGTAGACTGCAGGGTAGCTGGTGAAGGTGCAAGCTAGTCTGAATGGCTTTGTAGACTGCAAGGTAGCTGGTGAAGGTGCAGCTAGTCTGAATGGCTTTGTAGACTGCAGGGTAGCTGGTGGAGGTGGCAGCTAGTCTGAATGGCTTTGTAGACTGCAGGGTAGCTGGTGAAGGAGCAGCTAGTCTGAATGGCTTTGTAGACTGCAGGGTAGCTGGTGAAGGTGCAGCCAGTCTGAATGGCTTTGTAGACTGCAGGGTAGCTGGTGAAGGTGCAGCTAGTCTGAATGGCTTTGTAGACTGCAGGGTAGCTGGTGAAGGTGCAGCTAGTCTGAATGGCTTTGTAGACTGCAGGGTAGCTGGTGAAGGAGCAGCTAGTCTGAATGGCTTTGGCAGACTGCAGGGTAGCTGGTGAAGGAGCAGCTAGTCTGAATGGCTTTGTAGACTGCAGGGGTAGCTGGTGAAGGTGCAGCTAGTCTGAATGGC
>CADEHL010001476.1:100830-153330 GCA_902827135.1 Harpagifer antarcticus | reverse complement strand
GATAGTCATTTTTGTGTTGTGTTTTGGACTGAGATAAATCATGGGTCAAAATGTACCCGCGAACACCATGAGCGGTAACAGCTTTCGAAGACAACACAAGGGTTAACAGCCTTACTTCCAGATTTAAAAACATGTCAATTTGGTGGATAAACTGGAGAATATGTACTTCTGATAGATAGATAAAGGCTATAAAGCTGTTTTTCAAAACGTGCACGTGGGGTTGTTGACGTTCTTGGGCATGCTGTAATTTAATAAGACTTAAGCTTCTGTGCAAACATTTTAATTCAAACATGTAAAAGTACTCCATATACTGTGAATTAAAACAATATTCTTATCTGGTTAATTCAACACGTGACAAAATGGGTGCATTAGGAAGTCAGATCGTCAATTGATTCATTACCTCAGTACATTAAATCTACAGTATATGTCAATGAAAAACTCACAGGCTCCTCCAACAGTGCAACATGAACATATAGGACATACAACAAATAGAATAGTGCAAAAGAATGTTTTGAGATGTGCAAGTAAATACAAAATATAATTAAAATGGAAATAGTGTGAAGGTTTTACGTTTTTTGTATCTGCCAAAAAGGAGTCAGCCTAAACCGTCAATACTTCTAAATGTTGTCCTTGTTGTATTGTTATATCCGTATTTGCATCAACAACATGGATCACATGATTAGCAGTTTAGACACAGGGTTAACACATACAACCAATTTGTCATAAAGTAAAAAAAAAATTAAAAAGACAAATAGAAAACTATTTTAAGAACACTATAATACTATTACAAAACATTTTAAAAATAATAATATGTGTAGTAATGTTTCCACCGCTACAACTCACTTCCCTGTTAAATACTATCACGCTGCTGACTACATTTGGGCAACATGAGTTTCTAGCTGTGCTCGGTTTCAGATATATATTGTCTATATCCACAGTCTCGGGTGGGGGGGGGGCAACTCTTTGCCTTAGGGGCCCCGTTACAGGTTTATCTTGTATCAGAGAGGTCTTTAAGGTGTGGTTTCCCCTTCATTCAACAAGTATACTAGATACTCATGACTCATTGACACCACACCAGATAGGCCTACGGTATAATCTGTACACTGATATATGTGTTGTGTGTTCCGCATAGAAAGGACGTACATACTTCTTCTTTTCCTTCCTTTCTTGGGGTTAAACCCATGTGACTTTTATCCAGAGTTCTTGTCCTTGTTTTTTAGTTGTTGTATGTCTATTCCTTTTCTTTTAGCAAACTGTATAATAGGCCGATATATGAATGAGATGTGTTTGACTAGACAATTAAACAATTATCAAAGTAATACATGAATAAATATTTATATTAAGTGCACTATCAAATAAAATGTGTTATAAGAGTGTTGGGAGGGGGTTAAATAACAATCATTATAGATTATTTAGTAGTATTTTAATGTAGACATCTCCAGTCTATGTGGCAGGATAGCGCAGTTTCCCTCTGACCAATCAGCGAGCTACATTTTAGACCCCGCCCACACGGATCCAGCTCCTCTCGCTTTGTGGGCTTATCTGATTGGCTCGTAGCCTGTCTTCCTCTTCGCTGATTGGTCAATATCTTGTCGGTGAGTTTCGGGAGGGACCAGGAAGCCGGGTACCTGCCGCTGCTCTGTTAGCCTGATCCTGAGCTGTCTTCCGCTCAGTCCGGACATCATTCCGCCTCCTCACCTCTTCGTGCACCTTTAAACAAACCAAGGTAGGCGTTTGAGACATGTAATGACATTTTTCATACTGCAAAAAGACGTAGTGGCGATGCAGCGACACAAGGAAGTGTAATGCGCTGTTCTCTCATTGTCTGAGTAGCCAAAGTGCGCAGAAACCGTGCATAAATAGCTAAAATAATCTATTTATCGTGCTCAAATGTACAGGGTTTAACCACATATCACACCGAATGGGGTCTGCATTGCAATTCAGTCGAGTGTATGATAAATGCGCTCTTAATACGATCTTTAAAACCCATAATCTTCACAAACTCCTCCTGTTTTCGTGCTCCCTTATCGCTATTTGTATCTAAATTATACATTATTCTGTGTTAATGGTTTGCACTGCTCGTCTGGCCTGCCTATAGCTGTCTCTGCAGGCTGCCTCCTCCCCGTCAGGCGACCATCATCCTGTTTGCTTATGTAACTTTTGGGAACGTCCTGTCATTTCCCAATCCCAATAGAAATCTGCAAACTGGGAAACTACCATAACTGTCATTAACACTCTAAAATCCAGTGACCATGCATTCACAACTCAAAGGAAGCTATATACACTTAATTTCCAACACTATCACAACATTTAAAGTATTCATTTAAATTAATAAGATAGGATAAAGTATACCGTGATTTCAGTTTGCTGGGTTTTGTTAACCATATGTTGCTCGGCTCACTTTGACAGATTTAAGAGGATTATGGAGTAAATCAGGGGGGAATAAAATGCTGAGTCATTGCCTGGCTACTCCTAGTTTACGTTGAATGCATTCATTCATTCATTGAGTAACTGTAGTGTTTAGTAGAGGAGCTTTCTGTCTCTATCACACTGTTACATTATTATTTTTGTTTGCCTAGAATTGAGCAACGGGGTTTTAAATTAAATTGCTTTAAGAATGTACTATATAATACCAGACAATACTTAAACAATGCAAGTCTCTTTCAATCAAACATTTCATTTTGTCGGACCAAGAGTCAAATATACAATGTACTGAACAATCAGATCTTAACCAATGGTTGTATGTTTTTTAAATAGCACTGCCACAACTTCTTAAATCTGTTCTTATACAAGCTTACTTTAAGTTTTCTAGTTTGCTTTATTCAATCTAACAAGTGTTTATTGTCCCTCAAGGGCCATTTTGTTTCTGCATTTAAAGAAAAGTTAGAAAACGTGGTAGAAATGCGCTGTGTTTAGTGAAACAACAACTTTCAACCCATTTAATAACTACACATAGTAGTAAACACGTTGTAGTAGTAGGAGGACCAAAGTGCATTGCGACAATAAACCGGTGACTAAAGTTCATGGTTAATGGCAGCAATGACCTGTGTGAACACCTGAGACCCTAACCCCCGTCCAGAGGGCAGAAGGTGGATATCTCCTTCATACTCTTTAATGTTTGTTTGTTGTCCTCCCGCAGGCTGAAACATGGCTCCGAAGATCAAGGCAGGCTCCGTGGTGGAGATGCAGGGAGACGAGATGACTCGAGTCATCTGGGAGCTCATCAAGGAGAAACTCATCTTCCCCTACCTGGAGATGGACCTGCACAGGTGAGAACGAGACGATACGATAATACCTGAATGGTCAGATCAAGTCTGAAATGCTCCTTGCATCACAGCAGCTCCGTGTGTAACATCAACAGACACATATCAAGACTCAGCACATGGAAAACATTGAACATAGCAGCACGATCAGTGAGAGAAAGCTGCTCAAAGAGCCTTCAGCGTGCATTTGATCTGGACTCAGCTCTGTGTTCACTGAGAGGACGGACCGGAGCACAAAGGATGCTTCAGTCTGACTTTATTGAATCGTGGGACCCTGTGTCTCATGATGATAACATGTGTTTGTGGATCAACCCTGTCCTCTCATTGCTTTCATGTTCCTTTTAAACTAGTGCCGGACTTCCTGTCACCAGAACCTGTAGTTTGTAATATCTGTTCCTGAGTCAATAGACGTTTCTTTACACAATGTGTTGTAATAAATCAACAGTGAGGACTAAAAGAACATTAAAGAACATTAGCCAACAGTTTGTGCAGGGCTGTGATTTCTGGTTTGACTGGTTCATCCAGACTAGGGTTGAGAACCGTTAAGAACCGGAATCGGAATCAGAATCGTGGAAATTCAAACGATACCCAACCCTAATCCAGACCCAATCCAATAGAGAGTGTGAAGAGCGAGAGTATCTGATAAGCACCTCATGAACAGTTGCAAGTCTTCTTCTGAAATCAGAGGCCTCCATGATAGTGCCTGAGTATTTCTACATGTTTTAAATCAAAGTAATCTCTGTACACACAGGCGTTTTACATTTTTTTCAAAGACGCTGGATTAGTGTGGATGCTAGGCAGACATCTTGCTAAAGTGTTTTAAATCTAAAATGTGGTGTGAGTGTAGCCATGGGGTGTCCTTAAAGAGTGTTCTCTTACTCACAAAGTAGTAGTTAGGTACAGTGTGTGATTGCAATGTTATTATCTCACCTACAGCATTAGAGTTAACAGCAGTTTGATAATAGTAATGATTGTATGCATTCTTTAAAGCAAAAGTGCTATTTTTAAATATTAGTTATTTATAATTATTAAGATATCATGTAATCAGAAGGACATCAACAACCCTAAAAAGTGGAGAAGACATTTCTTTACAAGTATTTTTAAGACGTATAACTCTCTTGTGATACCTCAACCGTAAACCATTTAGTTTGACATTATCTCACACTTTCTCCTGATTGTGGAATAATCATTTTGTGTAATCAAAGCGCATGCAGTTCAGGAGTTTCAGTGGTTAATATACTAATTATTTTGTCTCTCTAAAACATTTAGTACTTTTTTCGCCTTACAGTAGATGTATTGTGAACATTTACAGCTTCTGGAGCATTTCTACATTTGACCTCACCGCTCCTCTTATCTCCTGTATGGACTTTGTACAGTTATATTATTTACATAACCTTTTGATGTGAAGTTTGAGTCCCTAAAGCCCCGGACCAACCATCGCCCTACTCAGATTGGTGTGTCCCGCACCGTCGTGTCTTTACGGCCGTGCGGACACCAGTTTGGCCGAAAAGGTGTCGGTCAAAGAAAGCACTCTGATTGGCTGTTCAGCTAGCGAATCGGTGCATGAGAAGCGAAACGGAAGTGAGGGACCCAAACAAACTATGAAGAAGGCAAATGTGAGATTTCATTGAACTCCAGCTCTCGACTCAGGTTCGGGAAAGCCCCGTGAGCTTCTGGCTGTAGAGTGAAAGTGGAACGCACACGCTACTTGTTTGTTTATATCACGCAGTCTGTTCTTCTTCTCTCGGTTATCACGCAGTCTGTCTTCCGGTTGTTGCCTCTTTTGAATGACGAATACACACTATCGCCGCCTGCTGGTAAGGAGAGTTATTGCCACTCACGCATGCACAGTTCGTACGTGCTTCTTGGCCTTGGGCTGAAGTCTTTGCGGTGTGTTCCAGTGCGACACATGGCCAAGACGCAGAGACGTGAGGCGACACAACAGTCGGGTCCGTCTGTGTGAGTTCTTTGGTGTCAGCTTGGTGTGTCCCTACCTTAATGTTCCCATCCCTCACAATGTGTAGTGTGGACAGATAGCCAACACTTTGCACTTTAGATTCCTTTTGCAGATAGAAATTGTAGTATTTCATCATCAAACGTTAATAGGCGCTTTCACACTGCAGTACTTTTCCCACAAAGGTTCATCTGAACTTAGTTCATGAGAACTCTTTAGTTCTGATGAACTAAGTACAGATCGCGTTCACACCGGAAAAAGTCCCTGGGGGAGGATTAGGCAAATGAAGCCGCTGACGTCACTTCTTCTTCTTCTGCTTTGGGTTTACTGGCAGGCCGCAAACCACTTCACGGCGTATACTGCCACCCAAAGTCCCCGGCCGGAAGTCCCCGGAGTTGGGGAAGGCTTCAGTAGAAGTTGCTGGGACTCCCAGCAGCTTCTACTGAAGCCTTCCGAGTAAATCGCCAGAACGCCGACACCTCCTCATCTCCACCGCTCCCATGTTTTATTTGGTGTTGCCATAAGTTAGTCTCTCTCCGTTTCTGCGCTGGGCTAATGCTAATAATGCTAATGCCAGCAAATACAATGGCAGCTTCACAAAACTGTTCAGAGTTTTACGGGGCGTGGTTTTCAATTCGCCCAGCCAATCGAAATTGGTACTTTCCCACCTCTCTAGCAGGGACTAAAAATGGGGGTAAAAGTTCTCTGAACTAAGTTCTCTTTTTTGGTGTGAACGGAAAAAGGCACTAACGGAACTAAACGGGAAAGTACGAGTAAAAGTACTCCGGTGTGAACGCGCCTATTGCAGGAACAGATATTCTTCTTATTGTTGGTGTATTCAAACTAATATAACGTGATGAAATCAATAACATAGATCATACATTAGACCAAAATAAAGCAACTGATGGCATTGAGACTTTTTCAAATATAAGTGTGATTTAAAACAACTTAGGGAAACTCTTTGTTTTTGCAGATATACAGGGGTAAACATACAGTGTTCAACTTGATGAGGATTTCTGGAGTATCTGAGGAATGCAAGAAGTGACACAACGTTAGAATCAATAATGAACTAGGTCAAGTTCTTGTTAAACCTGAAACCTCTTGTCTATATTTCGCACTTTCCTCTAAGTATGTATCCAGTTAGTCATCACTCTCTGAACGTCTTATTGTGGTTGGCTCTTGGGGGGAGGGAAAAGAAAGTGGGTAAAAGGTCACAGCTGCTTTCAAACAATGACATGAGGTTCACTAGAAAGCATTTAGGCTAACACAGGAAGGGAATAATAAGCACATTGAGCTTAGCCTAGTTTCAGAGGAAGTATACGTCCTTTCTTCACAGTTTGTGAGGTTCCAAGTGAAAGAAGTGGAGCAACCTTTGCAGTAATCTGGGCAGAAAGCCAGTCGTTCTTGTACAATGTATTCCTTGTTTCCTCTGCCTTTGTGTTGCTGGCTGGTTTTGCAGATTTTCTCCTCACTTAGGCGAGTAACAGGCATAACAAGAAGGACAGAGTGAATACAGTGCTGTGCAGGGTGGGAAGTAGTGGAGTACAAATACTTCGTTACTGTACTATACATGTTTCTGGTATCAGTACTTTACTCCACTACTTATTTTTCTGACGACTTTTTACTTTGACTTCTTACATGTTGAACTCAAATACCTGTACTTTCTACTTCTCACATGTTGAACCCAAATACCTGTACTTTCTACTTCTCACATGTTGAACCCAAATACTTGTACTTTCTACTTCTTACATGTTGAACTCAAATACCTGTACTTTCTACTTCTCTCATGTTGAACCCAAATACCTGTACTTTCTACTTCTCACATGTTGAACACAAATACCTGTACTTTCTACTTCTTACATGTTGAACTCAAATACCTGTACTTTCTACTTCTCTCATGTTGAACCCAAATACCTGTACTCTCTACTTCTTACATGTTGAACCCAAATACCTGTACTTTCTACTTCTTACATGTTGAACTCAAATACCTGTACTTTCTACTTCTCTCATTTCCCAAACAGCTGGTTCCTTTAGTCTGAATGTGTGTTTGATGCGTGATCATTATTCGTTAGAGTCATTGCGTGCCTATTGATTTGAACACGATCCGTGTATCCATCACTTCCTGGTCTTCTCTAAAGAAGAGGGACCAATGGAAACGTTGTCATGTTGCCGTTGTTCAGCATGGAAACATTCATTAGCTAACAATGACATTATTGTTCTATTAATATAAAGGGAGGTCAGGTACTCTTTAAAGCAGCTGCTAGTTATGGGTACTTTTTACTGAAGTACATTTCAAAGCCTCTTTACTTTTACTTGAGTAAAGAAATTTAGTCAGTACTTCTACTTTCACCAGAGTATTTCTAAACACGAGTGTCTGTACTTCTACTTGAGTAAAGTACTTTTGCCCTCTCAGGGAGTGAGGTACAAGGTTAATATCTGTTCTTAATGTACACTGTGTCAGGGCTTCCAAGAAATATAATTAGCCTAGATAAGAGGATAAAACCCTGGCAGCAGTTTGAGTCGTTCCTCTAAGCAGAAGCACTCTCT
This sequence comes from Harpagifer antarcticus, assembly GCA_902827135.1. Classification (NCBI taxonomy): domain Eukaryota; kingdom Metazoa; phylum Chordata; class Actinopteri; order Perciformes; family Harpagiferidae; genus Harpagifer; species Harpagifer antarcticus. The sequence continues at coordinate 145,566 of CADEHL010001476.1, read as the reverse complement.
TTCAGTATTCATTGATGTCACTCATGTCCTCTAGCACAGATTTTACATCACAGCGATCACACTGTAACTTCCACAGAGTAGCTGCTGGCTAATTAAAAGAGAAGCAAACAGAACATTCTCTTTTACTGCTTCGCCGTGCTTTGAGCAAACAAGGCGCTAATAATAATAATAATTTCAATTTATATAGCGCCTTTCACGAAACCCAAGGACGCTTTACAATGGGAAGTAACAATACAAAAAGTAATCCTACAGATACATAGGCTGAAGAAAACCAAACGGGAACAGGTTGCTGAGTACTGTGTATTAGCTGAGGCCAAAGGCCCGGGTGAACAGATGGTGTTTGAGGTGTCTTTTGAAGGTGTCCATAGAGTCTGCATTCCTGATTGCAGAGGGGAGAGCATTCCAGAGGGTGGGAGCTGCGACACTGAAAGCCCTGTTGCCAAAGGTTTTCAGCTTGGAGCGCTGGATGGAGAGCAGCCCGTTGTCGGAGGACCGCAGTTGACGAGAGGGGGTGTAGGGCTGAAGGAGGTCAGAGACGTATGGAGGGGCTAGGGAGTGGAGAGACTTGTAGGTTAGCAGGAGGAGTTTGTCCTGGATGCGTGACTTGACCGGGAGCCAGTGAAGGTGGATGAGGGTGGGGGTAAAGTGTTGCCAGGGCTTAGTGTGGGTGAGGAGCCTGGCTGCAGAGTTCTGGACGTGCTGGAGCCTGTCCAGGGCTTTGCTGGTGACCCCGAACAGGACTCCATTGCAGTAGTCCAAACGAGAGGAGATGAATGTATGAATTAATGTTTCTGCAACGGGTCGGGAGAGAGGGCCGGAGTCTAGAGATGTTTCGAAGGTGAAAGAAAGCGGTTTTGACAGTAGACCTGATGTGGGAGTTGAAGTTGAGGCTAGAGTCCAGAGTGACGCCCAGGCTGCGAACCTCAGGGGAAGGGTGGATGGAGCAGCCATCGATGGTGAGGAGCAGATCTCCAACCTTCCTACCTAATAATCTCTGTCCTTCTCTGAACAGAGTGTTTCTGTTTAACGGTGTCTCATACCTCAGATTATAAGTGGTCTCTCTGTCTGGTCCATTTCTTCTTCTTACATCTCTGTGTAATCGCAAACTTAAACGCAGAGCAAAACATGAAGCATTTAAGGATCAAAAGGTGTAAATTAATCGGAGCTCCCATTACATATTTGGTTTATTCTTAGGGCTGTTTATTTGCTCTTTTGTCAAATATATCCAGATCAAAAATAAGCTACTTTCTACATACTTTTAGATGCATTTTCACTGATCGATCCTGAAGTTTAGCACCTTGTTTGTTAAGACAAAATATTTAAAAAATGTTTCCATCCATCCATCTTCTCCCGCTTCTCCGTGGTCGGGTCTCTGGGGTATCAGTTCCAGCAGAGAGCCCCAAACGTTCCTTTCCCCTCATCAACCAGCTCTGACTGGGGGGTCCCAAGGCGCTCCCAGGCCAGCGAAGAGATATAATCCCTCCACCTGGTCCTAGGTCTACCCCTTGGTCTCCTCCCAGCTGGACGTGCCTGGAACACCTCCCTAGGGAGGTGCCCAGGTGGCATCCTAACTAGGTGCCGAACCACCTCAACTGGCTCCTTTCGACGCGAAGGAGGAGCGGCTCAACTCCGAGTCCCTCCCGGATGACCGAACTTCTCACCTTATCCCTAAGGGAGACGCCAGCCACCCTGCGGAGAAAACCCATCTCGACCGCTTCTATCCGCGATCTGGTTCTTTCGGTCCTGATACGGTTCAGATAAGATACGATAAGAAGTACTGTATTGATCCCAATGTGGGAAATGTTTGCGTTGCAGCAGCATAAGACATGGCATTGTACAATACAAATTAGAAAGACTAGAAATAAACAATCCAAAACATCTGGTTTTGCTTACAGAGGTGTAGGACATTTGAACACATTTCCAGGACAACGATACGATAACCCTTGAATGGTCAGATCAAGTCTGAAATGCTCCTTGCATCACAGCAGCTCCGTGTGTCACAGAGCCTTCAGCGTGCATTTGATCTGGACTCAGCTCTGTTTACTGAAGGGATGTTTTCTTCACTGCAATATGAACTAAACTCCCTCATCTGTGTCTCTTTCTGTGCAGCTATGACCTGGGCATGGAGAGCCGCGATGCGACAGACGACCGGATCACGGTGGAGGCGGCGGAGGCGGTCCAGCGTTACAGCGTGGGCATCAAATGTGCCACCATCACGCCAGATGAGAACCGCGTGGAGGAGTTCAAGCTGAAGCAGATGTGGCGCTCTCCAAACGGCACCATCCGGAACATCCTGGGAGGAACCGTGTTCAGGGAGCCCATCCTCTGCAAGAACATCCCCCGCCTGGTGCCCGGCTGGACCAAGCCCATCGTCATCGGCAGGCACGCGCACGGAGACCAGGTACTGTTGGAATGCTTTAGGAAAATCTACTGCGATATTCCAAAATCTAGAAGAAACATCCCATACGTCATTCGTCATCACAGAAATAAATGTGTACTGCCAGTTAAGAAAAAATGGGTTCGGTATAACTTTTGTTTTTAAGGCTTAAAGTTATGTATAATTAAGGGTTAGAGTGACAGGTGGGTACGGCCACTGCTAGCCATGAACCACATCTTTGCCTATTTTTGGATCACTCAGGAGTTGGGCGCTGCAAAGACAGACACTCAGCCCATAGCTGTCAATAGATTAATATTGTATTCATCCTACGACTTCTGGAGATCAAACATCCTAATATTACACCTCAAAGTGTCAGCTATACACATTCATGTCTAGCCTCACATCAGGTTGAAATGATCCTCAAAAATATCAGCAGGATTAGAGCTTACACTCAACACAATTGCCTTCCTTACACTCCTCTTTCTGTCCTCTTCTTTTCACGTCTGATTATATCGCATGTGGCGCTGTGTGAGAAGCCTCTTTCATCGCCTACACTTGAGCGATTATGCGTATGACAAAAAAAGCCTTTCAATCATGGGCTTTTGAAAGGAGCGACTGTAGCATCATGTGGGAGTCTTTATCCGAGTGCAGAGACACCTGATTATCTCACAGAACCAGCACTGTGACTGAAGCATGATTTCAAACAACAAGCTCTGTGACAAGCCGACTGCTGCCGGGCTGTCCGCTCACGTACGAGTTAATGTGAGACATTGTCTGGTTGTCAGGAGAGACTTTGGACCATAATGTTCTACCTCTAAAGCCCCGACAAGTTGCAGCAATCACAGATTTATATCATACGGTTGCTCGTGGCGCTGTGCCAAAGTCAACAGCTCTACACTCAGGTGACAGTAATGCGGGGGAAGTGTCAAATAGGTGTTCGTTATAATATATATAATATCCTCTGGATGTCAGAGGTGTACACGTTAAAGCCTCCGCTGACTTCCACTGCTGCAGGTTATGGCTCTTATTTTGTAACTTTGAGCCAACAATCATTTATAGGAATGAATTAATTCATATCTTTCAAAAGCTGTCTCTGAAACTCATAAACAAGACACTTTCAGACTCTGCGAATACCAGCTGCTGGAAAAAAAGAGTGGACCTCAAAGATTAAACCACACTTGAAAGGTGACCGAAACAGTTTCTGGATGTGTTAGACACCCAGAGAAACTTTGTATACCCTCTAATAGTACCAAAGACTAGGAAGCGGTCGTCCTTCGTTATTCTCGCGTGATTTCTGTGTTATCTCAATATTGTTTAATATCCCGCTGACTGAAATCCTGCTGGTGTTCCTTTGTTAACCTTGAACACCAGTAACAAACCTGTTCCCTAACCCTTCCATTAAAACTGTCTCCAATAAGGAAATCAAATGAGAAAGTAATTCAAAGTGATGTATCGTAAAACTGATTTAACCTACATTTCTTAATTTAGCTTAAAACATAATATGACACAGAAGTAGTGAGTATCATATAAGAGTGTGCCCATATTGACCAACGCTAGAGAGGGTCAACATATGTTGGTTCTTTTCAGGGGCTGCTATTAAATGCATCACAATGAGATAAAAACTGAAACCCCAATCTAGGACGTGTTTAAAAAAAGAAAAAAACTATGTTAACAAATAATGTATGTGATAAGGCTGCAGAGACAATTTTACAAAGAGATGGAGTCCTGTATGAGTCTGATGGTATTCTGAAACTCTTTCCTTTGAGTCTTCTGCCTCCTAAGAAACGTCTAAGTTAACGTCTAAAGACAAAGATGGAAAGTGAATTGATGTCAAACTGCATGAATTTAATGCTGAAGTAAAATATTATAACAAAAGCACATCTGATTGACCCCACCCCCCCCCCCCCCCCCCACAGTACAAAGCCACAGACTTCGTGGTGCCCGGTCCGGGGAAAGTGGAGATGACCTACACCCCCAAAGATGGAAAGCCAGTGAAATACGTCATCCATGAGTTTGAGGGTAAGAACACAACTAGTCGATATACAGAGGTGGGAAGTAGTGGAGTACAAATACTTTGTTGCTGTACTTAAGTACATGGTTCTGGTATCAGTACTTTACTCCACTACTTATTTTTCTGACGACTTTTTACTTTGACTTCTTACATTTTGAACACAAATACCTGTACTTTCTACTTCTCACATGTTGAACCCAAATACCTGTACTTTCTACTTCTTACATGTTGAACACAAACACTTGTACTTTCTACTTCTTACATGTTGAACTCAAATACCTGTACTTTCTACTTCTTACATGTTGAACTCAAATACCTGTACTTTCTACTTCTTACATGTTGAACCCAAATACCTGTACTTTCTACTTCTTACATGTTGAACAAAAATACCTGTACTTTCTACTTCTTACATGTTGAACACAAACACTTGTACTTTCTACTTCTTACATGTTGAACCCAAATACCTGTACTTTCTACTTCTTACATGTTGAACCCAAATACCTGTACTTTCTACTTCTTACATGTTGAACCCAAATACCTGTACTTTCTACTTCTTACATGTTGAACTCAAATACCTGTACTTTCTACTTCTTACATGTTGAACACAAATACCTGTACTTTCTACTTCTCACATGTTGAACTCAAATACCTGTACTTTCTACTTCTTACATGTTGAACCCAAATACCTGTACTTTCTACTTCTTACATGTTGAACCCAAATACCTGTACTTTCTACTTCTTACATGTTGAACCCAAATACCTGTACTTTCTACTTCTTACATGTTGAACTCAAATACCTGTACTTTCTACTTCTTACATGTTGAACACAAATACCTGTACTTTCTACTTCTCACATGTTGAACTCAAATACCTGTACTTTCTACTTCTCTCATTTCCCAAACAGCTGGTTCCTTTAGTCTGAATGTGTGTTTGATGCGTGATCATTATTCTTTAGAGTCATTGCGTGCCTACTGATTTGAACACGATCCGTGTATCCATCATTTCCTGGTCTTCTCTAAAGAAGAGGGACCAATGGAAACGTTGTCATGTTGCCGTTGTTCAGCTTGGAAACATTCATTAGCTAACAATGACATTATTGTTCTATTAATATAAAGGGAGGTCAGGTACTCTTTAAAGCAGCTGCTAGTTATGGGTACTTTTTACTGAAGTACATTTCAAAGCCTCTTTTACTTTTACTTGAGTAAAGAAGTTTAGTCAGTACTTCTACTTCCACCAGAGTATTTTTAAACACGAGTATCTGTACTTCTACTTGAGTAAAGGATGTGTGCTTTTGCCATCTCTGTCGATATATGATCCTGCTTCCAGACCCCTCTCTAACACAATAACAAGTCTTCCATAACGATAATAAACCCTGAAAAGTGTATCCATCTGACCGTGATATTATTGCATGTGAATGTACTAAACTGAGTGTGTGTGTGTGTGTGTGTGTGTGTGTGTGTTCAGGCACAGGGGGTGTAGCGATGGGGATGTACAACACGGATAAATCCATCCGGGACTTCGCCCACAGCTCCTTCCAGATGGCTCTGTTGAAAGGCTGGGCGGTGTACCTCAGCACCAAGAACACCATCCTCAAGAAGTACGACGGGCGCTTCAAGGACATCTTCCAGGAGATCTACGAGAAGTAAGGAGGTGTTCAAATCACCTACACAAAACAATACTTTTCAAAGACTTTTGTTTTAGGCTTAAAAACATTTGATCTACCTACCTACCTACCTACCTACCTACCTACCTACCTACCTACCCTACCTACCTACCTACCTACCTACCTACCTACCTACCTACCTACCTACACACACACACGTGAACACGTGACCTAAACGTCACGTGTTCAACGCGCTGGGGAGATCACATCCATCGATCAGTAACTTCCTGTTGTCAGGTTAAGGGAAGTTATACTGTCTAGTTGCATCTATCTATACCAAGACTCTCTTTCCTCCTGTGTTCAGGGAGTACCACGCTCAGTTTGTGGAGAAAGGCATCTGGTACGAGCACCGCCTGATCGACGACATGGTGGCTCAGGCCATGAAGTCAGACGGAGGCTTCATCTGGGCCTGCAAGAACTACGACGGAGACGTGCAGTCCGACTCTGTGGCTCAGGGTGAGTGGAAGCATGCTGAGGGTGGAAGATCATATAGTCGGTGTCACTGGCGATTGGTCATCAGGGGCAGGTGGGGCATAGCCCCACCTAGTGTCAGCAGAAAGTATTAAAAAGAATGATTACAAAAAAATATAAAATATATTTTAAGATCATGTTTAATCATCTGATTCGTCTCATTGCTGTTTAGTCTGTGTTCTTCTAATTAGTGTCTGCAGTGTGTGCCTATTGAGCTGTTTAGAGCCATGTGGGACAAAACCCGATCCTGCCCCTCCCTCTCACTGTCTAAGTGAACGGTGACTGTAAAAACTACACTGCGCATGCAGTATGAGTATTTTCCTATTTAATGTGTGTGGCAAAATAATAATGACCATCGGGGCATAGAGCTGCCATCCCCACCATACGTCATCTCACATCATTCAGAGCTGATTGGCTGTAAGTACGTGTGCCGCGAAAAGTGTGGTGTGTGAAGAGGAGGAGAGAGACGCGTCCTAAAACCAGGAAGTAAGCTGCGCATGGCTTCCCTCCACAAAAAAGCAATGAGATTTCTCCATAAGATTTTAGAAAATAGCTCCAAATAAGATCTGTGGGAAACGTTTTGTTCAGCCGGATAATATCCATATGTCTACCCTACTTTTATAATTTTCGAATCATAATCCATCATTTAGATTTATGATAGACTTTTGAAACTACATGAAGATAAGGAGGACTTTTACAAAAAAGTAATAGAGATGTTTGTCCAGAAGGATAGGCAAATGGACTTGATCTTCAAGTCAAGGTAAGACCGCAATTTTATTGAAAATGGGATCTTACTAAGAGAGAACAATTCAATATTTAAATCCTTCTGTTGAACTGTCTGTTTAAAATTAATTGAAGCATCAGACTAAAGAGGCTTTTGAAAATAATATTATATTTTGATTTAGGTCAAAATATAATATTTGTAAACCTGAAGTGGCAGCGCCTCGCCAGCCATGAACCTCTCTGCAGAAGCTTATAGACATCTAAGTTTTGTACATATAGAAACGCCGCTGGTCGGTGTTAAAGTTCTTAAATGCCAGGAGGGAAGATTTCAAACGAGCGTGTTGCAACACCTGCATCACCAGTTAGTGAGCGTGCACCAGATGATGCTACATGCTAATCCACCCTCCCACAGTGAATGATACAAAGCCTTCTGAATTCAACCAAAGTTTCTCTTTCAAAATAGTTAAAACAACAGAAATATTGCAGCTCTTTTTTCTTCAGCAAAAGAGAAGTATATCTATTTTCCTGCAGCAGTATTTTTAGATCAGTGACACTTGAAGAAGGTCTTGTAACTTATTGTCGTTTAGAAGAAAGTCGATATTACAATGAAGGATTTCTTATGGACATACAATTGCACAATCTTTTTCTTTTAATCAGAAAAAGTTCAAAGCCAATTGCAACAAGGTTCAAGTTTATTTGTATAGCACATTTTAAGACACAGAGACAATTCAAAGTGCTTCACATTCTGTGTCTCTGTGTTCCAGGCTACGGCTCCCTGGGGATGATGACCAGCGTTCTGATCTGTCCTGACGGACGCACCGTGGAGTCTGAGGCGGCGCACGGCACCGTCACCCGTCACTACAGACAGCACCAGCAGGGGAAGGAGACCTCCACCAACCCCATCGGTACACACTTCAGCTACCACCTACCCATCAACCCAGAGATCAAGACTCAAGGCTTTTATAGTCATGTGTACATACTGTCGTGGCTTCCTTCCTTGTTGTTCTATCAAGCCACTAGACGCCTTAAACACACATTTTTAACTCGTTTTATTTCCTTTAAATTACTTACAGTTGAAGAGTTGCGTGGCCTCCGATGGTTTTTAGATGTGATGTGTTTGCTCAAGATAAAATAACACACTTGTACACATGCAACAAAGAAAAGAGGCCTTTACAACATTCAAAACAAATAGGCAAAACTCAAATAACATAACAAACAACTTCTTTCTGTCTCGATAAGGCTTATATAACTTCATAACTTAAAGGGTAATCAACAGTGTCTTTCTGACAGGTTGCTGCCCATCACTGTCCCTTTAGAGCAGTGCTTCTCAAAGTGTGGTGAGCGCCCCCTAGTGGTCCGTGAGTATATTGGTAACATTTCACATTTGAAATAAATACATTTGAGTTTTCCGCACTCTCGCGGGAATATCTCCGCAATGGAGCGAGCTTACGTTTCACTTTCGATGGCATGATATAGCCCAGCGCAACACCTTCATCACACATGTTGCCACTTGTTTGTAGCATTTTCAGGTGATTTGTAATCTGTTCTGGAGAAACTATGTGTTTTTGGATATTTGTGGAGTTAGGTGGTCCGCGAGTGTTTTTTTATTGGTCAAGTGGTCCTTGGTATGAAAAAGTTTGAGAAACACTGCTTTAGAGGAGGGAATTGTAGTCTTTTATAGTGTGTTGACTACAGACGTCACAATTAGGTGGCCTTTCTTATAAACTAAATACTTAGATCTGAGGTCACAGGCTCCTCCAACAGAGCAACACAATAAAACAGATACAATAGTTAAAATAGTGCAAGTAATACAAATAGAATAGAAATAGTGCAAGGAGAGTCTATATACAAGTAATTGGAATATGATATATTAGATAAATAATGTGTAGTTGCAGGCAGATGAATGTTATGGATGTCCTTTCAAAAGCTCAGGTGTTAATCTTGTGTTTTATCCAGCCTCCATCTTTGCGTGGACGCAGGGCCTTTTGCACCGGGCGAAGCTGGACAAAAACTCAGAGCTGAGAGTTTTCTCCGAGGCGCTGGAGTCCGTCTGCGTGGAGACCATCGAGGCCGGGTTCATGACCAAAGATCTGGCCATCTGCGTCAAGGGACTCGCAAAGTTAGTTTTTTTTATTTTGTATTATCTATTATACTATTTCAACAGTTTATATATCTAAAAAAACAATCAATGTGTAGAAACGGGAGGTAATTCCATAATGAAATACTCAATGCTATATATACATACACATACATATGTACACCCATTTCCAGGGTGAAAATAATCAAGTAAAACAAATGAATTCCTACAAGTCCATGTTCAGATAACAAGACAGTTTCATTTCTCATCCTATTTTTATGTAAACTGATAATTATGACAATGGTCATTATAATTATTATTATCATATATGTTCTTTATCCAACACAAAGTTTCTAGATCACATCACGTGTCACTTGTTAGACGCTTTCATCCAAACGACTTACATACTCAATACTGTGGGCAATCCTCACAGGAGCAATGTGGGGTGAAGGGGTCTCAGGGACACAACGACATGCTGACTGCAGTGGGGTTTGAACCTGTGACCCGAACACCCACGCACAACCCACTGCGCCACACGCCTCCACTCTACTCCACTGTATATAAGAATGGATTTAATAATACATTATATTTCTATAGCGCTTTCCTTGAACCCAAAGACGCTTTACATTTGGGAGGGAGGGTAGACAAACATTTGCTATAGGGTTAGAGTTTCAACCACCTTCATTACAAGTCAAGCTGCACAGACCATACAATACCAGGCAGTTAAATATGGCCTTAGTGAGAAAGACATTCAGAAGCTCCTTTTCACAGATTAAGTTTGTATTTTAGGTCAACATGTCTTTGCAGAGAAATTCCATAATTCAGTAGATATGGCATTTTTCCTTTATACACATCTTCAGTATTCGCTTGCACGACACTAGCTTGTTTTACTTTGGTTAACAAGTTTAGTATCTACAAGTAAAATAAATGACACTTTCTGTAGTCTATAAAATAGGCAATGTATAAAGTCAGTCAATACTTATTAGTGGAAAGCTTTAGCACATATCGAGTTGTGTAAACTTGCTCCTTATCCCCAGTACAGTGTGTCCGACTAAATGTGTCAAAGTTCGTCTCTCCTTATCTAACACCCAAGTGTTTCTGCTCCTCCCGCTGCATAGATTCTTTAATGTCACGTCATGTTGTACCACCAGTGGCGCTTCTAGACCAATATGACTGGGGGGGCCACTGGGGGGCCAGTTATTTTCTGAGGGGAGGCACAATAAATGCAGGACGAAAAAGAGAACTAGACAGTATGAAGTAATTGCGCATAAGAAAACAATGCAATACAGTTATTGGTATTTGTTTCAGTACACTTATTTATTTCAGATAGATCTTATAGTTATTACTGTTTGCTTCAGTTATAGTTCAATGTTTGCACTAACACCATATTTATATAAAAATAAAGGCAATGAACAGTTACATCTCCACTTTACAGAAGAGTGTCTGCACAATCTCACATTACAGATTTAAAACTTTTCATTGTTAGGGGGGTCAGAGGTCAGTGTTAGGGGGGCACTGGACCCCCCTGCCCCCCTAGAACCGCCCCTGTGTACCACTATCTCAAGTCTAGCTGTTTGTTTCATACAACATCAGGCCGTCAAATAGGATTTTTGTTGTAATAATTAGTATGTTTTCTTATTTCTGCAAAATATTAGGTTGGTATTTTAAACTGCATTTGAATGTCTTCTTGCATTAGCAGAGGAAATCCTAAATGTAGTAGATACATGTATGGCCTGTCAACATAAGAGAAAACATGTTTAGTCTTCTCCAGTGCAACACTAGAAGATATGCACTGTTTGAATGAGGCCAACATAAGTTGAGTATCTCAAGAAGCTACACTTAAAGGGGACCTATCATGCAAAATGCACTTTTGTACGTCTTGTATACTTGAATGTGTGTCCCCGGTGTGTCAGGGAGCTCAACCCTCTCTCTTTTCCTCCATACCCAAATCTGTAAAAACGGGGCTGCAATGGATCTGATACAAACTGATACAGATTTGAAATATCTCTGACGTCAGGGACGAGGAGCTCCGCCTATATGGGCAACTCTCCACCTATCAGGGGAATGGGAGGTTGCTGTGGCATGGTAACAGCATGGTAACATCATGGTCGTGCCACGCCCCCCTCCTTTGCCGGGGGGCGTGGTCAGCTGCAGCTCATTTACCACAGAATCAGCCCTTGTGAAGACAGGGCTGGAATAGAGCAAATAGAGCGAATTGAGGCATGGCTAAAATGCATGATACTGGAAAGCTTCAGTTCATATTGAGTTTGTAAACTTGTTCCTTATCCCCACAAGAGTTTGTCCTACTAAATGTCTCCTTGTTAGAATAAATCATCTGCAGCTGTGTATACAAACGTACCGTCGCAGTCACACTCCCAAAGTATCGTTCAAGTTCACTCAACCCTTTCTCCTTGTTCTCTCTCTGCAGTGTGACTCGTGCCGACTACTTGAACACCTTTGAGTTCCTGGACAAGCTGGCAGAGAACCTGAAGATCAAGCTGGCTAACCCCCCCAAACTGTGATCTCCCTACACACACGCCCCCCCCCCCCCCACACACACACACATTCAAACACTGAGTTAACACTGAAGACGAAGGAGTTTTCCCTGAGAGATCTACAGACTTAAGACGGGAACCTTGGGTCTAATGGAGGAAGGTTTCTGGTCCAGAAGGAAGAGGAGTTCACTCATCCTTGTTAACTCATAACTAGTAGACAGTAAACATTAGGACTGACACCGGGTGAAGGACCCAGTGTCTTTACCCAGAATGCACTAGGTCCCCCTGTGAGTTGACAGAATGTGTGTGAGGGAGCCACTCCACCCTGACGGCCTTACTCGTTTGGTGTCAAATTCATCCATTCATTCTCATTTGTCATGCTGTGTTTTAACGGCACATCGAGCAACACTTTCGGCCTGTTTCCTCTCATGAAAACGGACGTGCACACCATGACGTTTAACTGTTCTGCAGCACAACATACAACAACAACTCTCACACAGCCTGCTAACAGACGCATTGCTTTTAGATTTTATACTGCTATTAAACTTCACTAGTCAGTTGTTGGAGGTGTATTTATTTGTCCTTCCTGTGTGCGTGCGTCCGTACAGTATGTCCGTAACCTGCCAAATAAATCATGTTAAAGTCAGAATATAACTCTTAATAAATGAGTTTTTGAAGAAATAATGCACGTGTTATTCTTTTTCTTTGGATGTGTGCTGATGTCATTAAGGGGTGCAACTCAAAATGTATCTGCTCGTTCATTTACTGTCTCAAATTAATCGTCTTGTGAAACATCTCAGAGCTCAAGGTGACCGTTTTAAAGAACAGCTGGAATTTCTTTAAATGTACTGCCTAGAAATGAATGAACTTATATTACCATATGTTTTAGATGTAAACAAGAGTTATCACAGCACCATCTTGCTATCATTCATATTGTTCAATAAGTGTTCTGGGATAGTGGTGGTCTAATGGTGAGGTGGGGTGAAGATCAGAAGGTTGTGAGTTCAAATCCCGCCAGGAACACCACCACTAGTGTGCCCTTGAGTAAGGCACTTAGCCCTCAGTTACTCCAGGGAGAATGTCCCTGTAATTGGTAATTGTAAGTCGCTTTGGATAAAATTGTCAGCTAAATGTAATGTAATTTTCATGACCTGATGTAAAACAGCAATATTTCTGACTGAAAAATGCCAGTATTTAAAATAAAAACGTATTTAGACGGAGGGATGGATATTCAAACGGTTCATTTCAGTGAAAACAATGAGCTATTACAGAGAAGCAGTGGTGGGCAATTAACATAGTATATTAACCAACAATGCTCATTCAATATGTATACAAAAAAGTAACAGTAAAATAAAAATCTACGGCATTCAATTGTGTTATAGGGGGCTAAAATACAAACATGAATACAATGTTTAAATCTTGTTACTTCGTGGTGGACAGTATTGCAAATAAATGAACTTAATGTTAACATGAATGTGCATTCTTAATTAGTAGTATCAAATAAAGGTAAATGGTATCACGTGATCAGCTCAGGAACTCAAAAGACTGGTCAAATTTAAGATTAGAAAATTAGATCAGTTGGAAAAAAACATTTTTATTTTTAGATTTGAATATAGATTATTTATGTTTGTAAACATTCAGACACAACATACACCCGCATACCAATGTGTGCAGAATAGTTACTGCACATATAACATACATCTCTCCATAGGTGACAATAATCTCACTTTAAGATATCTATGTGTATCTCAGTTTACATATCAACTACTTAAATACAAGCACAGAGAGAAAATGAATAAGAATTATAATCATAATGGCCTGAGGTGGCGTCATTACAATGAGATACATCAAATAGAAGGGAAATAAAAATACACGTACATATAGTAGTAATAATAATAAAAATAAAAAGTATTTCTGTCCACACATTGACAGACTGGGCCTTTAAATGAACACCTCCCTCCCCCTGTTCTTCCAGCAGAAGGCGCTGTTCCATTAATCCCTCCCCCCGCTGTATGTGCAGTAAACACATAACAGGTGAGTTGCATCTACAGAACAGCATCTCAGTGACCCTGTTCCTGTTTACCATCTGTTCTGAGAGACAGACATGGATCCTTATCAGAACCAGAGAGACTACAGGAACCAGCAGAACCCCGGGAGAACCAACAACACAGTTGGAACACCTGGAACATCTGGGGGTGATCAGACACCTGTGGACCCCGGAAAAGAGGACCCTGAAGCCCGGAACACACCTGCGAACAACCGGGAGCCTCAATAGTGAGTTATGATCAAAATACTACTCAGTATTTCGAGCTTAAAGTCCATGTCTTTGTCCCTGACACGCGGTGTAACTTAAAAATAAAAGTGCAAAGGAACATATATTAACTTTTTTTATTTAGTTTAGTTAATGTGTACTATGTTGGTGTAATATTTGATTAGTAAAAAACAGACTGGATGGTAAAAACACATTTTAATTGAGTTTTCCGGTGCTAACTTTCAGTTTCGTTTTGCTGGATTAGAGAGGGATACGATGCCTTCACTGTTTCCCGGAAACCGCACCTGCTTATCTAATGTAGCACTTCAGACTATAGACTGTTGAACACACACATTTTAGTTCTTAACACGAAAAACAACAGCGTGTAATAAGTGACTGAAAGTTTGTACTCGGCAAATAAAATGCATGAATCATTTAATTTATTTGGGCTAATAGAAAAATAAAAGGCGATTTTAGGAAAGCAGAAATATACAACATGACATGAACGCAACGTAGTCAAATGTTTACGAGATAAACAAGTTATTGAGTCGTAATTGAAGGCAGCATCCTACTTGTATTATTATTCCTCATTCATGAAAGCAGCGTTTCCATTCTTTATGTTACTCCTCATCTGTTAGCCTAAACAACAAAGGCCTTTACCAGGTTTAACAATATTTATAAGGTCTTATCTTAACATTTAAGCATATGTTAAATGTACTTTTATACATAAGTTATAATAAAACAACACTGAAAACAACCAGTGATATATAAAACCATTACTTATTGTCTTCATGAAATAGCATTTGAATGGTTTTGATGCACAAGTTGTCGTTTTGTATTCTAATTATAATATTGTATGTACTAAGCATTCATGTTACATCTTTTCATGAAACCCGTAACTATAGCTGTCCTATAATAAATAATAATAATAATATATTTAATTTGTTAGCGCTTTTACAGGTGCTCAAAGACGCTTTACAGATATAGTGAAGGGAAAAGGAAGGAACAACAAATAAATATATAGTAAACAATCACACATTAAAAGCCAGATTGAAGAGGTGAGTTTTTGTGAGTTTTTTGAAGGTGGTGAGGTCAGTGCAGTCTCTGATGGGTTGGGGGAGTGAGTTCCAGAGGGAGGGGGCAGCGACGGAGAAGGCTCTGTCCCCCAGGTCCGGTGATTGGTGCGGGTGGGGATGGATAGGAGGTTGGCATCTGATGAGCGGAGGGCAGCGGGAAGGGGCGTGGTGGTGCAGCAAGTCTGTGAGGTAGGGGGGGGCCTGATTGTTGAGGGCTTTTGTGGGTAATGAGGAGGACTTTGAAGATGATTCTTTGACGGACGGGGAGCCAGTGGAGGATCTGGAGGACGGGAGTGATGTGGTCTCGGGAGCGGGTGTGGTGAGGAGGCGGGCAGCAGAGTTCTGGATATGTTGGAGTTTATTGATTAGGTTGGATGGTATGCCGTAGAGGATGCTATTGCAGTAGTCGAGTCGTGAAGTGATGAATGCATGAATCAGGGTTTCAGCAGCAGAGGAGGAGAGTGATGGGGCGGAGACGGGCAATGTTTTTGAGGTGGAAAAAGGCTGTCCTGGTGATGTGATTTATGTGGTGGTTGAATTTGAGCTGACTGTCGAAGATGACTCCGAGGTTGCGGATGTGAGGGGGGGGGAGATAGAGTGTGGCTGTCAATGGTGAAGTTGAAATTCTGGATGTCTTTGATACGGGATGGGGGGCCAATGATGATGATGTCTGATTTGGCACTGTTCAGTTGGAGATAGTTTGTTTGCATCCATGCTTTTATTTCTGAGAGACAGTTGGTGAGAGTGGAGTGTGTTGTGGGGGTGATGGTTTTTGTTGAGATATAAAGTTGGATGTCATCGGCGTAGCAGTGAAATTGAAGGTTGTGGCGACGAATTATTTTGCCAAGGGGGAGCATATAGAGGATGAAGAGGAGGGGGGCCAAGCACCGAACCCTGGGGGACACCTTGGGACAGAGGAGCAGTGGAGGAGGTGCAGTTGTTGATGTTGATAAACTGATGTCTGTCGGTGAGGTAGGATTTCAGCCAGGAGAGTGCAGTGTCGGTGATGTTCAGTGATGATTCGAGGAGGGACAGCAGGATGGCGTGGTTGATGGTGTCGAATGCTGCGGTGAGGTCGAGGAGGATGAGGATGTTAAGGTTGCCAGAGTCAGAGGAGAGGAGGAGGTCGTTTGTGATTTTGAGAAGAGCTGTTTCGGTGCTGTGTTTTGATCGGAAACCGGATTGAAATGGCTCAAAGAGATCATTGGAGCTGAGGTGGGCTTTAAGTTGTGAGGGCAACGACACGTTCAAGTATTTTGGACAGAAAGGGGAGATTTGAGATGGGCCGGAAGTTGGACATGATGTCAGGTGTGAGTCCAGGTCTTTTGAGAATGGGTGTGACAGCAGCCAGTTTGAGAGAGGGGGGAACTGATCCAGATCTGAGGGAGGAGTTAATGATGGTGGCGATGAGTTGGGAGATGGCAGGGAGGCTCTCTTTAACAAATTTGGAGGGCATTGGGTCAAGTGTGCAGGTGGAGTTTAATTCCAGTCATGAGGTCGGACAGTTGCATGGGGGTCACAGGGGAGAAGTGGGACAGGGGGTGTGAGGTGAAGGGGGGGGAGCCAGGAGGGAAGGTGGGGGGTGCTGATGAGGGTGTCAGATTGCTGTAAATGTTGCTGATTTTGGTTTGGAAAAACGAGAGGAAGGAGTTGCACTGTTCGGTGGTGAAGGATGAGGTGGCGTTGTCACAGGGTTTGAGAAGTTTGCTGATGGTGGAGAACAGACGCTTGGGGTTGCTGGAGCCAGACTGAATGAGTTGTGAGTAGTAATTAGACCGGGCTGCTTTGAGTGCGTTACTGTACTGCTGGAGATAGTCTTTGTAGATTTGAAGATGGACTGTTAGTGTGGTTTTCTTGTGTTGGCGTTCAAGTTGACGTTTCCCTTGATTTCATTTGGCGGAGTTCAGGGGTATACCAGGGGGCGGAGTGTATGAAAGAGACATGTTTTGTTTTTGTGGGGCCAGTTCATTGAGACAGAAGGAGAGGGTGCTGTTATAATAGTCCACAAGTTCAGATGGGTTTTCCGAAGTGGGGAGGGGGGAGACAGACATCTTGCAGGTAATGGAGGCAGTGATTGCTGAAGGTGAGATGGATTTGAGATTTCTGTAGGTTATTGTGCGTTTTTGCTTTTGGGCGGGGATGGGGATGTTGATGTCCATGAGGATGGCCAGGTGATCAGAGATGTGGAGATTGAGGCTGGACAGATGGTGGATGGTGAGACCAGTGGAGCAGACCAAGTCCAGGATGTGACCACGGCTGTGTGTTGGGAAGTTGATGTGTTGAGAGAAGTTGCAACAGTGAAGGGTTTCCTTAAATTCAGAGGCATATTTGCAGGTTTGGGTCGTCAACATGAATGTTAAAATCACCTAAGAGGAGAACAGATGGGGATATGGCAGAAAGCTGAGTGAGGATGTCAGAGAGGTCGGAGAGAAAGGAGGGGTTTGGCTTCGGGGGACGGTAGATGATGGCTGTGACCAGGGGAGTGGGACCAGAGAGTTTAAAGATCAGGTGTTCAAATGAAGAAACATCAGGGATGGGGATTATGGTAGCTTTTATTTCCTTTCTGATAATAGCAGCTATACCACCACCCCGCCCTTGTGGGCGAGGTTTGTCAATGTATGTGAATCCTGCTGGGGTGATTTGATTTAAAGAAAAATAGTCCAGGGGTTTTTGCCATGTTTCGGTCAGATACAGAAAGTCCAGGTTATTGTCTTTAATGAATTCATTCAGAATGTGGCTTTTATTGTGGATGGAGCGTGTGTTGAGCAGGGCTGCTCTGAGGTGGCGTTGCATTGGGGGGGGGTTGTGTGGACCGGGGGAGTGGAAGGAGATTGGTCAGATTCACGTGTTGTTTGTTGTGATGGCGTAGTATGGGCGTGTGACAGGACCGAATGGACGGGATGGAGTGTGGAGACGTGGAATGAAATAAAAACTTACGGCCAGAGCCTCTGTGTGAAGGACGGCGTTTGCGGAGTATTTCATAATCCGCGAGGATGTCCATGCAGTCCGGACGCAGGCGGTTATTGAAGGAGCGGAGATCTGACAGGGAGTAGAGCGGCGGCATGATCCGGTGAAGTGGCGCTAGCACGGAGCTAGCTAATGCTGGGGACCCGGCAGCAGAGACCAGGAGCCGGATGACCGTGGAAGAAGGAGCGGTGTGAGTCCAGATAAAATGAGAATTATAATCCACAGCATATCAGGAGAATAATTCCAGTGGTTTCCAGAGGAGAATCGTAGGAGGTGCTGACAGCCTGGTGCAGAGTGGGAGCCGGGTGACCAGCCTACTAGCTGGTTAGCTAGCTTGATAGCCACCGGCTGTAGGCGGCAGGGAGAGACGATGTCGGCGGGGAAGCCGGCTGATCGCAGCGGGATGGGAAGACCCACACGAGCCGCGGAGTTAGGGTGGAGTTGGGGTGGAGACAGAAATGTTAGCTCGGCAGACGTCAGGGAGCCGAGGAGCATCTAGGTAGCAGCCTGCTAGGTCCGATAATGCTAGCTAGCTAGCGGGCTAGGGACCGGTGAGCAGGAAAGAGATGACAACAAATATCTGTCGATTCGATATAGAGATGCTGCTATTTTCGCTGATGACTGACGTTTCAAAAGTAGAGAGCCAGACAGGAGAGGTTCTGATCTGGACTAAAGAACAATATTTTGGGCGGAGGAGCGGCGAACAAACAACGCCAGCACCCTCGGCGACCCGGGAAAATCGTGAATTTTCAACTCCAATCTATGTATTGGAGTTGAATATAAATATAACTACATTTTACACATGATAAATCCAAGGTAGTTGGGTTTATCATGGGAACAGAAATCTACTTGTTTACGTTTGAAAGACTTTCCAAACTTGTATTTAGTGCTTTTTACACACCAAAAACACGTGTACGAGTTATTGGCCTATCAGTACAGAGAGAAGTTAAACCTGGACGAATCTGATTCAAGACGAATAATATAAACCGAGTATACCGTCTTATCTTTTACACGCTTTGTATCCTGACAGCTCCAGACACCAAGGTTTCACTAACCCTCTCTCTCTGTCTCCATCCTCAGCTCCGTTGGGTTTACGATGATCCCGCCCAATGAATCCCGACGAAGCAAGACTCAAATGAGTATGCCGACATCACATCCTTCAAACACCAAATAATGTTCCTACATGTTGAAATGTATTTCCCGAATAACAAAGCTCTGTGTCGCTGCAGTGGCTCAGAAGGAACTGGAGGAGCTTCAGAAGTGGAAAGAGGAAAATAAACCCAAGCCTGTGCAGCCCGTCTCCGAGAAGCTGGGTGAACGAGTACACTCAGCCTTTTGCACAGCTTTATTCTTATGTGTTGTGTGCTTATGCATTTGTTTACTTACTGATTTGTTGTCATGTGTTTTAATTGATCAAGGTGGGAACGCAACATTGTCTGCAGTCAGGGAGAAGCAGCATTTAGAATTACATCACGCCAAACTGCAGAAGAAGGTACTTCCTCACACGTTGTTATTAACACAGAATACACTCAATGCATACGCCCGTAGCCCTTAGATGCCCAAGTGGGTCTTTTTGGACCCGGTGAGGTTTTCTTACAGTATCTCTGTAATTACACTTTTTTATCATTTCATATTCCAGCTATTCCTCAAAAAACATGTTTTGGATATCACGCCATTCACATTTTAAATTTACATTTTAAGAAATTGTAGTTTTTGTATTTCTACCCCAAGCTTCCATAAGTGGGACCCGCATGCATTTCCTATGGAACCTTTGATTCTTATCACCTGTTGCTGTCAGGAATACATTCACTGTAGAACACACAGACGACATCACAAGGGACACCTCTCTCACTACCCGATCTGACCCCCTGCCCGATCTGTACTGCGCATGTGCGAGATGGTCCGCCATATTGGACAACTCCGTACGGCAACCCAAGTAGGACACTTGACACAGTGGAAATGAATGTAACTTCTGTTAGACAGCCATATGCCATACATTCACAGTAAATATGTATTCAGTATGATAGCTGTCTAACAGAAGTTAAATCCATGTCTCACTTATTCTGACAAAGTACTTAACCCCAAATAAAAGAACCCAATAAAAAGAGTTGTTAAATAATAGTGAAGTCACGTTGTAATAACAATAACTCATCTGTGTCAAGTGTCCTAGTTGGGTTGCCGTACGGAGTTGTCCAATATGGCGGACCATCTCGCACATGCGCAGTACCGATCGGGCAGGGGGACGGATCGGGTAGTGACAACCTCTCAGGAAGATTATCTTACACAGCAAGATCTGATACCTGTCAGTGTCATAATAATAATACATTATATTTGGATCGGGCTTTTCAAGGACTCAAAATCACTTTACAATATAAATTAAAATCTAAAATATTTCTAGTGAACCAAAATATAATACTAAATATTAAACACGTGGCATACCAACACATATTATTCTAATACGGGTCCTTTTTGACCCACTTATGGAAGAGTGTAGGGTCCAGTCACTCTCAAGGGCATCTAAGGGTTAAGAGTGATTACTGTGTTCTGTGAGAAACACATGTATTAACAGATGGTTGAGATGCAAGGACAGATGTTGGTTGAATCCCAAATAACATTCATGGCTAAATTGAAGCAAGTGTGCCTGCAGGATTCTAGCTGTTCATGGTTGAAAGCACTTATTGGAGGTCGCTTTGTCGTCAGCTCAATAAATACAACATATGTGTGTTTGAAGCTGAAACAGCAGGAGGCGGACAAGAAGAAGAGGCAAGAGGAGGACGAGGAGAACCAGAAGATGAAGGATAAACAGCGGGAGAGGGTGAGAACAACATTTAATCATCAGTAAGTAGAGGGGCCTTTGGAGAGCGCTGATCTCAACAGAGGTCGTTTCTGTAAGCCGTCAATGTTTCCTGTTTACTCTCAAATTAAACGGCTTCTTCCTCGGCCAACACCTTCTACTCCGTTCCATGAAGATAAGGTGCTTTCTCTGAGATCCTGCTGACAAACTCAACCGTGAGCATTAGGTCACGTGTGATGTGCTCTATCCGAACCGCTCAGACTGACACTTAAAGCGTCTTTGAGCTCTGGGAAAAGCGCTATAACAATTAAATGTATTATTATTATTAAACTCATTTTGAGTTTCATGCACTGTTGGAAAGAGGGGATTCGTAGCTGGTCTCAACATGTCCCAATGTCCTCTTTGCAAGTTCAATTAATACACGGGTGAATGTGGAAAGGTATCATACGCAGACACAAACAGAGGATGCATTTCCAGTGGTTGGATCCATTTTAGTTTGAGGTTTTTTGAAGAGGTTGTACAATAACACGGTTTCATTCTGTCTGTGAGTTGTGGGGTCGTAGCTGTTAGCATCTGCAGTCTGCTGTAACTTATACCCCCATTTATACACCTGTGTGCGTCTAATCAGCGCCACCAAGTGGAGCAATTTGGGGTGAAGTGTCTCAGGGACACAACGACATGCTGACTGCAGTGGGACTCGAACTTACTACCCTCTGATTCGAAGATCAGCGCATTAACCGCATTAACCCACTGCGCCACACGCCTCCCTTGACATGCCAACACTACACATAACTCCTACGCTGGAGATATCCCTTTGTTCTCCAGATATAAAGCTGAGCCACGTTTATGAGGAAAACGCCTTCAAAGCTTGAAGTACATTCTTAAAAATATACAAGCCAAAGTTATTTAAAGAGTGGGCTCCAAGCGTCATATTCTAGGGGATATTTACCCCTGGAAACACCCCCATTGGGACCACAATTGGGGCTAAGTCGAGTAAGATGTGAAGGTGTCATTCTGCCTTTACTAGCTTCAACAATGTTTTTATCATCTGACTATTGCAAAGACTTGGTTGAAAATCAAACAAAAACCCCAAAGTGACACGAGTTCTTGACATGAACCACGTTTATATTTCAAAATGAGGTGTTTGTTACATCCCACTGATTTCAATAGAGCGGAACACATATAAGTACTTGGCATTCAAGCAGAAGCTCAGTTCATTAAGACTTACACAACTGCTTTAAATCCCTCGCCACCCCATCAACTTATATTTCAATTCAGAACCAATCATTAGAGAATGGAGAAAAGCAAACATTGAGCCGATCCGGTATATTAAACACCCTTTGGTGAGTTATTTAAACCCCATCTAATCTGTTATGTTTCAGTCGGCACAGAGGTTTCCGGAGTGCTTTCTGACAAACCCCAGAGATCAGGAACGCTCTGTTTTGAGAGGAGGTGGAAAAAGCGAAGTTTCAGCCAGATGCAGAAACACATTCAATCTGAGATCCAGTTCATTGTACTTCGATTGGAGGATGTGGAACAGGCTGAGTATCAACATCTGTAAACAGCCAAGTTTACAGAGGAACATATAGGATGACAAACAATCTAGTTGAGTGGCAAACTAAAATACGAAAAACTCCAACCGTCATCCTTATCAAAGCTCTAGATCAGGGGGGTCCAAAGTGTTTTCACCGAGGGCCACATACAGAAAAATATAGAAGGGCTGGGCCACTCACTAGAGATACTTTGCCTCATAAGGTCTGTTATAAATTGGAAAGGTCAATCCAATGTAGGTTCATTATTCTTGGTACGTGGATTAACACGTGAATAGTGTGTAATATATTTGAACATATATTTAAGAAGTAAGACAAGCAGAAGTTTATTATACTTAAGTCATTATACTTCTTTAATTTGCTGAGTGAGGGCCGATTAAAAATGGTCCGCTGGCCGCATTTGGCCCCCGAGCCGTAGTTTGGACACCCCTGAGCTGCGTTATTTCAAACATGATCTCAAAGCAAAGCTGAATGTGAGAAACCTGCTCTCAAAGACTGAGAGTCTGTGCTTTGTTCAAGTGAATGACTGTAAAGGAAGGAGGGGACGCCCGGACTGTCTTGAACATTAAGACTCTTGCTGGCAGTGAAATGAATTCGGCTCTTTGAAATAATGTTGATTTGAAAATTCAAAGAAAGATACTTTATTATTTATTTGGGATTTGTGTAATCTAAAGCTTAGTGCAGTTTTTCTTCCTCAAAGCTTATCAGTTCAATTTGAAATGAAAGTTCCACAATCCTTCCCTCTATAGATAAACTTGTGCAAACAAAGTTTTGTAACCTGATTACTTTCCGTTTCGGTTGGATCAAGCGAAAAGAAAAATGTGTGTATTATGTTCGATACATGTGTCAAACTCGAGGCCCGGGGGCCAAATCCGGCCCGTGGTGGATTTAATTTCGGCCCGCAGGATCATTTCTAATCACTATTAGATCTGGCCCTCCGGTATATTGCACCTTCACTCCATCCTGAGGGTCTCCTCCGCTCAGAGCCTGAGCCCAAACATTGATGACCTTGCCCCCAAGAGGAGATGCCAAGTATCTGAGCTAGCATCACAGAGCAGCACACTGAGTTCAAAGGATGCTTCCTTCTGCACTTTCTCTCTCACGACAACAGGGCATGTTTGGTTTCTCTGTGAGGGGAATAGTTTTTAGAAGCTGTTGTTGGTCTGTGGAGAAATGTACTCATAAGAAATGAGTCTGGAGAAGCTGCAGATAGAGCCATAAGAAATGAGTCTGGAGAAGCTGCAGATAGAGCCATAAGAAATGAGTCTGGAGAAGCTGCAGATAGAGCCATAAGAAATGAGTCTGGAGAAGCTGCAGATAGAGCCGTAAGAAATGAGTCTGGAGAAGCTGCAGATAGAGCCATAAGAACTGAGTCTGGAGAAGCTGCAGATAGAGCCATAAGAAATGAGTCTGGAGAAGCTGCAGATAGAGCCATAAGAAATGAGTCTGGAGAAGCTGCAGATAGAGCCAATAAGAAATGAGTCTGGAGAAGCTGCAGATAGAGCCATAAGAAATGACTCTGGAGAAGCTGCAGATAGAGCCATAAGAAATGAGTCTGGAGAAGCTGCAGATAGAGCCCGTAAGAAATGAGTCTGGAGAAGCTGGCAGATAGAGCCATAAGAAATGAGTCTGGAGAAGCTGCAGATAGAGCCATAGAATGAGTCTGGAGAAGCTGCAGATAGAGCCATAAGAAATGAGTCTGGAGAAGCTGCAGATAGAGCCATAAGAAATGAGTCTGGAGAAGCTGCAGATAGAAGCCATAAGAAATGAGTCTGGAGAAGCTGCAGATAGAGCCATAAGAAATGAGTCTGGAGAAGCTGCAGATAGAGCCATAAGAAATGAGTCTGGAGAAGCTGCAGATAGAGCCGTAAGAAATGAGTCTGGAGAAGCTGCAGATAGAGCCATAAGAAATGAGTCTGGAGAAGCTGCAAGATAGAGCCATAGAAATGAGTCTGGAGAAGCTGCAGATAGAGCCATAAGAATGAGTCTGGAGAAGCTGCAGATAGAGCCATAAGAAATGAGTCTGGAGAAGCTGCAGATAGAGCCGTAAGAAATGAGTCTGGAGAAGCTGCAGATAGAGCCGTAAGAAATGAGTCTGGAGAAGCTGCAGATAGAGCCATAAGAATGATCTGGAGAAGCTGCAGATAGAGCCATAAGAAATGAGTCTGGAGAAGCTGCAGATAGAGCCATAAGAAATGAGTCTGGAGAAGCTGCAGATAGAGCCATAAGAAATGAGTCTGGAGAAGCTGCAGGTAGAGCCATGAGAAATGAGTCTGGAGAAGCTGCAGATAGAGCCATAAGAAATGAGTCTGGAGAAGCTGCAGATAGAGCCATAAGAAATGAGTCTGGAGAAGCTGCAGGTAGAGCCATAAGAAATGAGTCTGGAGAAGCTGCAGATAGAGCCATAAGAAATGAGTCTGGAGAAGCTGCAGATAGAGCCATAAGAAATGAGTCTGGAGAAGCTGCAGATAGAGCCATAAGAAATGAGTCTGGAGAAGCTGCAGATAGAGCCATAAGAAATGAATGCAGCTGATTATTTAATGTTTAATGTTGTTTTTATAGCAATCATTGAAGCTTTGTTAGTTCCAGGTTTAATATGTGCAATAAGTTCATTTCAATAAGTTCTGCAATAAACATTGAACCAGTCCGGCCCTCCACTAGCACCCATTTTTTATTTTGAGTTTGACCCCCCTGAAAGACAACAGAACAATGTGACCTTAGAAAAGAAGAAACCAAGGATCAGAGATTTGCTTAAAAAAGTCAGAAAATGCTCCGTGTGAGTTCAACACACACAGTTAAGTTCACACACACTATTTGATGAACGTATAGGTTCACCTGCCGAATGAAAAACAGAACAAAGGAAGCAAAGAAAGTGAAAACCATGAAGCAGATCCAAGCAGTCGAAGTAACAGAACAGAACCGCTACAGAGAAGAGATACCATCTGATCCTTTGTGTGTAGAAGTGCATAATAATCCAAGTTTTAGGAATGTATTAATCTGATTACATCTTTTCTATTTAACTGTAAGTGAATACAGTTTCCTGATGACTTAATAATCCCGTTGCATACATTCTGTTACCCAGGCCCGCTAATACATGCAAATAAGAGGCTGATATATCAAAGCAACAATCTTGCTAAAAGATATATTATTTATTCGATAATTGTCATTTTGTGGAGTGTCACTCTTCTTACTTTGTAGAAAACTTTATTTAAAGTGTTTGAACATTGCAACATATAATTGCCAGACACACAACGCTAGATACACAAATCACAACAATAAGACATACATTAACACCATAAATACAAAATGTGTATTGTCTTTCTAAAGGGTTTTTATTCTTCTTAGGTCAGCTTGTGTCACTCTTCCACTGCATGGCACTAGTTTGTCTTCCCTCAGTGAGAAGCAATACCATTGCTGGCCTCTAGATGTCAGCAGAGTGTCTTCCCTCACATTACACCCTGAGAAGCACCTGATGAATGCTCTCCTCCGAAACCAAAGTCAGCTCCTCTCAGACTTCTCATACCTCACGCCTGGCCCTCAATGTGACATATATCGGTTATTAGACTGCTGTGTGGAAAGCTCATTAATACTCAGGCCTTCTCCATGTTGCACCACCACCTCTTTGAAGCCATAGGAATGTTCCGGTAATCCGTCAAAAGTACACACATCCTTTACTCAAGTAGAAGTACAGATACTCGTGTTTCAAAATACTCTGGTGAAAGTAGAAGTACTGACTAAACTTCTTTACTCAAGTTAATGTAAAGAGGCTTTGAAGTGTACTTCAGTAAAAAATACCCATAGCTAGCAGCTGTTTTAAAGAGTACCTGACCTCCCTTTATATCAATAGAACAATAATGTCATTGTTAGCTAATGAATGTTTCCATGCTGAACAACGGCAACATGACAACGTTTCCATTGGTCCCTCTTCTTTAGAGAAGACCAGGAAGTGATGGATACACGGATCGTGTTCAAATCAATAGGCACGCAATGACTCTAAAGAATAATGATCACGCATCAAACACACATTCAGACTAAAGGAACCAGCTGTTTGGGAAATGAGAGAAGTAGAAAGTACAGGTATTTGAGTTCAACATGTAAGAAGTAGAAGTACAGGTATTTGAGTTCAACATGTAAGAAGTAGAAAGTACAGGTATTTGAGTTCAACATGTAAGAAGTAGAAAGTACAGGTATTTGAGTTCATCATGTAAGAAGTAGAAAGTACAGGTATTTGGGTTCAACATGTAAGAAGTAGAAAGTACAGGTATTTGGGTTCAACATGTAAGAAGTAGAAAGTACAGGTATTTGAGTTCAACATGTAAGAAGTAGAAAGTACAGGTATTTGAGTTCAACATGTAAGAAGTAGAAAGTACATGTATTTGGGTTCAACATGTAAGAAGTAGAAAGTACAGGTATTTGAGTTCAAACATGTAAGAAGTAGAAAGTACAGGTATTTGAGTTCAACATGTAAGAAGTAGAAAGTACAGGTATTTGAGTTCAACATGTAAGAAGTAGAAAGTACATGTATTTGGGTTCAACATGTAAGAAGTAGAAAGTACAGGTATTTGAGTTCAACATGTAAGAAGTAGAAAGTACAGGTATTTGGGTTCAACATGTATGAAGTAGAAAGTACAGGTATTTGGGTTCAACATGTAAGAAGTAGAAAGTACAGGTATTTGAGTTCAACATGTAAGAAGTAGAAAGTACAGGTATTTGGGTTCAACATGTAAGAAGTAGAAAGTACAGGTATTTGGGTTCAAAATGTAAGAAGTAGAAAGTACAGGTATTTGAGTTCAACATGTAAGAAGTAGAAAGAACAGGTATTTGTGTTCAACATGTGAGAAGTAGAAAGTACAGGTATTTGTGTTCAACATGTGAGAAGTAGAAAGTACAGGTATTTGTGTTCAACATGTGAGAAGTAGAAAGTACAGGTATTTGTGTTCAACATGTGAGAAGTAGAAAGTACAGGTATTTGTGTTCAACATGTAAGAAGTAGAAAGTACAGGTATTTGTGTTCAACATGTAAGAAGTAGAAAGTACAGGTATTTGTGTTCAACATGTGAGAAGTAGAAAGTACAGGTATTTGTGTTCAACATGTGAGAAGTAGAAAGTACAGGTATTTGTGTTCAACATGTAAGAAGTAGAAAGTACAGGTATTTGTGTTCAACATGTAAGAAGTAGAAAGTCAAAAGTCGTCAGGAAAATAATTAGTGGAGTAAAGTACTGATACCAGAAACATGTACTTAAGTACAGTAACAAAGTATTTGTACTTCCTACCATACCATAGCTTCTCTTGGACAACTGGACTTAAAATCACACTGTACATTTTACATTTATATTCAATCTAATATTTAATATAATATTCATCACATACTTATGTACTGTATATATAATATCCTGCTTTATAAATACAGAGTGAGCAGAACTTCAGCTCTTCGTATTATTACATGGTTAAAAGTGACTCAATAAATATTGTGACTTTCTCACAATACACACATTGTCTTTGTATTTCCTACACACACTTTGACTTGGTTGAAACAGACGGTGTTGCATGCTCTAAGCTCTGACGGTAAATCACAGAGAGATAAGCAGAACATTCAATTACAGTATTTTTATTATTATTTTGCTTTGTGGGAAAAAAACGGAAACACCCGGAGAAAACCCTGTGTCCTGAAAATGGTAAATGGACTGTACTTATATAGCGCTTTATCCAGTCTTTACGACCCCTCAAAGCGCTTTACATACTACATGTCATTCACCCATTCACACAGAGCAGTACAACTTGCTCTAGGACCTAACATTCACACACATCCACACACCGTTGGCCATCAGGAGCAACTCAGGGTTAAGTATCTTGCCCAAGGATACATCGACATGTTGGCTGCACGGGCTGGGATCGAACCCACGACCTTCTGGTTGAAAGACGACCGCACTCCCTCGCAGCCACAGTCGCCCTCGAAAGACTGAAAAGTTGACTTTAATCAAATATATTAGCTAACACATTTCACACAACTGTATTAGGTTAGTTGACAGCAATAATATTACGTTTGAATACAAAATAATAGGTTCTACTTAATGCTATGGCTAAATGTAAAGTGGGAAACACCAAATGACGTAAGAATGAGAAAGGTGCTGTGACCAATAATAAGTTAACTGTAGATAAACTCAAATGCTCTTTAGACTTGATGTGAGTCTTCTCAGGATGACCAAACACTTTGAACTCAAATGTGCGTTTATAAAGAGAGGTGACAAGTCTCTCTAAAGCCATGCGGGATGCAATCACTGATTTGCAGTCACTCACGTTGCTAACGTGCGCCACAGAGGTAGCAATGAGGGTGACTCATCCTATGTGTGAGGCCTCAGGGTACACACACTGCGTTGTGATGGATGACACCAAACGTAAACATAACGTGGGTTAGTTTCCCTTGAGGGCTCCGATGGGTTAAATGTGTTTGGATAAATATATATTTAAAGTGTGTGGGACTTAAAACGGTAAATAGGGAAACAAAGCAAAGCAAATACATGCAACCATTATGCACATAGCAACGATGCCTAGCAACAGGCTGAGACAAACAAACAGGGAACCTTTGAAGAGGATTACTGCAGAAATATGCTAAGTATTTGAAGTGAAATGAAGCAAAGACCGCAGAGGGCAACCGAGTGCATTTCCTGTTTGGTGCAGAACCAGTTTGTATAATGTGGGATTTATCAAGAAGAGAAGCTGAAATCATGTAATCAGTCGGTAGCCGATAATAATCAATGGAAATTGAAATAACGCTGATTTATACTGACACGTGTATTTACTTTTAAATATGCATGTTGTCCTGGAATTGGTCAAGGAAGAAGTTATTTAGGATGGCACGAGAGGAAGAAGGAACACACAGCCCACCTGAGTGAGGCTCACATAGTATAAAGTCTACTATACACACACACACACACACACACACACACACACACACACACACACACACACACACACACACACACACACTATGTAATTATCTCCTGTCAGTCAGAGGAATATTCTCTGGAAAGTCGTCTGACAGACTCTCGGCGTGCGGCCAAATGAAAGCAGTCCCTCCCGTCTGTAATCATCTCAGATTGACTTTCTGAGTGTAACACCTGAAGCCGTGCAGCTAGGACACCTGCCACTATCATCGCCTGCTGCACTTAAGCACTGAATGCTGCCGTACGTGCGCATGCTACATGTTCTGTTATTTGGTTTGATTTATTTTTAACTTTTCCAATATGATCCAGTTTACTATATGCATATATTCCACACTCTGAAAACAGATGGTTCCACACTCCTAATCAGTTCCACATGGACATGTTGTACATGGCGTTTAGACGCCTTCAAATGCTTATAGTATAAAGTCTACTATACACACACACACACACACACACGCACACACGCACACACGCACACACACACACACACACGACTTCAGGGGACATTACATTGACTTACATGCATTTTCTGGAGACTTATCCTAACCTTAACCATAACCAACACATGCCTAACCCTTACTAAGTCTTCACCCTAAAATGAATTATTCCCCTCATGGGGACCTCCCACACACACACACACACACACACACAGTGGATCTTAGAACAGCAAACTCCATTGAAATGTTTAAAAGCAAATTAAAAACTATTATTATTACACACGCCCACAAATAGAGAGTTTAACATATGAAAACAAAATGATAGATAGATTCAACTTATTGTCATTACACAGTACAGGTACCGAAACGGGTTCTCTGCATTTGACCCATCCTAGTGTTAGGAGCAGTGTGCTGCCATTATGAACGGTGCCCGGGGAGCAGTGTGGGGAACGGTGCCTTGCTCAGGGACTCCTCGGTAGCACTTGGTCTTTCCGGGACTTGAACTGGTGACCTTCCAGTTGCCAAGCCAAGTCCCTATCGACTTAGCCACCACCGCCCCTGATCTGAAGCAAGAGGGTGCTTAAATGTATCTCCTTGTATAATGTGGGGGTTTCTGGTTGCAGACTC
Organism: Harpagifer antarcticus; assembly: GCA_902827135.1. Classification (NCBI taxonomy): domain Eukaryota; kingdom Metazoa; phylum Chordata; class Actinopteri; order Perciformes; family Harpagiferidae; genus Harpagifer; species Harpagifer antarcticus. Next base: position 115,102 of record CADEHL010001476.1, on the reverse strand, counting down.
AAACAGAGAAGCTGGTGTCAGTCAGTCAGTACCCACTAAGGCCAATGATACTCATATGTACTGCAGTGATTATTGCAGAACACATCCAGTATTCTGGTCTGTAATTACTCATAACTTGGTGTGCGACTTGCTGCAGTCTGACGTGAAAAACATGACTTTAAAGTTCATGAAAATATAAAAGTAACCTGATGTGTTTTAGATAACAAGCATAAGAATACACAAGTAGAAGAGCACTGGGAGAACAGAACTCATCAAAGGCTTTTCCATAATGTGTGCGACCGCGCCAACATTTGATGGGTTTCCTCTTTGGCCGAGCTTCACCCTTCCCCTCAAAGCAAGGCCAGTGTTTTCTCCTGATGACAAACAAACAACTTCTTGGCGGAGGTAATAAAAGCAATCAATTTCAGGATGAAGTAAATACAGCAGAGCGTGACTTTGAAGCATGTCAACATATGCGGTGTTTTCCAATTCCAGCATCTACAAGATTAGGAATCATCCATTTAGTTTCAGTGTATGTGATAGTTCTGTAAGATGATACATCCCATTCTCAATCCTATTGTCCTTTAATACTTGAACCCTCTCAGTCCTCTGAAAGGTCTGTGTGTGTGCCAGCTAAGGACAACGTGTGTTTCTATGGCTGAGGTTTTCATTTTGAGATTCTGGCAGCTCCACCGTGTTTACTGTTATGTACTGTTCGAAACGAGGCGGGAGTCCAGTAGCAGGGATGAGCTGGAGTGAACTGACTCTATGTGGTTTGAACGGTTAATAATTCATCTGTATCGAACTCCCCAAAACCAAAGTGGGTCAGGACAGATTCACGACCCAGAGGCATGTTTTTACTCAGCGATATCACGTCTGTAGACTAAGCAGAGGTGGTTTTACATTACTGTGGATCAGAGGTGGGAAGCAGTGGAGTACACATACTGCGTTACTGTACTTAAGTACATGTTTCTGGTGTCAGTACTTTACTCCACTAACACACACATTTCGCTTGATTGCATTTGATATTGAGGTCATCCAAAAGTAACGGAAAGTAATCACTGTTGTTGAAACAAGTTTATCTATAGAGGGAAGGATTGTGGAACTTTCAAATTGACTTTCAAAACTGCACTAAGCTTTAGATTATACAAATCCCAAATAAATAATAATGTATCTTTCTTTGAATTTTCAAATCAACATTATTTCAAAGAGCCTAATTCATTTCACTGCCAGCAAGAGAGAAGAGGGACCAATGGAAACGTTGTCATGTTGCCGTTGTTCAGCATGGAAACATTCATTAGCTAACAATGACATTATTGTTCTATTGATATAAAGGGAGGTCAGGTACTCTTTAAAACAGCTGCTAGTTATGGGTACTTTCTACTGAAGTACATTTCAAAGCCTCTTTACTTTGACTCGAGTAAAGAAGTTTAGTCAGTACTTCTACTTTCACCAGAGTATTTGTAAACACCAGTATCTGTACTTCTACTCGAGTAAAGGATGTGTGTACTCTTGCCCTCTCCATACCTCTCCTTGTGACAGATGTTTTGTGATGTTTTGCAGGCGGAGCTTCTGGAAGAGAGGCGGCGTCAGGAGGATCAGAGGAGGACGGATCAGCACAGACCGGATCACATCAGGTCAGAAGGATCAGGTTCACCTCGCTGTCACACTGCGGTGTCGCTTGTTTTCTGTTGTTTCTCACTCTGCGAAGGATGTAGCATCAGATGACACACTCTGCAGACCGTCACAAAGGAAGCGCCCGATGTCTGACCCTCCGCTGACCTCCAGTGTAATTATCATCATAGTTGCATTTTACTGTCAGGCAGCAGAAAGGGAAAACAGATCATATCGGTTCTTAGTATCACAGGAAGGATGCAGACTTGAGGTTTACCTCTGTGTGCACTGGGAAGCAGTTTGTTTTCTAATTTGCCTGTGAAAGGAAATCGTCCTTTAAAGTCATCAGAGGATCTATTTGATATTAGATGTGGCACTAATTAGATAGTTTGTCCACACACATGCCATATCCCCCAGAAGTGCGTCAGGCCACTTTAAATCAACAATAAGCAAGTTGTCTGTGGAGGAAATGGCTTTCCGAGGAGCATCGCTGGCGTCCTTACAAGAGCAACACAAAGCAGAGACAGCAGACCAACGTGTGAACCTGCAGGAACAATGAGGAGATTTAGCAGCGAGGGACAAACAAACTTCCTCAACTCGGTTGTGGCCGTGCGTCTGTGGAGGACAGGAATCCTCCTCAGACCTCTGTGGAGGACAAGAATCCTCCTCAGACCTCTGAGGAGGATTCTTGTCCTCCACAGAGGTCTGAGGAGGACAGGAATCCTACACAGAGGTCTGAGGAGGATTCCTGTCCTCCACAGAGGTCTGAGGAGGACAGGAAACCTCCTCAGACCTCTGTGGAGGACAGGAATCCTCCACAGAGGTCTGAGGAGGACAGGAATCCTCCTCAGACCTCTGTGGAGGACAGGAATCCTCCACAGAGGTCTGAGGAGGACAGGAATCCTCCTCAGACCTCTGTGGAGGACAGGAATCCTCCACAGAGGTCTGAGGAGGACAGGAATCCTCCTCAGACCTCTGTGGAGGACAGGAATCCTCCACAGAGGTCTGAGGAGGACAGGAATCCTCCTCAGACCTCAGTGGAGGACAGGAATCCTCCTCAGACCTCTGAGGAGGACAGGAATCCTCCTCAGGTCAGTGGAGGACAGGAATCCTCCTCAGACCTCTGTGGAGGACAGGAAACCTCCTCAGGTCAGTGGAGGACAGGAATCCTCCTCAGACCTCAGTGGAGGACAGGAATCCTCCTCAGACCTCTGTGGAGGACAGGAATCCTCCTCAGACCTCAGTGGAGGACAGGAATCCTCCTCAGACCTCTGGAGGACAGGAATCCTCCTCAGACCTCTGTGGAGGACAGGAATCCTCCTCAGACCTCTGGAGGACAGGAATCCTCCTCAGACCTCTGTGGAGGACAGGAATCCTCCTCAGACCTCTGGAGGACAGGAATCCTCCTCAGACCTCTGGAGGACAGGAATCCTCCTCAGACCTCAGTGGAGGACAGGAATCCTCCTCAGACCTCAGTGGAGGACAGGAATCCTCCTCAGACCTCAGTGGAGGACAGGAATCCTCCTCAGACCTCTGGAGGACAGGAATCCTCCTCAGACCTCAGTGGAGGACAGGAATCCTCCTCAGACCTCAGTGGAGGACAGGAATCCTCCTCAGACCTCTGGAGGACAGGAATCCTCCTCAGACCCTCTGTGGAGGACAGGAATCCTCCTCAGACCTCTGGAGGACATGAATCCTCCTCAGACCTCTGTGGAGGACAGGAATCCTCCTCAGACCTCTGGAGGACAGGAATCCTCCTCAGACCTCTGGAGGACAGGAATCCTCCTCAGACCTCTGGAGGACAGGAATCCTCCTCAGACCTCAGTGGAGGACAGGAATCCTCCTCAGACCTCTGGAGGACAGGAATCCTCCTCAGACCTCTGGAGGACAGGAATCCTCCTCAGACCTCTGGAGGACAGGAATCCTCCTCAGACCTCAGTGGAGGACAGGAATCCTCCTCAGACCTCTGGAGGACAGGAATCCTCCTCAGACCTCTGGAGGACAGGAATCCTATCCTCCTCAGACCTCAGTGGAGGACAGGAATCCTCCTCAGACCTCAGTGGAGGACAGGAATCCTCCTCAGACCTCAGTGGAGGACAGGAATCCTCCTCAGACCTCTGGAGGACAGGAATCCTCCTCAGACCTCAGTGGAGGACAGGAATCCTCCTCAGACCTCTGTGGAGGACAGGAATCCTCCTCAGACCTCTGGAGGACAGGAATCCTCCTCAGACCTCTGTGGAGGACAGGAATCCTCCTCAGACCTCTGTGGAGGACAGGAATCCTCCTCAGACCTCTGGAGGACAGGAATCCTCCTCAGACCTCTGTGGAGGACAGGAATCCTCCTCAGACCTCTGGAGGACAGGAATCCTCCTCAGACCTCAGTGGAGGACAGGAATCCTCCTCAGACCTCTGGAGGACAGGAATCCTCCTCAGACCTCTGGAGGACAGGAATCCTCCTCAGACCTCAGTGGAGGACAGGAATCCTCCTCAGACCTCTGGAGGACAGGAATCCTCCTCAGACCTCTGGAGGACAGGAATCCTCCTCAGACCTCTGGAGGACAGGAATCCTCCTCAGACCTCTGGAGGACAGGAATCCTCCTCAGACCTCTGGAGGACAGGAATCCTCCTCAGACCTCTGGAGGACAGGAATCCTCCTCAGACCTCTGGAGGACAGGAATCCTCCTCAGACCTCAGTGGAGGACAGGAATCCTCCTCAGACCTCTGGAGGACAGGAATCCTCCTCAGACCTCTGGAGGACAGGAATCCTCCTCAGACCTCTGGAGGACAGGAATCCTCCTCAGACCTCAGTGGAGGGACAGGAATCCTCCTCAGACCTCTGGAGGACAGGAATCCTCCTCAGACCTCTGGAGGACAGGAATCCTCCTCAGACCTCAGTGGAGGACAGGAATCCCTCCTCAGACCTCAGTGGAGGACAGGAATCCCTCCTCAGACCTCAGTGGAGGACAGGAATCCTCCTCAGACCTCTGGAGGACAGGAATCCTCCTCAGACCTCAGTGGGAGGACAGGAATCCTCCTCAGACCTCTGTGGAGGACAGGAATCCTCCTCAGACCTCTGGAGGACAGGAATCCTCCTCAGACCTCTGTGGAGGACAGGAATCCTCCTCAGACCTCTGGAGGACAGGAATCCTCCTCAGACCTCTGTGGAGGACAGGAATCCTCCTCAGACCTCTGTGGAGGACAGGAATCCTCCTCAGACCTCTGGAGGACAGGAATCCTCCTCAGACCTCAGTGGAGGACAGGAATCCTCCTCAGACCTCTGGAGGACAGGAATCCTCCTCAGACCTCAGTGGAGGACAGGAATCCTCCTCAGACCTCTGGAGGACAGGAATCCTCCTCAGACCTCTGGAGGACAGGAATCCTCCTCAGACCTCAGTGGAGGACAGGAATCCTCCTCAGACCTCTGTGGAGGACATGAATCCTCAGCTCAGGGAAGAATCCTCCTAGACTCTGGAGGACAGGAATCCTCCTCAGACCTCTGGAGGACAGGAATCCTCCTCAGACCTCTGGAGGACAGGAATCCTCCTCAGACCTCTGGAGGACAGGAATCCTCCTCAGACCTCTGGAGGACAGGAATCCTCCTCAGACCTCTGGAGGACAGGAATCCTCCTCAGACCTCAGTGTCAGGCTCTTGGCTGATGACGATGCAATGTGTGTACTTATTGCAGGAAGACTGAGAGTTTTCTGCAGAGGTTCGACAGGCCGGTGCCGAGTTCCCTGGTGTCAGGCGGTGCTGCACACACTCCATCTCAGGTAAGGAAGCAACTAATGATGTGTGTGAGGGGCACGAGTCTCATCATCCTCATCATCCTCATCATCCTCATCATCCTCATCATCCTCATCATCCTCATCATCCTCACTTATTCACAAGTTAAATACAAGTACAACCAGGAGACATAGTCGAGACATGTGAAATGGGACACCCCAATAAGCTCTAGGCAGAGGTGGGAGAAGTACTCAGACCTTGTACTTGAGTAAAAGTACTCAGATATTGTACTTGAGTAAAAGTAGAAGTACTCAGATCTTGTACTTGAGTAAAAGTACTTAGATATTGTACTTGAGTAAAAGTAGAAGTACTCAGACCTTGTACTTGAGTAAAAGTAGAAGTACTCAGTTCTTATTCTTGAGTAAAAGTAGAAGTACTCAGATCTTGTACTTGAGTAAAAGTAGAAGTACTCAGATCTTGTACTCAAGTAAAAGTAGAAGTACTCATATCTTGTACTTGAGTAAAAGTAGAAATACTCAGATCTTGTTCTTGAGTAAAAGTAGAAGTACTCAGATATTGTACTTGAGTAAAAGTAGAAGTACTCAGATCTTGTACTTGAGTAAAAGTAGAAGTACTCAGATCTTGTACTCAAGTAAAAGTAGAAGTACTCAGATCTTGTACTTGAGTAAAAGTAGAAGTACTCAGGTCTTGTACTTGAGTAAAAGTAGAAGTCCTGCATTCAAAATGTTCCTCAAGTAAAAGTAGAAAAGTATTAGCATCAAAATATAGTGAAAGTAGCGACAGTAAAAGTAGTCCTTGTGCAGATTGTGCAAATATTAAGCATTACAACCCAAACACATTTCCTTCATGCATTTCAGAGGAAAGTGAACTTGTGTCGGAGTTCACTTAAGTGTTATTGGAAGTGCTTCTTAAAGAGAGACAATGTGAAGAGCTTTCTTTAGAGTTATCAATCTCACTCCACATTTCCGCAGACCACACTCGAGCTTTTTTATTCGTGTTCCTACTTTCATTATGCGAGGGTCAATGAGTTTGGATAAGGTCACACAGTCTGTCACTTAGCATATGTTCTACATTAAACAGGCATTGTGAAAGATATGACACCCTCTCTGGGTCCCAGGGTTCAGTCTTGAGCTGTGGCTGTGGGGTCGGAGGCCGAAGCGCTCATTCACACCGTCACTCTGTGGGCTGAATTCATACTGAGAATCCTCATCGTCATGGCAGCGCTGGCATTACGTGGTGTCTCCTGCAGGGGGTGAGGAGTCAGATCCCCCTGCGGTGATCCCCTGATCGGAGCCGGGGCACACATGGTGGAGTAAAAGGACAGTGTGGATACCAGTGTAACTGTTGGAGACTGTGGCTCAGTGGGGGAGTGTGTTGATGTTCTGATCAGGGGAGCACTGGTTCAATCCCCACTGCAGTCAGCATGTCGTTGGGCAAGACACTCCTGTGGGGATTGTCCACAGTATGGATGGTATGTAAGTCACTTTGGATAAAAGCGTCTAACATGTAACATTTCTCTGTAACGCTTCACCGTTGGTTACATTACATAACTTCTAAGAACAGAATGATCTTGTTACTTACTTTAAGGTCTTTGCATAACGGTAGGACAGAAAACATTAACAAAATGTCCTTTTTCACTCACGAGTTCATCGATGAGGACACAGCGTAACAATGTCAGAGTCTCATAGAGATAAACAGGCTTGTTGTAAATATCGTGCTGCCCGTTTTATACATATTGATCAAGATACAGGCAGGAACACTTTAGCAAGCTACCTGCAGCAGAGTTATGATGGAAACAGGTCTGTGTGCAGTGCTAATGCATGATGACGTTACGCTGGCGAACACCCAGAGGAACGGGGCGACTGCTCTCCTCTGTGTCTCCTTGTGTCTGTCTGCTGCTTTCACTGCCTTTTGTTTTCTCTGCTTCCTTTTTCCCAGCCTCTCTTCCTCTCCTCTCTGTTAGTGTTCCTGGGAGGGAAGGAGGGGGGAGGCGGAGTTCAAGGGACTTCCCAGAGTTCACGCTGAGCAGAGACACAACACGACTCGTGAGCAGCGTGCAGAAGAGTAGAATAACCTGAGTAAAAGTACCTGGAGGAAACCCAAAGTGCTCAGCAGCCAACCAGCAGCCCTGTCAGTCAAACTGAGTCTTCCAGATCAACCGTCTTTTTCTTGGTTGCTTCTTAGAAAAAGACGTCACAATTATTCTTAGGAACCAGAGGATAACTGGAGAGTGTTGACAGCTTCTGTCGAGAGTTTACACCCAGAACATTTAGTAACATTTCTTCACCCTGCCTGGTGGCTATCAGTGTGCATCTGTTGACGCAGCAACCACTGCAAGTTATATTCTGGTTTAATTAGACTTCTCTGTTTCATTTATTCTACTCTGTATAATTGTTCTGCAGTTATTGTTAGTGATGGCAGTTTGACACTGAAGTACAAATACTATGGTCTTAAAGTACTGCATCATAAGTAAAAGTCCTGATTTCAAGAGGTCACGTATGTGGGCATTGTGTTGCAGCATACAAAGACATGGCATTGTGCAATACTAGACTAGAAATAAACATCTCAATAGAAATAAAATAGCATTTAAAAAAGAAAAGATAGATGTTGCTACCAGTGCGGCGAAAGTCTTGTGTACGAGTAGAAGTACAAAGTAGCACTAAATGAAAATACTAAAGTAGAGTACACATATATCAACATAGTACTTAAATACAATACTTGAGTATGTCTATCAGTGATGTTACACCACAGAAGAAGAATGTGCAGGAAGTGTCTGGAGGAGCTGTGAGTGGATGATGTGGTGACGGAGGGTTAAATCTGCTCACACAGCTTTTCCTCCACGGACATGTTTTCTCTCTGGGATTTTCTCATTGTGGTGCATCACTCCCCCCCCCCCCCCTCCCCCCGTACCCCCCCCCCCCTTAACTCTCCCCCCCCTCTTCTCTTCTTTAATTCAATCTCCTGTTCTTTCTCTCCGTCTCCTTTTCTCATATCTTTCCATTTACAATAATTGCGTCTCCTTTCCTTTCCTCTAATCTCTTCCATCTTTTTTCTTCTCATTTCCTCCCTCCCACCTCCTCTCCTCTCTTCCTCCCTCCTCTCCTCTCCTCTCCTCCTCCCTCTCTCTCCTCACCTCTCCTCCCTCCTCCCTCCTCCTCCCACCCTCCTCTCCTCTCTTCCTCCCTCCTCTCCTCTCTCCTCACCTCTCCTCTCTCCTCCCTCCTCTCCTCCCACCTCCTCCTCCTCTCTTCCTCCCTCCTCTCCTCTCTCCTCTCTTCCTCCCTCCTCTCCTCCCACCTCCTCTCCTCTCTTCCTCCCTCCTCTCCTCTCTCCTCTCTCCTCTCTTCCTCTCCTCCTCTCCTCTCCTCTCTCCTCCCTCCCCTCCTCTCCTCTCCTCTCTCCTCTCCTCTCTCCTCCCTCCTCACCCTCTCCTCTCCTCTTGCGGCCTCTGAGCAGCAAAAGTCTAACTTCTTGATGTGGTTCTTTCTGAGACTCTGGGATCTGTTGTTCTTCCTACAATGGCTCCATAAGACACGCTGATCTCCCCTTCATATCCTCCATGTGTGTGTGTATACATGTGTGTGTGTATACATGTGTGTGTTGTTCTTCCTCTCGTGCCATCCTAAATAACCGAAAGCAGTGTGAGAGAGTGAAACATGGGAGATGTGTGTGTGTCAGTATTACACAGGGGTTTTTAATTTTCATTGAGTATTATTGGCTCCTGACTGATCACATGACACCAGCTTCTCCTCGTGCACCTGCTACCAGAGAACCATTATACAAACTGGTTCTGCACCAAACCACCTCGGCTATTTCCTTTTGCTCACACCCTGGATCCTCTTCAAGGCTCCTTGCATCCTTTACTCAGAAGGCTTTTTTGATTGGATCGTATGTATTTGTTTAGCTGTGTATTACTTTCCCTGGTTCCCTGATTTAATGTGCACACCCTGATGTTTGAGAGTGTTCTTAATCATTTTCGCATAAACCTTAAATCCAGCGGAGCCTTTCAAGCTGTCCAGGGAAATGACGTTTACATTCACCGATGTGTGTTGTTGACGTCTGACACTAACCCTCTCTACTTTCTCTGTGTTTTCTCTTTCGCTGTGTCGTCTGTGTTGGCAGGTGGCGAAATTTAGCAACGTTATCGCTCAAAAGATCAGACTTCAAAGTGTGATGTGTGTGTGTGTGTGTGTGTGTGTGTGTGTGTGTGTGTGTGTGTGTGTGTGTGTGTGTGTGTGTGTGTGTGTGTGTGTGTGTGTGTGTGTGTGTGTGTGTGTGTGTGTGTGGAGCAGCATTCCTGAAATAGAGAGCTGCTCTAAAGTGAATCTCAGATAAAGTAAATACATAGTTTAAGTAAGAGTCTGTTTACCATCTGTAGTTTGATTTGTTTAGTCGGGAAGAAACACATTGTATTTCTTGTCTGGTTCCTGTTCACACTGTGGAGTGAATAATAAACATTTAACATACTGTTTTAAAATGGGTGAGCACACTTCAAAGGTCACAACATTGGTGAGAGGTCCAAAGAAGTTACACAAAACACATTTTCTTGGATTTCTACCTAACTTCTTCGATTAAAGGGCCCTATTCTTCACATGCTCAGGTTTATATATCAGTGTGTAGTGTCTCTACTTTAAAGAGTCCTCTCCTGCTGGTGTTCAGGTGTATATCAGTATGTAGTGTCTCTACTTTAAAGAGTCCTCTCCTGCTGATGTTCAGGTGTATATCAGTATGTAGTGTCTCTACTTTAAAGAGTCCTCTCCTGCTGATGTTCAGGTGTATATCAGTATGTAGTGTCTCTACTTTAAAGAGTCCTCTCCTGCTGATGTTCAGGTGTATATCAGTATGTAGTGTCTCTACTTTAAAGAGTCCTCTCCTGCTGATGTTCAGGTGTATATCAGTATGGAGTGTCTCTACTTTAAAGAGTCCTCTCCTGCTGATGTTCAGGTGTATATCAGTATGTAGTGTCTCTACTTTAAAGAGTCCTCTCCTGCTGATGTTCAGGTGTATATCAGTATGTAGTGTCTCTACTTTAAAGAGTCCTCTCCTGCTGATGTTCAGATGTATATCAGTATGTAGTGTCTCTACTTTAAAGAGTCCTCTCCTGCTGATGTTCAGGTGTATATCAGTATGTAGTGTCTCTACTTTAAAGAGTCCTCTCCTGCTGATGTTCAGGTGTATATCAGTATGTAGTGTCTCTACTTTAAAGAGTCCTCTCCTGCTGATGTTCAGGTGTATATCAGTATGTAGTGTCTCTACTTTAAAGAGTCCTCTCCTGCTGATGTTCAGGTGTATATCAGTATGTAGTGTCTCTACTTTAAAGAGTCCTCTCCTGCTGATGTTCAGGTGTATATCAGTATTTAGTGTCTCTACTTTAAAGAGTCCTCTCCTGCTGATGTTCAGGTGTATATCAGTATGTAGTGTCTCTACTTTAAAGAGTTCTCTCCTGCTGATGTTCAGGTGTATATCAGTATGTAGTGTCTCTACTTTAAAGAGTCCTCTCCTGCTGATGTTCAGGTGTATATCAGTATGTAGTGTCTCTACTTTAAAGAGTCCTCTCCTGCTGATGTTCAGGTGTATATCAGTATGTAGTGTCTCTACTTTAAAGAGTTCTCTCCTGCTGATGTTCAGGTGTATATCAGTATGTAGTGTCTCTACTTTAAAGAGTCCTCTCCGGCTGATGTTCAGGTGTATATCAGTATGTAGTGTCTCTACTTTAAAGAGTCCTCTCCGGCTGATGTTCAGGTGTATATCAGTATGTAGTGTCTCTACTTTAAAGAGTCCTCTCCGGCTGATGTTCAGGTGTATATCAGTATGTAGTGTCTCTACTTTAAAGAGTCCTCTCCTGCTGATGTTCAGGTGTATATCAGTATGTAGTGTCTCTACTTTAAAGAGTCCTCTCCTGCTGATGTCCAGGTGTATATCAGTATGTAGTGTCTCTACATGTCTCCGTGCTTTAATGTTCAAAAAGCTCTTTATTGTTCTCATACTGCCTGTGCTGCAGCACCTATTTTCACCCTCTGTCTGAAACCAGAGCTCAGTCTGCTCTGATTGGTTAGCTGGCTGGCTCTGTTGTGATTGGTCAACCCCTTAGAGATGTCCGGCCCCTTAGCCTATACAGTAGGGCTGCTCAATTAATCGTATTTTAATAATCGAGATTATGATTTTTGCCATAATCGAGCAGCCCTACTATACAGGCATTTTAGCCTTTGCAGACCATTGACATGCACAGAAACCTATATACCATACTACAGGAGAGGGACAACATCAAAAAGCATAATAGTCTTTAAGACAAAAACAGCGCACTCTAGATTAATTACAATATATGTCACAACTACGCTTTGATTCGACTCCTTCGTGTCTAAAGGACATGAGTGTATGTAAGTTATCTTTTCATTTATATATGATTTTATTTTTCTCAGAGCGAGGCTGCGTCAGGAGGCGTGAGAGACGTGCAGAGGGATCACAGGAGGTTTGTACATTGTTCTTTATTTAATTATGGTTCTGTCGCCGTCTTTCCAACAACGGCAGACTAAACTTGGAGTGCGTCAGCGCAAGTGAGGCATCGCGTGGAAAACTCTGCTCAACAGGGAACTCCTAAACTGGACTCAATTAGATTCATTCTTTGTTTTGACCTTCCTTTTGGAAAGAAACCAGCTGGAGGTCAAGTTGAGTGATGTTAAAGCGGGGATAGGCTGACAAACACATCCCGTTCACTGCCAACAATTTAAAGTACAGCGTTTTATGTGAACCATGATTTTGATGTATTGTATTTGGACAGGGTGAACACAGCCTTCCTGGACACACTGGAGGGTCGAGGCAAGGAGACAAAGGAGGAAGCAAAGAGTCTCTTCTCAGCTTCTGAAGACTTTAATTTCCCGTCTCACCTGAACCCAGAGCCAGAGCACAGCTACTTGGAGTGGAGCGAGGAAGCTGGTGAGCGTCTCTCCACCGTTTCCTGTTTCTCACGCCTTGTTTTCGCCCCGGCTGGTTAACCAAACCTACATCAGACATGTGACAAGAGTTGCCCACCTCATCCTTTCCTCAGAGGGACCGTGATTGTGTGTTTAGTCTGCGTTAAATCAAAGGCTCTACTACGTGCTGCAAATTAAAGATATGTAGACAGGAAGTAATGTGTAGTGCTACTGACCATCTGGCATTCAAATCCTGCTGATAGTTGAAGTTTGTGGGAAATGTGTGTGTGAAAATACGGAGTAAGAAGAAAAACATGTGAGTAAAAGCACAAACCTTTAGGCTAGTTTGGAGGAGCACACACACACACACACACACACACACACACACACACACACACACACACACACACACACACTATGTAATTATCTCCTGTCAGTCAGAGGAATATTCTCTGGAAAGTCGTCTGACAGACTCTCGGCGTGCGGCCAAATGAAAGCAGTCCCTCCCGTCTGTAATCATCTCAGATTGACTTTCTGAGTGTAACACCTGAAGCCGTGCAGCTAGGACACCTGCCACTATCATCGCCTGCTGCACTTAAGCACTGAATGCTGCCGTACGTGCGCATGCTACATGTTCTGTTATTTGGTTTGATTTATTTTTAACTTTTCCAATATGATCCAGTTTACTATATGCATATATTCCACACTCTGAAAACAGATGGTTCCACACTCCTAATCAGTTCCATATGGACACGACGTTTAGACTTAAAATGCTCTTTAGGGTCACAGAACGGTTCAATTTAATTACATATAGTTTATATAATAATGAAATACCCTAATTGAAGAAGAAGAAGATTCAACTTATTGTCGTTACGTAGTACAGGTACTAGGTAACGAAACGGTTTCTCTGCATTTGACACGTCCTAGTGTTAGGAGCAGTGGGCTGCTATTATGTACAGCACCCGGGGGTGTTTCTCAATGTCGAGTGTGCTTGCTTGGTAGCACATGTCTTCCGAGCATCTTGCTTCAGAAAGCGAGACAAGAATCCTTCCTGGCATTCGGAAAACGAAGAGTGGAACAGGCGAGCAGGTGTGCTTCATATGAGAGGCCCCGCCTTACATTTTCCGCCACAGATTTGGAGAAATTGATCCGTGTGCAAAGCATTGTGGGGATTTTAAGACCGTGGAGTCGACACATGTGCAGCCTCGAAATTTCTCGCTATGAAGAACGCCGGGCTCGGTAGAATTCCATGTATGCTGGACATTGGAACAGTCCTTCGGCGGCACTCGATGACGTAGGATGCTTGAAATAGTGGCTCCGGAGCAGCCTTCCTCGACATTGAGAAACACCCTTGGTCTTTCCGGGACTTGAACTGGTGACCTTCCTAGTTGCAGAGCCAAGTCCCGATGGACTTCGCCACCACCGCTAATAATATACTGAACACTCTCGTCATAAAAAAACAGAAAATATATTTGAAATCCCTTCGAACGCATGAATTGGCAACACCCGTGGCTATATGCAAATAAAGAAGTCATAATTAATAAAGGATTTGCAAAATATAAAAATAACGACTCGAGGGCTTTTAGATAAGATAATATGAGATGTACTTTATTGATCCCAATTTTGAAAATATTTGTGTTGCAGCAGCATAAAAAACAAGGTATTGGCAATAAGTAGAAATTAAAAGAGTATAAATAAACAATTCTAAAATGTAAACATCTCAAATAAAAATAAAACAGCATGAAAAAAGTGGAAAATATACAAGTTGACCGTGAAGTTTATCCAACAGCTTTAACTAACTTCTGTCTTGTCCTTCAACACAGTTATAGGTATTATTTAAAATTCATATCAGTCCTGGCGCTGCTGCTACGGGCACCATTTTGGAAAACCACAACATTCCCAATCCGGGGGAAAGTACACATGCGAGCCTCTTAAAGTAACATTGGAACCAAAAGGTTAAAGGGGGGGAACGCTTGCTTAACAGATCATGTGTGAAATAAGATTGCACCAGCTCATCTACAAA
>CADEHL010001476.1:70830-95830 GCA_902827135.1 Harpagifer antarcticus | reverse complement strand
TCCTACCGCTGCCTTCGCCCTCATGCTCGGCCCCCTGATTTCGCCCGCTGTGGCCTTCGCCCCACCATGGACTCTGCCTTGCCCCCAGGCCGTCCGCCCGAGTCCCCCTTCTCGGCTTCTGCCGTGCCCCCGGGCCGTCCGCCCGAGATCCCTTCCTGGTCCCCTACTGGGCTCCTGGGCGGTCAGCTTAGTCCCGTCCTCTGGACCCCCTCCACCCACCCTGCTGACTTTATTGGATTTTTGTTTTGGGGTGTAGGGACGTCTAGAATCCGTCCCTTGAGGGGGGGGTTCTGTCACAGTTCTGTCTAGGTTTGGGTGTTTTCACTGTTCTCTGTCATGTTTTCCTCCTGTCATTAGTGTCCCTGTGTTTTCTCCTCCCTCCTCACCTGTGTCTCGTTAGCTAATTGTGTTCACCTGTGGCTCTTGTGTTTTCTCCTCCCTCCTCACCTGTGTCTTGTTAGCCGATTGTGTTCACCTGTGTCTTGTAATTATCCCTCCCTGTATTTAGTCTTGTCTCGTGCTGTGTTCAGTGTCGGTGCTTCTTTTGTTGGTGACGGAATTCACCGGTGAGTGTTCTGTTTTTGTCTGTATTCGTTCCATTAGCCTTGAAATAAAGGTTTATCAGAGTTATCTGCGCTTGGGTCCTGCTTCCTTCACTCAACCGTGACAGATAGATGGATGGATGGATGGATAGATAGATAGATGGATGGATAGATGTAAAAAACAATCAGTAAAATACATAATATATGCTTATCTGTGATAATATGATAATAAATGATGATGTGATCATTTGACACAACACACATCTGCATTAAAAGCTCCCCTATCATACTGTTCTTCATCAATATATTATAGGACTCAGATATATACAGAACCTGTCTCTGATTGGCTGAAACACCAAACAGATCATTGCAGCATTACCCATAATCCCCTCTGTTTCAGCCCTGTTTCCAAAGTGCTGATTCTCTGTCTGTTACTTTAGATGAAAATAAGGATCCCCTCCCCACGCCCCTCTGAGAGACATTTGGTTACAAAGAACTCAATGGAGCTCTAGAGGAGATTCAGGTGATAAGGGGGGGGGGGGGGGGGGGGGTACCTTGGTTGCTGATTGGCTAATGGCTACACAAGACAACACATCGTTATGACATCACAAAGTGGCCAAAATCTGATCAGCTCATTTTCAGACAGGTTTTTATAGAAATGGATCAAAAAGAGAGAAAATCTTTGTTCCTGAAACTTTCAGAGTCTCTTTCCACAGAGGGGACACATGTTGATGTAGAAGAGACATGAAGAAGAGGGGACACATGTTGATGTAGAAGAGACATGAAGAAGAGGGGACACATGTTGATGTAGAAGAGACATGAAGAAGAGGGGACACATGTTGATGTAGAAGAGACATGAAGAAGAGGGGACACATGTTGATGTAGAAGAGACATGAAGAAGAGGGGACACATGTTGATGTAGAAGAGACATGAAGAAGAGGGGACACATGCTGATGTAGAAGAGACATGAAGAAGAGGGGACACATGTTGATGTAGAAGAGACATGAAGAAGAGGGGACACATGTTGATGTAGAAGAGACATGAAGAAGAGGGGACACATGTTGATGTAGAAGAGACATGAAGAAGAGGGGACACATGTTGATGTAGAAGAGACATGAAGAAGAGGGGACACATGTTGATGTAGAAGAGACATGAGGAAGAGGGGACACATGTTGATGTAGAAGAGACATGGAGAAGAGGGGACACATGTTGATGTAGAAGAGACATGAGGAAGAGGGGACACATGTTGATGTAGAAGAGACATGAAGAAGAGGGGACACATGTTGATGTAGAAGAGACATGAAGAAGAGGGGACACATGTTGATGTAGAGGGGACATGAAGAAGAGGGGACACATGTTGGTGTAGAAGAGACATGGAGAAGAGGGGACACATGTTGATGTAGAAGAGACATGGAGAAGAGGGGACACATGTTGATGTAGAAGAGACATGTAGAAGAGGGGACACATGTTGATGTAGAAGAGACATGAAGAAGAGGGGACACATGTTGATGTAGAAGAGACATGAAGAAGAGGGGACACATGTTGATGTAGAAGAGACATGAAGAAGAGGGGACACATGTTGATGTAGAAGAGACATGAGGAAGAGGGGACACATGTTGATGTAGAAGAGACATGAGGAAGAGGGGACACATGTTGATGTAGAAGAGACATGAAGAAGAGGGGACACATGTTGATGTAGAAGAGACATGAAGAAGAGGGGACACATGTTGATGTAGAAGAGACATGAAGAAGAGGGGACACATGTTGATGTAGAAGAGACATGAGGAAGAGGGGACACATGTTGATGTAGAAGAGACATGAGGAAGAGGGGACACATGTTGATGTAGAAGAGACATGAAGAAGAGGGGACACATGTTGATGTAGAAGAGACATGAAGAAGTGGATTTTGCATGATAGGTGACCTTTAAATAAATATATACCTACAGAGCAGTGTGGGCGTCCTGTAATCTGTTTTGATCAGGCCATTAATCCTTGAGTGTTTGGTGTCTTGTATCTGTCTGCATGCACTCGTGAGTCATGTCGCCCTGAGTTGAATTGATGTTCGTTTTTCACCAGTTTAGTTGAAGGTCATCGCCTCATGACTCATAAACCACAGATCATATTTGAGACGCTTAATTAAACCAATGTGTGCAGATGGAAAAAAGCTCTACCCAAATACATGATGCTTTTTGTTTGTCTTATAATCAAAGTTGCATGTGGTGTATCTGTATCTAAATAGGATTAGCCGCCTTTAGCTTAGCGGTGGTGACGTGAAGTCATGTGACCGTGCTGTAGTTCCTTTATAGCCCAACATTAGCCTCATTTAGCTTAGCGGTGGTGACGTGAAGTAATGTGACCGTGCTGTAGTTCCTTTATAGCCCAACATTAGCCGCCTTTAGCTTAGCGGTGGTGACGTGAAGTCATGTGACCGTGCTGTAGTTCCTTTATAGCCCAACATTAGCCGCCTTTAGCTTAGCGGTGGTGACGTGAAGTCATGTGACCGTGCTGTAGTTCCTTTATAGCCCAACATTAGCCTCCTTTAGCTTAGCGGTGGTGACGTGAAGTCATGTGACCGTGCTGTAGTTCCTTTATAGCCCAACATTAGCCTCCTTTAGCTTAGCGGTGGTGACGTGAAGTCATGTGACTGTGCTGTAGTTCCTTTATAGCCCAACATTAGCCGCCTTTAACTTAGCGGTGGTGACGTGAAGTCATGTGACCGTGCTGTAGTTCCTTTATAGCCCAACATTAGCCGCCTTTAACTTAGCGGTGGTGACGTGAAGTCATGTGACCGTGCTGTAGTTCCTTTATAGCCCAACATTAGCCACCTTTAGCTTAGCGGTGGTGGCGTGAAGTCATGTGACCGTGCTGTAGTTCCTTTATAGCCCAACATTAGCCTCCTTTAGCTTAGCAGAGGTGACGTGAAGTCATGTGACCCAACATTAGCCTCACGGCATTTCATGTTATAGTCACGAAATTAATCTATTGATTCGTGTTCACCAACACGATTTCCCCATTTTTTTCGTGTCACACAGAACGATTTTAAAAGCAATGTAAATAATAACAAATTAGAAGGAAAAAGAGATACAAAAATACAGATTTCAGTATTCTGAGGCTCGAAGCCCCATTTATTTTACTCCAGAAATCATTAAATGGAGTTAATATGTGGAGATTATACTGTTTATCACAACGCTTATTTTCTGCAATATTCTCAAATATAATGGAAAGATCCCGTAGCTTATTGTCCAGGTAGCCATTGCGATGCTATCTTTCGGGTTAACCGACAAAATATGTCATGTCTGCACTTCAATAAAGCAGCTCTCTGGGACCTCTCACAGTTGATGTGTCACACCGCTCTCTTTCATCAGAGGGTGATAAATGGCAAGGTGGGGTTTCCAGGTGGGCAGAGTTGAACATTTAAATGCCAGCCGGTCAGCAGAGATTGCTTATCACCTGACCGAGGAAACAAAGAACAAAGGGTGGTGCTCTCAACACGGGGGACTGAAAATCCCCTTCTCCTTCTGCATGAAGTCATCCAGGGAGCGTTTCACCGCTGATGTCATGCAGCAATTGTATTTCATCTGCAGATCAACAAAGAAATCTCACTGCAGAGCTGCACTCATGAAGAGCAGATAACTTGCAATAGGACGTAAGCACTTAATTCTTCTGTTTTCCTAAGAACTCCCAATCATTTTCGGGGAAGTTTCATGGGAAGAACAATGAGGTATGGGGACTGCCTACAGACTGAGGAAACAAACGGTTCCCTTTGAAGTAAATATGAATTCATTATTCAGAGGCCCTATACGATTTTCTGGGGTTTCCCTCTCCTTTAGTTCTATAGGTTGTTGTGCATGTAAATGGGCGAACAATAGAAGACTATAGTATTTCTACTTTTACTTAAAGAGGCCCTACTCTGCTTTTGGGGGTTTCCATGTGGGTTTTATATATATAGGTTTTTGTGTATGTAAATCGCTAAATCATCAAGTTAGACATTCTGTTCAGATTTATTTCTCTGTCCCCTCTGCAAAACAATTGATTGGCAGAAGAGCGTTCATTTTCAAAGCCCCAACAGACTGGAATACTTTACCTGCTGCTATTAGATCTCTTGCATCAGTGGGTATGTTTAAACATGCATTATCATCTCACTTTCAACTGGTCTGTACTTGTTATTGATGAAACTGTTATTGATGAAACTGTTATTGATGAAACTGATTTGCTCGACTGTCTCAAATTGTAATGATTGTAAGTATTGCTTGAATTTTACTTTACAGACTGTACTTGGTTTGTCTTGTTTGTCATGTTCTGCATTTTGTCTTTTTGTTTATGTATGTCTGTAAGTTGTTGCTATTGTCGGGACCCCCTTGAAAACGAGACGGTGCATCTCAAGGGGTTTATCCCAATGAATACACATGTCTATATATATAAATGGTCTGTAAAGGCTACACATCCTTGTGTTCCCTCCAGAGGGAGTTTCTCTCCCACACACTCCCCCTCCTTCATTTACTTATCACTATGTAACACTCGTGCTCCTATTGGCTAGTGCTCCAACACAGTATACCTGATATAGACTAAGAGATGGGGCACCTCTAAGCGGTTGACCAATCACAACAGAGCCGGCCAGCTAACCAATCAGAGCAGACTGGGCTCTGGTTTCAGACAGAGGGTGAAAAGAGGTGCTGCAGCACAGACAGCAGAGACTCTTTAAAGTAGAGACACTACATACTGATATACACCTGAACATCAGCAGGAGAGGACTCTTTAAAGTAGAGACACTACATACTGATATACACCTGAACATCAGCAGGAGAGGACTCTTTAAAGTAGAGACACTACATACTGATATACACCTGAACATCAGCAGGAGAGGACTCTTTAAAGTAGAGACACTACATATTGATATACACCTGAACATCAGCAGGAGAGGACTCTTTAAAGTAGAGACTCTACATACTGATATACACCTGAACATCAGCAGGAGAGGACTCTTTAAAGTAGAGACACTACATACTGATATACACCTGAACATCAGCAGGAGAGGACTCTTTAAAGTAGAGACACTACATACTGATATACACCTGAACATCAGCAGGAGAGGACTCTTTAAAGTAGAGACACTACATACTGATATACACCTGAACATCAGCAGGAGAGGACTCTTTAAAGTAGAGACACTACATACTGATATACACCTGAACATCAGCAGGAGAGGACTCTTTAAAGTAGAGACACTACATACTGATATACACCTGAACATCAGCAGGAGAGGACTCTTTAAAGTAGAGACACTACATACTGATATACATCTGAACATCAGCAGGAGAGGACTCTTTAAAGTAGAGACACTACATACTGATATACACCTGAACATCAGCAGGAGAGGACTCTTTAAAGTAGAGACATTACATACTGATATACACCTGAACATCAGCAGGAGAGGACTCTTTAAAGTAGAGACACTACATACTGATATACACCTGAACATCAGCAGGAGAGGACTCTTTAAAGTAGAGACACTACATACTGATATACACCTGAACATCAGCAGGAGAGGACTCTTTAAAGTAGAGATACTACATACTGATATACACCTGAACATCAGCAGGAGAGGACTCTTTAAAGTAGAGACACTACATACTGATATACACCTGAACATCAGCAGGAGAGGACTCTTTAAAGTAGAGACACTACATACTGATATACACCTGAACATCAGCAGGAGAGGACTCTTTAAAGTAGAAACACTACATACTGATATACACCTGAACATCAGCAGGAGAGGACTCTTTAAAGTAGAGACACTACATACTGATATACACCTGAACATCAGCAGGAGAGGACTCTTTAAAGTAGAGACACTACATACTGATATACACCTGAACATCAGCAGGAGAGGACTCTTTAAAGTAGAGACACTACATACTGATATACACCTGAACATCAGCAGGAGAGGACTCTTTAAAGTAGAGATACTACATACTGATATACACCTGAACATCAGCAGGAGAGGACTCTTTAAAGTAGAGACACTACATACTGATATACACCTGAACATCAGCAGGAGAGGACTCTTTAAAGTAGAGACACTACATACTGATATACACCTGAACATCAGCAGGAGAGGACTCTTTAAAGTAGAGACACTACATACTGATATACACCTGAACATCAGCAGGAGAGGACTCTTTAAAGTAGAGACACCACATACTGATATACACCTGAACATCAGCAGGAGAGGACTCTTTAAAGTAGAGACACTACATACGGATATACACCTGAACATCAGCAGGAGAGGACTCTTTAAAGTAGAGACACTACATACTGATACACACCTGAACATCAGCAGGAGAGGACTCTTTAAAGTAGAGACACTACATACTGATATACACCTGAATATGAAGGAGTCCTTTCACTTATCATTGGAAACGTTATTCTTTTTCTCAAATGCATTGTTTAACTATTGATGCATTTCTCCTTTGATCATGTACAGCTGATCTTCTGCGCTAATAAAGAATTTGTATTACACAGATGTGTAATGTCCCACTTTTTCCACTTTCAATAGAATAAGAGATTCACCAAAAAGAAATAAAAACACTCCGGACCTTTAATATTAAACTACCTAAACTAGCTGTTTTTTTTAGGTACCTATAGAGAATTACCACCTCTCATTAGATGCACATTACATTTCATAATTCGAATATAATTGTCACAATTAGCATACCATTCCCCGTTGATGTAGCTTTGGGGTAAAATGTAAGTCATATGTAAGTCATGTATTTGGGTTAAAGTAATAAGTTGATGTTTTGGGGAATATACAGCCTAGCTTAGCATAAAGACTGGAAAGAAGGGGAAACCCCCGCAGGATGCAGCCATAACCATTTTGACCACTATTAGTATTTACATTTTTAGTTCATAATATAACCCAAGAAGACATTTCACACATGTTCTCACTGATGTAATGTAATGTTATCATATCATTCAGCAGGTTTGAGTTATGACATTTTGCATAAAAACAGCTTTATTTGGGTTAGCAAAGACAACATAACATTTCTGATTAAGTTATTGAGGGTTCAGGCTGGGTGGGGAATCCAGAGATTAGGTCATGATATGCAGCGATACAAGGAATGTGTGTTTTTGCAAAATGTGGGCGGCTTGTGTGCGTATCACTATCACAGAAAGCCTCGAAATGATCCAGCTGTGTGTGGGTAGAGGTGGGGACACAGTATCTCTGTCGCCTAATCAATAAAGTTGGCGATGTCTGAGAGTTGATTAGAGGTGGGGAGAGATCACATGACGAGTCCTCGGGCTGTGTGGATCTGTTACAGCATCTTCAATCAGCTCGGATGGAAACAGAAACAACTCTAGATCTTTCCAAGGAAGCAGATTCACAGAGTTATTTGGATGAAAAGCATGAAATCCCCCTCATATTTGCAACATGGCTGATGTCTGATGAGAACTGTTTACTTAGCAGAGGACTCCAGATAACTCTTATCGACCTGCTTCTTGGAAACGTGGCTGTGCGTGATTAATATAAATCTGTGGGAGTTTTGATATTGCATAATATTTACGAGAACTACTTTAAAGGGGACCTATCATGCTACTTTTAGGCAATAGCATGGGTCTCAGATATATACAAATATATAAAAAACATGTCTATGAAGTGTTTTGCTCAAAATACCAAATAGATCATTCTAGACATGCCTCATATCCCTCTATTTCACTTCCTGTTTCAAAAGTGCTGATTTGGGGTATAAAGCTTTAAAGAGGAGGGGTCTGAGCTCATGCGGGACCCGGCAGCTACCGTCTAAACTAAATGCTGCCGTGATGAAACTCCATATCATGGATTATCAAGGATCTGAAACAGTCTGGAGCTCAAAGGCTTTCTCTCTTGCCGGTTATACCACAAGGTGAGTTCCTTTTTACTTCCTGCTTCTTCACACACATGCTCTCCAGTACAGGTTAGCTCTGAGTGTTAGCGATGCTAATGTAAACACAGACCATATTACGTCCAAAGCAGTCGGGCATTGTTTCTGATAGCAGCTTTCTGATTGGGCCGTGGGTCCACATTTCAGATATCACGTCATATCGGACACAAATCTGGATCAGCTCCGTGGTTCCCGTTTTTAGAGATTTGGGTACGGAGGAAAAGAGAGAGGGTTTATTTTCTGAGGGACCGGGGACACATGTTTATGTATAAAAGACATCAAAAAGTGCATTTTGCATGATAGGTCCCCTTTAAGTAGCGTTCTTCTCTGTGTATCTGCTTCTTTAGTTAATGTGTGTTTAAAACCCATATAAACCCAACATTTATTCTGAATGGTCTTCAGTCTTTAAATCATGCATGGACATATTTTAGCACAACTTTAAAATTATTATCCAACATTTTGAAAAAAGAGATTGTGGGAAGATTGTGGTTATTAAAGGCCTTCCATATAAATTAACTTACACATGTCTTCTACATCAAACTTGTAATGAGTTCACAGCAGGGTGCGACTCGACTGGATGCTAAAAGAAGTCTGTAGAGAAGACTATGAGAGAAATTACCCTTTTTCAGACTTAATTGATGATCTCAGTAAATATTTTGCTGATGGGTTTATGGTCTCAATCTCTCTAGTGTCAAGTCTTCTTCAGTACAGCATGATGTCCATTTAGCACATTTGGTACCATCTAGAGTACAAAATACAATAAAGCAGCTAATGTTTTAGGGTGTGGCTACCTTGTGATTGACAGGTTGCTTCAACGGTGTGTGTTTTGCACATTTACTAATTGTCTTCTCTTCAAGAAAGTTCATTGTAAAATGTTGGTTGTCGTTGAGCATTTGGTTTTACTTCGCTTCGACCTCTTGCGTTACATCTGCTTCCAAATAAAAGATGTGGTCGGAGAACGAAAAACTCTTAAACTTAATTCCAATATATAATCATAAACAGTATATTGGACTTCAAATGAATAACTATGATGCTCTATGACTGCTGGGAGCATAAAACTGCTTGCTGACAAGTTCGCCTCATTTACTTAAAAGGTGATGATTTGTCACAACTTGTTTCCAAAAAAACTTGCGTCACATTAACCTTGAAGTGTAACAGTAACCCAACCTCAACCACAGCCATGGCAGATTTAAAAGAAGGAAAAACCTCATATGATTCATTTTGGGAGACCTGGCAGGTGACCCACTGTGACCTGTAGTTATGAGTAGATGTTTCCGCTCCTTACATTGGGGTAAAATCAGTTTTGCACAAGAGAAGGAGGGAGTATGGGCGAGGAGAAGTCTTCCAGCTGGAGGACATTTGCAGAAGAAGAAGAAGAAGGGGGCAGGTGCAGGATGAAACTCAATCTTTCTCACAGCTTCAAAGCAGGGAGACATAACACCCAAACTGCACAAAACAAACACATGCACTACACTGACACATGTTGGAGGTAAACACATGAAACACCCACATCACGAGGAGCACGGATCCTTTCCTGTGTGGTCAGCAGCTGGTATACTGTTGTTGTTGAATGGAGATGAATCAGAGCTCTCTTTTCCCTCCATGCAGCTCTTCTGTTTCCTCCCGATAGCCACTAGGCGTGTGCATCTCTGCGTGAGATCAACGGACTTCAGTGAGATCAAATAAAAGTAGGATTTTGTATTAACTCTTGAAACCAGTTTATTTAGTCAGGCATCTAGTGTCTATAGTCAGGCATCTAGTGTCTATAGTCAGGCATCTATAGTCAGGCATCTAGTGTCTATAGTCAGGCAACTAGTGTCTATAGTCAGGCATCTAGTGTCTATAGTCAGTCATCTAGTGTCTATAGTCAGGCAACTAGTGTCTATAGTCAGGTATCTAGTGTCTATAGTCAGGCATCTAGTGTCTATAGTCAGGGATCTAGTGTCTATAGTCATCTAGTGTCTATAGTCAGGCATCTAGTGTCTATAGTCAGGCATCTAGTGTCTATAGTCATCTAGTGTCTATAGTCATCTAGTGTCTATAGTCAGGCATCTAGTGTCTATAGTCATCTAGTGTCTATAGTCAGGCATCTAGTGTCTATAGTCATCTAGTGTCTATAGTCAGGCATCTAGTGTCTATAGTCAGGCATCTAGTGTCTATAGTCAGGCATCTAGTGTCTATAGTCAGGGATCTAGTGTCTATAGTCATCTAGTGTCTATAGTCAGGCATCTAGTGTCTATAGTCAGGCATCTAGTGTCTATAGTCATCTAGTGTCCTATAGTCATCTAGTGTCTAAGTCAGGCATCTAGTGTCTATAGTCATCTAGTGTATAGTCAGGCATCTAGTGTCTATAGTCATCTAGTGTCTATAGTCAGGCATCTAGTGTCTATAGTCAGGCATCTAGTGTCTATAGTCATCTAGTGTCTATAGTCAGGCATCTAGTGTCTATAGTCATCTAGTGTCTATAGTAAGGCATCTAGTGTCTATAGTCAGGCATCTAGTGTCTATAGTCATCTAGTGTCTATAGTCATCTAGTGTCTATAGTCAGGCATCTAGTGTCTATAGTCATCTAGTGTCTATGTCAGGCATCTAGTGTCTATAGTCAATCTAGTGTCTATAGTCAGGCATCTAGTGTCTATAGTCAGGGATCTAGTGTCTATGTCATCTAGTGTCTATAGTCAGGCATCTAGTGTCTATAGTCAGGCATCTAGTGTCTATAGTCATCTAGTGTCTATAGTCAGGCATCTAGTGTCTATAGGTCATCTAGTGTCTATAGTCATCTAGTGTCTATAGTCAGGCATCTAGTGTCTATAGTCATCTAGTGTCTATAGTCAGGCATCTAGTGTCTATAGTCATCTAGTGTCTATAGTCAGGCATCTAGTGTCTATAGTCAGGGATCTAGTGTCTATAGTCATCTAGTGTCTATAGTCAGGCATCTAGTGTCTATAGTCAGGCATCTAGTGTCTATAGTCATCTAGTGTCTATAGTCATCTAGTGTCTATAGTCAGGCATCTAGTGTCTATAGGCATCTAGTGTCTATAGTCAGGCATCTAGTGTCTATAGTCATCTAGTGTCTATAGTCAGGCATCTAGTGTCTATAGTCATCTAGTGTCTATAGTCAGGCATCTAGTGTCTATAGTCATCTAGTGTCTATAGTCAGGCATCTAGTGTCTATAGTCAGGCATCTAGTGTCTATAGTAAGTCATCTAGTGTCTATAGTCATCTAGTGTCTATAGTCATCTAGTGTCTATAGTCAGGCATCTAGTGTCTATAGTAAGTCATCTAGTGTCTATAGTCATCTAGTGTCTATAGTCAGGCATCTAGTATCTATAGTCAGGTATCTAGTGTCTATAGTCAGGCATCTAGTGTCTATAGTCAGGTATCTAGTGTCTATAGTCAGGTATATAGTGTCTATTGTCATCTAGTGTCTATAGTCAGTCATCTAGTGTCTATAGTCAGGCACCTAGTGTCTATAGTCATCTAGTGTCTATAGTCAGTCATCTAGTGTCTATAGAATATTGCCTTGCCTTCTTACAGTGCAGACGATTTTCTGCTTGCTCTTGCCTCTGCTTACTTTTTTATGCTCTTTTTCTATTTTTCTTTTCTGAAAACTTCAAGCAGCGGTTCCTGGACATTAACCTATCACTGGGGCAGTTATTCTTCGTAAATAGACGGAGGGTTTCAGCCATATTTCAATATTTTTACGACGACCTCAGTCTTACAGTAGCATGGCCTAGCAACAGCTAAAGCCTGGTACTGCATGCTATTTAGCTTAAGCTAGTTAGCAGAAAAATGCCTCCGTTCTCTACAGATTACTTCCACAAACTTCTACAGAAGATGGCCGTGTTGGAAATGAAAATGCAACGGTTGTAAGTTAACGTGGAAGTGAATGGACTAGGTTGGAATGACACCACTTTACCAGTGTTGCAAAAGAATGGACAAAGGCATGCTAACTCAAAGCTAGTTAGCAGCTACAAGGATTCCAAGGAACAGGAGGGCTGTGTACCGGGTAATAAATCTACAAGAGGTAGTCCTCCCTCGAACTCTCTGGGTGCAAGGCGGAAGAGTAAATCATTTCCATGGGATTTGGGAGGACGAACAACAGGCAGAGCCGAGCGCTCTGAAATCTGTGATGCGACCGGATGGCCTGCATTGTTATCACCCAGGAAGAGCGCCTCTTCAACCCCTATTCATACTAGGAATCAGCCGTGGAGAGCTGCTAAAGGGAGAACTACAAAAAATCCTCCTAAACCACCGAGTGTGCCAATCCAGAACAGATACGCTCCCCTGACCGAGAACCGGAGAGCTCTTTCTGATGACCTGGATAACCTGTCCTCTTCACACAGCAGGGTAAGGACCAATAGCTACTCCAAAAGTAAAAGGCTAGAGGGAAAGCTAACCACTGGGCCTGAAACTCTGAGTGTGGGTGACTCTGCTGTAAGAGATGTAAAAAGTCTGTGTAGTAAGAACAACACCAAAGTACTCTTCCCAAGGATGTGGTCTCTGACTTGGCTGAGAAGATCCTGCATATTGGGGCTGAACATCCGACTGTGAAGAATGTGGTACTGCACATTGGAACAAATGATGTTGTGAAACAAGAGTCAGAAGTGCTGAAAGAAGACTTTAAATGTCTGTTGGAAACTGTCAGCTCTCTAAATGCAGAGGTGTTCATCAGTGGCCCTCTACCGCCAGTCAGAAGAGGAGTGGAGAGATTCAGCAGATTGTTTGCACTGAACACCTGGCTTTCAACTGTCTGTATTGACCATTCTGTCAATTTTATTGACAACTTTAACTTTTTCTGGGACCGCAGACATCTTTTTAAGTCAAATGGAGTTTGTCTGAACAAGTCAGGAGTGAAATTGTTTATCTCTAACGTATTCAACTGCCTACGTCATCAATCTGTTCCCTCTGCCAAGGACAAGCGGCAAGAGGAATCAAAACAAGAGAAAGACACAACACATCGCTCAGAAAACCTTGAAAATCTATCACTGCACCGGCCTGATGAATGTCTTGATTATGGGAGACACATGGAGGATTCTCCACCGCCCTTCACCCCCCCTATCACCTCTGAGGATACTCCTCCTTCACCCCACAGCTCTCTCTACTCTCCGTTCACCCTTTCACCCTCGCCCACCCTCCTGGAGATCGCTGAACACACAAAGGAGATACAGAGGGTTGGCACCGATTCCTTCCTGGAGTCCAAAGACCAAACTAAGGCGATACGCAGGGTTGGCAGCATGTCCTTTACCCCCGCTCCTCAACGACGCCCACCAAAATCACTGCAGAGACGCGCACCCTCCCTTCAAGAAAGCATCTGCAGTCTCCGAAGCCTGATAAGGGTGTGTGTGTACAAAACGCAACACACTCTTACTGATGTGTGCTGGGTCCAGGCTCAAGGGCATATGGCACTCTCAACTCTTTCCAGGACATGCCGGGGCCCTGTCTGCCAGTAGCTTTGCCGATATCTGTGTTGATAGGTAATAGATTAAGAGCGGTGAATCATCTTAGATACAGGAAGCGCTCAAACGTTAGTGTGAGTTTATCTAATTTAGCAGTGATTCCATGTCAGCCACAGCTTGTTACAAAAAACCTGACTGATAGTGTGTTTAACAAACTTAAACTAGCTTTATTAAATGTCAGGTCTTTGGCAGGAAAAACATTTTTAATCAATGATTTTATCACTGAGCAAAATCTCGATTTTATGTTTTTATCGGAAACTTGGATTGAACAAAATAACAGTGCAGCTGTTCTTATCGAATCAACCCCTCCCAACTTTAGTTTTATGAGTCAGGAAAGAATGCATAAGAAAGGAGGTGGAGTTGCTATTCTGTTCAATGATTCCCTTCAATGCAGGAAGACATCTTATGGGAACTTTGCTTCTTTTGAATATGTGGCCCTTCAGCTGAAATGCTCCTCTCGAGCTCTGTTCCTAAATATCTATAGACCACCCAAATACTGTGCAAGCTTTTTTGATGACTTTACTGAACTGCTGTCTATAGTTTGTATTGACTTTGACCGTCTAGTCATTGTTGGTGATTTTAACATCCATGTTGACAACCCCCAGGACAAAGGGGCAAAATAACTGTTTTGTGTTTATTTTATTATCTTTTCTTTTTAATGACTGATTTTAAATGCCATTGTCTTAATGTCTTTCGTTTTTTGTAAAGCACTTTGAATTGCCTTGTGTTGAAAGGTGCTACATAAATAAACTTGCCTTGCCTAGTGTCTATAGTCAGGCATCTAGTGTCTATAGTCAGGTATCTAGGGTCTATAGTTATCTAGTGTCTATAGTCATCTAGTGTCTATAGTCAGGCATCTAGTGTCTATAGTCAGGCATCTAGTGTCTATAGTCAGGTATCTAGTGTCTATAGTCAGGTATCTAGTGTCTATAGTCAGGCATCTAGTGTCTATAGTCAGTCATCTAGTGTCTATAGTCATCTAGTGTCTATAGTCATCTAGTGTCTATAGTCAGGCATCTAGTGTCTATAGTCAGGTATCTAGTGTCTATAGTCAGGTATCTAGTGTCTATAGTCAGGCATCTAGTGTCTATAGTCAGTCATCTAGTGTCTATAGTCATCTAGTGTCTATAGTCATCTAGTGTCTATATTCAGGCATCTAGTGTCTATAGTCATCTAGTGTCTATAGTCAGGCATCTAGTGTCTATAGTCAGGCATCTAGTGTCTATAGTCAGTCATCTAGTGTCTATAGTCAGGCATCTAGTGTCTATAGTCAGGTATCTAGTGTCTATAGTCATCTAGTGTCTAAAGTCATCTAGTGTTTATAGGCATCTAGTGTCTATAGGTATCTAGTGTCTATAGGCATCTAGTGTCTATAGTCATCTAGTGTCTATAGTCATCTAGTGTCTATAGGTATCTAGTGTATATAGGCATCTAGTGTCTATAGTCATATAGTGTCTATAGTCAGGCATCTAGTGTCTATAGTCATCTAGTGTCTATAGTCAGGCATCTAGTGTCTATAGTCAGTCATCTAGTGTCTATAGTCATCTAGTGTCTATAGTCATCTAGTGTCTATAGTCAGGCATCTAGTGTCTATAGTCAGGCATCTAGTGTCTATAGTCATCTAGTGTCTATAGTCAGGCATCTAGTGTCTATAGTCATCTAGTGTCTATAGTCAGGCATCTAGTGTCTATAGTCAGGCATCTAGTGTCTATAGTCAGTCATCTAGTGTCTATAGTCATCTAGTGTCTATAGTCATCTAGTGTCTATAGTCAGGCATCTAGTGTCTATAGTCAGGCATCTATTGTCTATAGTCATCTAGTGTCTATAGTCAGGCATCTAGTGTCTATAGTCATCTAGTGTCTATAGTCATCTAGTGTCTATAGTCAGGCATCTAGTGTCTATAGTCAGTCATCTAGTGTCTATAGTCATCTAGTGTCTATAGTCATCTAGTGTCTATAGTCAGGCATCTAGTGTCTATAACATTTACACATTAAAATGTCAGAAAATGACAGGACATACTGTATGTCAAATATGTTGTTGTGAATTTAAACTATCCCAAATGCTTCAAACATTTAAAACCAAGGAGGAATTCGTAATTTTGCTGTAATGGGTTGTGTCCCCTTAGAAAATGAGCCAGCTTTTTGGTTGTTTGACAGAAGCGATCATAAATTGACTTTTCATCGAGTTTCACGCCACATTTTTCTAATTAACTTCTTCAGATCTTGGTTGATTTTTAACAGAAGAAGGATTGTAGTCGAAGTATGTCTGGATCTTAAGTCACCATGTTTAACGTAAAACTGCTTTATTATGTGTTTTTACCCCATTTTAATCAGGGTTCATTTGTTTTGAAGAGGAGGAGACCTCTCCCATACTTCACCTATCAGTGAAAACATCCTGAACGATAAACAATTAACGAATTATACTGTAATAAGCTGTAATAATGGCAATGGACGGAGAACGTCAGAACTCTGCTCATCAGTTTTTGATTCTCTTGACACATGATTCATGCTCCTGAAAGCTTTTTGTAAGTTTTGTTCCATTTTTGTCACCTCGCAAAGAGTGTTTTTTGAGTGGCGAATAAAAGTATATTACTTATACTTTATCTCTGTCTCCCGGGTTGTGCATTTGAGTCCTTATCCTTGTGTAACCAAGTTCCTAACAGCTAATAATGAAGGAAATTGTGGATTTAATTGCAAGAGAGTTATCTAATACTATCTCTTCATCTGTGTTGCTTTATTCATATTATAACCCCCAGTGGTGTAACATTGGATAATGTGTCTTTAAATAGACTCAGTAATCTCACTTCATTAATTGTATATGTTGGTGTGTTTTTGGATGGCAGGATAACCCATGTGTATGTCCTGTTATTTTGCTGTCTGTCGTTTTTTTTTGCACTTAAATGTTTGCTTGTGCATCTCAGGGGTTTTATCCTCTAATTACAATCAGAAGAAAAAAACAATTCATCCAAATTGTACCTTTTGTGATTGTCACTGTTTAAGTCAGAGGACCACCCAGTGGATGTATCTGAGGATGAGCTGTCGCCATGAGGACGACCATTACATCAGCATATAACACACGCGCACACACACACACACACACACACACACACACACACACACACACACGCACACACACACACACTTCTGAATGCAGAGGCCTACAAACAGTTGTGAGTTGGGGGATTCCCATAGGGCGGTTCACAGTCAGAATGAGGTCACCCCATACTGCAGACACACTAACAACACACACACTACACACACACACACACACACACACACACTTCATGGTGAAAGTAAACTATGTCCACTTCAGAGACACCCCGACAGTCACACAAAGCCCTGCATCTCTGGAGATTACTAACTATTGGTTTGAGAATAATCTTGATTTGATGGAAATCACCATATGTATTTTATAGCTGTGGAGATTTAAAAGGCTACTTCTCATTAAGTTACAATGTCAGTTACTGAGGTCACACACACCCACTCTGTTGCTCTGCATTTTACTGGAAAGCTCCCATGATGTTATCTTCTGATCTCTCTGGGTTGATCGAAATGTGTGTCAGCGTGAGAGATCTATGCAACCCAAAAAAAAGGTTAAAGAACCAACTGCTGCATGGGTAAGATGGATACAAAGATAAGGTACTGTATTTAACCTTATTGGAAATGTTACAGTTGACTCCAAACAAACAAACAACAACTTTATAATCCCAGAACGTCAACACAAATCTGCTCCGGTCCAAGCATGACCTTTTTGTGCAACCCTTTCCGTTGTTGTGAGCGTCTTGCAGCGTTTGGTTTATGCAGCTTTTAGAAAACGATGCACATGTTTCGTCAGGTCGGAATGTTTTCTAAATGTTTCAAGGCTTTATTGTCATTTGCACAGAAGCTACAGTGAAGATATCTCAATGAAAAACTGAAGTCACAGGCTCGTCCAACAATGCAAAATGAATATATATAATAATAATTGTGAGGGAATATTTCTGTCTTTACTCCTAGACATTTAACTTATTCTGTGTGTTGACATTTACGACCATCCCTGCTTCTAATCTCCCGTAAGAAATGTGTTAATGCAGTCGTATGTTGATACTAGGTTTTATGACCTGACCTGCCGGGCACAGGGGGGGTTTACGACTGTGAGAACGCTGGCTTTCTAAGCTCCACAGATGTGAGAGACATCTCCTGTGTCTGTAGATGTTTACACCCATCCCCAATATGCTGATTAACTCTCTGTAATCTAGTTAAAGGGTCTACCAAGATGCAAGGCTGATCAGAATTGACATGACAACCCACCCGTGCAGTCAGAACCTTTTGCTGCTGTGACTTGTGATGTGAATTCTCCGGCCGTATCCTTGTAATAAACTACCAGTGTTTGACATCAAAGCTCCAACTCTCCTCGTGTCTCTCTGAGTCCTGACTCTCCATTGCTGCAGAAGTTTCCCTTACAATAATAATAATAATACATTACATTTATATAGCGCTTTTCCTGATGCTCAAAGCGCCTTACAAGCAAGTAAAGAAGACAAAAGTGCTAAGCTAGGTGGAATAAGGGGTGAGGAGTGGATTGAAGTCAAGAGTGAAAAGGTGAGTTTTGAGGGATTGTTTGAATGATATATGATATGTAGGACATAAAACAAATACAACTGATAAAATAGTGGAAGAGAATGTTTTGAGATGTGCAAGTAAATACAAATAGAATAGAAATAGTGCAAGAAGAGTCTATATACAAGTAAATGGAATACGATATATTAGATAGATAATATGCAAGATGCAAACAGGTGAATGTTATTTGTTTAACAGTCTTATGGCCTGTGGGATGAAACTCTCCCTGTTTTTTGCACATTTCAGTTTTTATATTTGCATTGTTTCTGAAGCTGTGGCGCGTCTTTCTTAATGGAAATGTTATTGTGTGGTTGTAGCGCGTTAGCACCTGTAGGCCACCGTAGTTACAGGACAAACAGAGATCATTTGGCAATATAATAAGTGCCATGTATGTTGACAAAACATAAACAAAACTCTGCAAGAAGCTCAAAACACAACAGAAACAGGGACACTAAAATGTGGACCGGACTAGGGCTGATGTCCAATAGTCCATTTAGCTTAGGAACCTTCCTAACGGAGTGAAATGACCCGGAGGTACCTCAGTGGCAGCCATGATAAGTGCCGTTCCAATTCTCTAGATGAAAGGAAAGGAGGTTTCAAACTTCCTTTATAACCTCCTTTAGGAACCACTGGACCTCCCTCACCGAAAGGAGAGGAGAAAATGCTGCCCCACAATGCATTGCAGCCGCAGCATTTGACGTCACTCAACAGTCGGCCGTTCACGGAAACAACCGATTATGACGGAGAAATGATATCATGAAAGTTACGGTGCTTATTAAGCTTTTTAAAACGTAGGTGGTAAGTTGCCAAAGTGCTTTGTTCTGAACGTTCATCAGTATTATAATCAAAGAGAGAAATATGAACGTTAGTTTTTACTGAAATGATCAAATAAAGTCAACATCTCACTGAGCTGTGTGGAGTTTGTTCAACTTTTAAAAGATGTTTGAATGGTGATGTACACAGTGATAGATGTTAAAGACTAACGTTTATAATAAATACATCTGTATTGATCTGTAAGATCTTTTCATTAATCATACGTATTGGGATCATTTGTATTAATGTGGACCGGAGGGAGAGGGTGACGAGCAGAAGTTTCACTTTCCTTTTTTATTTCAATTCCAACTTTGGTCCTGAAGAATATGTTTCTCTGTTGTCCACGTTCATAAAGCAAAGCAGCAGCATCAGAGCACGGTGCAGAGTCTCTAGATGAGTTTACAGTAGTCCCTCGTTTTTATTGAACATCCATGTTGTAGTCCGCTGTATAGAAAACTGTAGTTTGTAGTTTCCCCACAGCAGCAGACACACAAAATGACGTCCGCCGGCGCATCATAAACACGTCGGATAGTGAAAGTGCAGTTGATTCTCTAAAGCAGTGGTTCTCAAACTTTTTTCAGTCATGTACTCCCTTTGAAAAAAAAATTCAAGTACCCCCTGATTAGCGCAAAAACTATGTGTTAAGGAAAAAATGCCTATAAAGAGGTACAGTACGGCGCTGCACCATCTGAGTCTGATATATTAAAACAACAACCTTGTAACTGAGAAACACTTAAATGCTACATTTCAAATGTTCACAATCCATCACTAAATTCATGGCAAACCAATTTTAAAATCATGCAATAACACTAAGACGACATTAGCTGCATTGAACTGATCTTTTTTTTAATGAGTTGTACTTAATGTAGTGAAACATGGGCTCGAGCTTCACTGAGGAGCTTAGTCATTCCGACAGGAAGGCAAACTGCAGTTATTACACTTTTGAGATATGTGTAACTCTGTTTATATAAAACCCACACTGCTCAAACTTCCTTACTTTTCCTAAAATTGGTATATTTGTATATTTATTTATTTTGGGGCGTGGGGAATGAAGAGAGAAAAATATATGACCATTTTATCAGCATGGGATTTTGACCCCTTATAATAATGCTAATACCATAATGCTGCGCTATACTTTGCGGCCACACGCCGTTGCCAAGCAACGCTTATTGTTTAGGTCCTTTGATAAGCAGGTAGTCATATCATTAACTATAACTAGCTATATCTGATAGATTTGGACATAGACGCGAGTGAAGTCTAACCGGACGCGAGAGAGAGATCAGATCAGCTGCTGCTGACGGAGAACACGCAGCTCTGCGATCACAGCTCCGCCGCTGTGACGGACCGTTGAGCGGACCAAAATACACTAAGAGTTAGACCTAAGACACTTAGCTAGTTTATCTACTCTGGAACTAGCTAAACTAGTTATAAATATATTTATTCTTTACTGTCGGGTCACTTATTACAGGTTCAGCGAGCTGCACGAGACTGACGAGCTGTCAGGAGAGGAAAAGAGAGCACCCCGTTTATTTTTCACATTTTATTATCCAGAGTTTCTGTAAACCTTTGAAGAAAGTAGTTCATCTACTATTAGTAGTTTGTGTAAATGCATTAATTATGTTTTTTGTTTCATTAACATAAAATAAATCTCACGTAGCCCCTGCAGTACTCCAACGTACCCCTAGGGGTCCGCGTACCCCCATTTGAGAACCACTGCTCTAAAGTACCGCAGTCTCTTCTCCTAAGTCCTTTTGAATTCTCCTATCCACTATCAAATCAAATCAAATCAAATCAAGTTTTATTTATAAAGCACATTTAAAAGCGATTTTTGGTCGAGCCAAAGTGCTGTACATGCATTAAAAACACATATAATCACAATAAAAGACAATAATTTACAACAGATATAAAACAAACACAGGGAATAATCAGGAGTCGTGCTCTGCTCTGACTAGAAGGCCTGAGAGAAGAAGTGAGTCTTAAGTGTGGATTTAAAAACCCCTAGGGTCTGGGCCGACCTCACGTGGAGGGGCAGAGTGTTCCAGAGCCTGGGGCCAGCTGCTGCGAAGGCTCGGTGCCCTCGGGTTTTGAGCCTGGTCTTGGGCACTACCAGCAGCAGATGGTCAGCAGACCTTAAAGCTCTGGCTGGGGTGTAGCGCTGGAGGAGTTCAGCTATATAGGCCGGAGCCAGCCCATTTAGTGCTTTAAAAACAAATAAAAGGATTTTAAAATCAATTCTGTACCGAACTGGAAGCCAGTGCAGTGAGGCCAGAATTGGGGTGATGTGGTCACGCTTTTTATGGCCAGTCAGCAAACGTGCAGCTGCGTTCTGGACTAGCTGCAGGCGTTTAATTGATGCCTGGTCCATACCCATGTACAGAGCGTTGCAGTAGTCGAGTCTCGAGGTCACAAAGGCGTTAATAACCCTTTCCAGGTCTTTAAAAGATAAATACGACTTGGTTTTGGCCAAAAGTCTTATTTTAAAAAAGCAGGATTTGACTACGCTGCTGACCTGCTTGTCGAATTTAAAAGTACTGGAGAAGGTCACCCCAAGGTTCGTGACTGAGGGGAGGATGTTTTGTTGGAGGGAGCCTAGAATATCAACCTGGGTTGCTGGAGGTTGGGTTCCAAAAAAGATGACCTCAGTCTTGCTTTCGTTGAGGTTAAGAAAGTTTTTGCTCAGCCAGGATTTTATCTCAGTTAAGCAGTCCATCAACTGTTGTAATGAGTGTGTGACACTTGCTTCGAGAGGGAGATATATCTGTACATCGTCGGCGTAGCAGTGGAAGGGAATATTATGTTTAGTGAGAATTGAGCCTAGGGGCAGTAAGTACAGTAAGAAAAGGATGGGGCCCAGAATCGAGCCTTGGGGAACCCCACAGGTAAGAGGGGCTTTTGCAGAGGAGAAGGCACCTAGCTGCACAGCGAAGCTACGGTCTGTCAGGTAGGACCTGAACCATGCAAGGGCAGAGCCTGTGATGCCAGCGGACTGTTCAAGCCGTGACAGCAGGATGCTATGGTCCACAGTGTCAAAAGCAGCTGTCAGGTCTAACAGCACCAAGACAGCTGGGCTACCTGAGTCGGCGGCTAGGAGCAGATCATTAAAAACTCTTAAAAGGGCTGTTTCAGTGCTGTGCATGGGTTTGAAGCCAGACTGAAACTTTTCGTGGATTCCATGCGTGGTTAAAAAAGACTGCAGCTGGGCGTAGACCACTCTCTCCAGGGCTTTTGATAAAAAAGGTAGCTGGGAAATGGGCCTAACATTTTCGAGAAAGGAGGGGTCGAGATGTTTCTTTTTAAGTAATGGCTTAACCACGGCATGTTTGAAGGCAGCAGGGACACATCCTGAGCTAAGGGAGGTGTTTACAATTAATAAAATACTTGCTCCAACTGAATCTAAAACGTCTCTGAGAAGGCGAGAGGGAATGCTATCTGAGGTGCAGTTTGTCGGCCGCAGGTGCTTGATCACATCCGAGAGAGAAGAGAAGGATACAGGCTCAAAGTGGTCGAGGACAGCAGGGCACAGAAAGGGAGCAGGATCTGGGGTAGCACTAGTGTGAGCTAGCCTAAGAGCAGATACCTTTTCAATAAAAAATTTAAGAAACTTATCACAGAGAGTAGTCGATGGCACAATAGAAGAAACATCACAGGGATTAATGATCGAGTTGAGGACATTAAAAAGAACCTGAGGTTTGTGGCTGTTTTTGGAGATTAACAGAGAGATGTGCTCTGTTTTGGCTGCTTTGACTGCCGTCTGGTAGTCAGACAGGGAAGCACGAAGGATTTCTAGGGAGACATGGAGTTTATCCTTTTTCCATTTTCTCTCTGCACGCCTGCAAGCGCGTCTGAGAGCACGAGTACAGTCATTGAGCCACGGCTCTGAGAGCACTTTTGTGCGTCTAAGCGTAAAAGGAGCAACAGAATCCAGTGTTAGTGTGCATGTAGAGTCAAACATGGAGATAAGCTCATCAGCATTAAAAGCACAGTTCACATCTAATTTACAGATAGGAGAAGCATTAAAAACAACAGAGAACTGTGAGGCAGTCAAGGGGTTAATCGAACGCACACGACGCGCAGGGGCACGTGATTCGACTCCTGCGGAAGGGATGGAGGTTGTAAACAGAACCGGTAAATGGTCTGAGATACGCGTTGCTGCACATATTTCATCCACAGATACAGACAGTCCAAACGATAATACTAAGTCCAAAGTGTGTCCTTTTTCGTGTGTTGGGCCAGCCACGGACTGAACGAGACCAAAAGAGTCAAGGAGATTTAAAAAGTCTCTAACCAGAGGTTTGGACTCACAACACACATGGACATTGAAGTCTCCGGAGATCAAAACACGATCATAATTCACCATGATCCCGGACAGAAAGTCAGAAAAGTCATTTATGAAATCCTTATTGCACTTTGGCGGACGATACACAACTGCGCAGAGTATAGGCGAGGCCGGGGTCAGTTCAAAGAGCTGCAACTCAAAGCTAGCATAGGTAGTTACAGGGTGAAGCAATCGGCATTGGAGGCTAGCTCTAAACACTGAAGCTATGCCCCCGCCATGGCCGGTGGCACGGGGGGAGCTGAAGAATGTACAATCAGGAGGAAGAAGATCAAAGAATGATGTGTACTCGCCAGCGTGTGCCCAGGTCTCCGTCAGGAACATAAAATCCAGCTCACGGGAGGTGAAGAAGTCATTTAGCAGGAACGTTTTGTTAGCTATCGACCTAGCATTTAGCAAAGCCATACAAAGTTTTTGCTCCGGGCTTGCCGACGGTGGAGTGCGTCTCAGCTGACGAAGAAGTGCGTGTTGAACGCCGCGTGGGCCGGGAGCAGTCAGTCGGGCAGGGGGGGCTGCCAGCGGGCCCAGCAGAGTCCGTAGCTCCGGAAAAACAGGGCGAATCCACCGATTCCGCACATGACGTGCAGCGGGAGGGCCATGACATCCGAGGCGTGGATAGGTCCCGGAAGAAGCCGTCAGGTATGCCTTCAGATGGACGAGTGCACCACCACGCTTTCCCCGTCGTCTGAAGCGCTTTCGGCGAGGCGGGATGCGGGGCAACCGGCACAGGTAGGTGGGTATATCCAACAGAAGAGGGGGGGGGGACGATTTATAGTTGCCAGATGTAAGTTTGGGCAGCAGTATCAACTCCAGTGAGGGTCTGAGGTGGAGGAGGGCTTGGCGATCATAGACGAGCAGAGCAGAGACATTCTGACAAACATAAAACAGAAACAGGAAAGCTAAAGGTAGACAGCTGAGCGAGCGGCGGGCCGACACAGGCGCCATCTTCTATCCCTTAACCCCGTGACCTTTCACTCAGAGGTCAAGGGATAGACGATAGGGTTAGACGTTAGGAGCTGATTGCTGGACTATCCAACCGCAGCCCAGACTTTTATATACGTTCGGATATTATAAAGATGTTGTTTGTTTGAGTCGACTGTAACACGTGGTTTCCAATAAGGTTAAATACAGTACATTATCTTTGTATCCATTTTAGCCATGTTTCTCAAACTGCTGCAAGTTTCTCCTCATGGAAGTGTTTAGGGTCGTTGTAGCACGTTAGCACCTGTAGGCCACCATAGTTACAGGGTAAACAGAGATCCTTTGGCAATGTAATAAGTGCCATGAACTGTATACTGTATGTTGACATTTGAAAAAAAAGATTTCTCTCCCTCCA
>CADEHL010001476.1:63330-65830 GCA_902827135.1 Harpagifer antarcticus | reverse complement strand
CAGTCTGGATTTGAAAGTAGTCAGAGTTGCAGCGGACCTGCAGGTTTCTGGGAGTTTGTTCCAGATGGAGCATAATAACTGAACGCTGCTTCTCCATGTTTAGTTCTGACTCTGGGGACAGAAAGCTGACCAGTCCCTGAAGACCTGAGAGATCTGGATGGTTCATCATTTAGCAGTAGGTCAGAGATGTATTTTGGGCCTAAACCATTCAAAGCTTTATAAACCAGCAGCAGTATTTAGAAATCTATTCTTTGACACAGAAAGATTTTAGTGTGTTTCGTGCCTGCACCAAATAAATACAGATCTCAGTATTCTGAGGCTCTGAGCGCCATTTCTTTTCCTTGCGGACGGCAAAAAAACTCCGACATTATACAATTTAAAATAAAAGGGTTAGGCTTAGGGTAAGATAAATGTTTTTATGAACCACACAGCTTCCGGTCTTCCACGACGCGGCCGGACAATAAGACGTGGTGCAGGCACGAAACATACTACCTATAGAAATACATTGCTTTTTAAATCGTTCTGTGTGACACGGAAAAAATGGTGAACACGAATCAATAGATTAAATTAATTTCGTGACTATAACACGAAATGCCGTGAGACTGGGTTGAGATAACAGAACACGCCAGTGAGGAAGAATTCTTCATGTTCAGGGACTCTTATTTTGCAATAACCTACCATTTCTGTTTCCGGGTTGCACTCCGATATGTTTCTGCCGCTACAGTGCAGAAGTCCGGTGTAAAGGTCACTGACGATGTTAGCTGTGAAGCTGCTGTTGTAATGTTTATTTGGGTCGATAGCTCACTTCTCTCTCTCCTTTATGGCGTTGAATTATTTGAGTGATGTTACGAATATTTGTTTTATGTTGGCAATGATGCTAAACTTACTGTTTAAGTAATTAGCTTATTCTGATACGATCTAGCTAACAGGCTAAGCTAAATCGTTGAGATAAATCGCTAGCCTTGCAAGCTAACTCTGCTCCATCGTTGTTTAACCTACAATTCATTTTTTTTAAATTTGTTTATAACATACAACGTTACTAGAGCAATGTTTTGAGAATGCATATTTAATTTACAGTCCTTTAATGTCTTAGTAATGAGCTTTTTCTGAAACTAGCGTGAGCGTCACTAACTCGCAAAGCTAACGCGCTAAGCTGAACCGCTAAGCTAAATCGCTAGCCATGATTGCTAGCTCTGTTTCGATACAGTTAATTTGATTTTAATTGTGATTACAACATACGAGGTAGCTAGAGTAATATATAGAGAATGCATATTTAATTTACAGTCCTTTAATGTCTTAAATATGCTGATCATCCGTAATTATTCTCACACATTGATGTTTGTTTCTTTTGCTTAACTACAGAAACATATTCATTTATTTATGTACATCATGTAGCCTACCACTTGTACCACCTTTGCTAGTGCAAGTAAATACTTTTAAATACATCTGATGTGTCCTCTGACCAATTTAAAAAGGGTTCAATACACAACACCAATTGAAACAAGAATTTTGAACCTGGGTGACATGTGTTAAAATATGCGCATATTTAATGAGATAATGGCTCATTTGCATATTTAAACACGCTATTTCAGAAAACTTGTAATACAAAAAACAATTGCCTTATTGTAAGTAATTAACTGGAGAAATTTCTAGCTGATATCTTTAAGTTAAAAAACGTACCCTATTCACCTGGGGTGTCTCGCCAAATGACAGAGGATTAATGGAGTCAGAAAGACCGCTGTGGGAAAACACATGTTCCCAGTTTCTGTGGTTCAACAGAAATATTTAGAGCTGTACAAACGTTCACGTCCAGATAACATTTCCAAACATCGCTCACGTGGAAATAGAAAATTATTTGCAACATCACGGCCGTCCCAAAAACATCTCGATTCAGGAGCAACAGAAAAAGAAAAACACGACACAAGTTACAGTACAGTGAACCCAAAAACACGGGTCAGCTGCTTTCCCTCAAAACAGTCCCTGAAATAAACTCTTCATTTAGCCGTTCCCTCCTGACCCCAGCTTGACCAAATCCTGACCAAGCCTGTGGTCGCTCGCTGTCTCACAACGAGCCTCGCTGATGACTCTGAACTCTCAGCAACGCTTTGGCTTCATCAAGATTACAACACACGCACGGCCTCACATGCACGGCCTCACATGCACGTATACAAACAGACATTCACAAGTGCTTTCTCAGCAGGAGACATTTTGCACAAGAGCCAATTCTAAGCAATTATGGTCTTTACCAAAAACAGGTCGCTTTCTTTCAGCGGACCCATCTCATGCAATACATCACGGATGATAGAGAGTAAGTGTGATGTATGTTTAGCTTGAGGTCGCATCGTAGCGTACTGGACTGGAGACTTTATGCAAATACTTTCTGTCAAGAATGTTGATGAGATTTGAGATTGTGTCTTTGTTGTGTTTACACTGTGGTTATTGTCTTTCTGAATCTGATATTCAGACTGTTGTGTGACTGAGTGTGTGTGTGTGTGTGTGT
>CADEHL010001476.1:35830-58330 GCA_902827135.1 Harpagifer antarcticus | reverse complement strand
GCTAAAAGTAGGACCAAACCTGTGCAGTCAGCTCTGCATGTCTTCGTACCGAGTGAAGTGAGGAAAGCAGTGACGTCTGCAGCTGCATTCCTGCTCGAGTGGAGCTCTCTTATGAACAGGGTAACGGAGAATCCTCAAGGCGGTTTGTTTGATTGAACGCAGCCTTTCACTTGACTCTGTGGCGATTAATGAAACGAATGTGCCCTGCTCTGTGGGAAACGTCAAACCCGCAATAAACATCCAGCCAATCTGGATCGAAGTCTGCTCAGCGTCAACGGTCCGAGACCAGGAGGCTTAGCGACACACAGCGAGGCCGGGGCATCTGAACTTTTCCCCTCCTGGCAGGATTAATCTGCACGTTGTTTAAACTAATTGAGATGGAGATAAATCTGTCAGTTCGCCTGCGGTCAGCGTGTTAATGTCGCTGGAACACGCCGCCCGAGGATTCCCTTCAATTCACGGTTAAGAGAAATAACATTTGAGTGGTGTAAGGGTCTGTTTAAGGTTCAATATGGTTCTCTAAGTGTGTGTGTGTGTGTGTGTGTGTGTGTGTGTGTGTGTGTGTGTGTGTGTGTGTGTGTGTGTGTTGGCTGGAGGGAGTACAGTGACTCTGAAACCAAAAAGAGCCCAGCCCACTCCCACAGTGGAAAGAATGATGTGTTATTCTGTAAATGACACTATTGACCGACAAGATGCTTGCCTGAGGTGAGACACTGGGCATTGTGTGTGTGTGTGTGTGTGTGTGTGTGCGTGTGTGTGTGTGTCCATGTGTGTGTAGGAGCGACACAGCAATTGCACGCATGTGTGAATCACCTTGCGTGCAACAATTCTTTAGCCATGCATGTGTTCATGCAGATTCGCTGGACACCATCAGTGCTGCTCTTTAAATACTTCATCATCTGCTGCGGTTCCAGTGTGTGTGTGTGTGTGTGTGCACTGAGGGGGCCGGTTCCATTGCTGTACTCTCTCATGGTGCTTTATAATCAGGCCGGCCACAGAGGAAGTTGTTTACGGTGTGTAGGTGTGCGTCCATGTGAGCCGCTGGTGGGTCTGATCGTGAGATTCAGGTGCGGATGCATGCCATGTTTTAGTTTATGAGTGTGTAAGTGTGTGAGTAAGTATAGTGTGTGAGAGTGCCTGAGCGAGTGTTTTGCGTGAGAGTGTATCTCCCTTCATGTGGTCGCTGAATGTTGCCGCAGTAAGCATAATTGTGTTTACAGTAAAGCTACTGCCTACTTCTGACTGGCTGTGGAACAAACACTTACTGGATCAGAATCAAGCCAGAGGCCAAGAGCTGCCGTGTGGGATTCAAACAATGTGCTAAAGGGCATCAAGAAAACACAAAAAGACCACTTCAGCACTAATCCAGTTTACGTTGTCAAGTTGAAATCTTAATTTTTCTTTTGTACCTTAACCCTGAAATGTATATACAGCATTTTTCAGAGTGTTAGGACACGCCCAATGTAATGAGTAGGAAATTACCCCGATGTCCTATTACGCATTGTTAACAAAATGAAAGATTATCTGTTCTTTGATTCGGATCCCTTCATGAAAACCAGGACGGCTTTCCTTTCAAATAAACCGACAGACAAACCACACC
The DNA here is from genome assembly GCA_902827135.1 of Harpagifer antarcticus. Classification (NCBI taxonomy): domain Eukaryota; kingdom Metazoa; phylum Chordata; class Actinopteri; order Perciformes; family Harpagiferidae; genus Harpagifer; species Harpagifer antarcticus. Next base: position 56,730 of record CADEHL010001476.1, on the reverse strand, counting down.
TAGAACATATTATTCTTGATGAAGACGCTTTGTCCCGATGTTCTTTCTATAAACACAAAGTAAGCATTTGGATATTTTGGGAAAATACTCTCTTACATTGAAGCTTTGTCAAGATGAAAGAATCTTGTGTGCTGCAAGACAACAGAACTTAGGTGAGTCCATGAAGGGCCAAAAGAACAAGTTTATTTACATGGTGCGTCTCCATGAAGGTCCTGTCCATGTCTTAGAGATAACCTGCTGCTCTCTCCATGTGTTACAGATCAAAATAGTCCAACAAGCATTTCTTAATCACAAACCAAGACAACGTTAACTGTTCCATTGTAAAGATTAATAGATAATATAATTGCTATAGTTTGCATGTTTGGTCAAAACCTCAAAGCAGTATATATCTGTTAATCTAAATGGTTAATTTGACTCATAACTGAAATAAGATTTGACCCAAATATCTTCACCAATTATGGAAAGTCCTGACCTATGACTCATATCCAAACAAAAACACGAAACTGTGTTTAGAAGATCAGATCAGACTTTCACAGTTTCTTTTGCAAATCGCTCAAACAAGATTGCATGTGTGTATAAAAGCATTTCTGTAAAATGTATAAATCAATGACCTCTTTCTCTGTGTAAAGCATTGTTAATGTGACTTGTTCTGTCTGGTCTTTACTCTTTAATCCTCTCGATCCAAACACTTCAGCCAACTCAAGTTTCTCCTGACCGTCAGTTCCTCTGCAGCGGAGGCAAATGTCAGTTTGACTGCAGGAAGTGTCTTTCTGAAGCATCGCCTAAGTTGTTCTACGCTCATACTTCATGCATTTTTTTTTGAGCCCTTAAAAAGCTCTACTATCCTATGCAAAGAAATCAAAAGAATAATGTCAGTCCATCCAAAAAAAAGATTGCCAATCAGATATCAGCTAATCTACATGACTGATATAGCTTAAATTAGCTTTGACTTAAGGCCCGGACACACCAAGCTGACACCAAAGACACAGACGGACCTGACTGTTGTGTCGCCTCGCGTCTCTGCGTCTTGGCCATGTGTCGCACTGGAACACACCGCAAAGACTTCAGCCCACGGCCAAGAAGCACGTACGAACTGCGCATGCGTGAGTGGCAATAACTCTCCTTACCAGCAGGCGGCGGTAGTGTGTATTCGTCATTCAAAAGAGGCAACCGGAAGACAGACTGCGTGATAACCGAGAGAAGCTCACGGTGCTTTCCCGAACCTGAGTCGAGAGCTGGAGTTAAATGGAATCTCAGATTTGCCTTCTTAATCGTTTGTTTGGGTCCCTCACTTCCGTTTCGCTTCTCATGCACTGATTTGCTAGCTGAACAGCCAATCAGAGTGATTTATTTTGCAGACAGCCTTTGGCCGTTTGCCCACCGATTCGACATGTTGAATCGGTGGGGTTTCGGCCGAAAAGGTGTCTGCACGGCTGAAAAGACATGATGGTGCGGGACACACCAATCTGAGTAGGGCGTGTCGGCCAAAATCGGCTCGGTGTGTCCGGGCCTTTAAACATCATCTCAAAAAGTGGAAAGTCTTGGGAGATTATTAATATTCAAATTGGTAAACGATTGTCAAACTAAGTCTTAATAGTTTTGCTCCAATCAAAATGTTTCTTTGCATTTCATTAAGAACTTGTATAAAAGCATGTCTGTGAAACCCGTGTGTGTCTACAGAAGGTCCAGTTGTGATAGACACGGTTCGCCACTGGTTTTGAGCATTGTAAAAGTGACTTGTTCTGTCAGATCTTAATCCTCTCAATCCAAACACTTCAGCCACTTGAAGTTTCTCCTGACCGTCAGGTCTTCTGCAGTCGACGCAAATGTCAGTTTTAATGCAGGAAGTGTCTTTCTGAAGCATCGCCTAAGTTGTTCTACTATCATACTTCATACATTGCTTTTTTTAGACGTTTAAGGTTCCTTTTTTAGGCCTTAAAAAGCTCTACTATCCTATGCAAAGGAATCAAAAGAATGAGGTAATTTCATCGAAAATAAAGACCACCAATCAGATATCAGCTAATCTACATGATTGATATAACTCATAACTTAAATAATCTCCAAATGTGGAAAGTCTTGAGATATGATTCATATCCAAATTGGTAAACGATTGTCAAACTAAGTCTTGCTCCAATCAAAACGTTTCTTTGCATTTCCATTAAGAACTTTTATAAAAGCATGTCTGTAAAACCCATAAACTCTACTCGCGGTCAAACAACTCTTTCACTGTTTTGAGGATTGTAAAAGTCACTTGTCCTGTCAGGTTTTCTATCTTAATCCTCTCAATCCAAACACTTAAGCCACCTGGAGTTTCATGAGACCATCAGTTACTTTTCAGTCCATCCAAAACAAAGACAATGAGATTAAAAGTGATCCAGATGATTGATATAACTCAGAACTGATATTCGCTTTGACTTCAACTTCGTCACCAAATGTGGAAAGTCTTCATATATCATTAATATCCAATTGGAAACATGAAACTGTGTAGATTGCAGACTCCAGTCTTTACTGTACATGCTTTCTTTTCCTTTCTTACGGCCCGTCCACACGGCGGCGTGCGTTGAAGCTTCAACGCTTCTTCCCATTCACTTTGAATGGGGTGACGTCACGCTTTGCCGAACTGCATTGTGGTTCCGTCGCTTCGCTTTGCTCGCTTCAAAAGTTGAGAAAAGTTCAACTTTTGAAGCTTTGACGGAAGCGTCAGCCAATCGAATCATATGCCAGTACAAGCTCTAGATAAGATAAGATGGACTTTTATTAATTCCTCGTGGGGAAATTGTTTCTCTGCATTTGACCCATCCTAGTGTTAGGAGCAGTGGGCTGCCATTTTGAACGGCGCCCAGAGAGCAGTGTAGGGAACGGTGCCTTGCTCAGGGACACCTTGGTAGCACTTGGTCTTTCCGGGACTTGAACTGGTGACCTTCCAGTTGCCAAGCCAAGTCCCTATCGACTTTGCCACCACCGCCCAATCAAACCGCGTACTTGTGTGTCTGGGGCGAGAGATCCATGCGATTGGTTGTTGGTCGAGTTTCAGACAAGCTCACCGGCAAACTTCAACGCACGCCGCCGTGTGGATGCTGCGTTATCCATTACTTGAACATTAAGAACGTGTATTAAAGCTTTTCTGTTGAACCTATATGTTCTTCTCCCGGTCAATGAACTCTTCCACTGTTTTGAGGTTGGGAGATGATTCATATCCAAATTGGTAAACGATTACCAAACTAAGTCTTAATAGTTTCGCTCCAATAACTTCTTAAAACGTTTCTTTGCATTTTCATTAAGAACTTGTACAAAAGCATGTCTGTAAAACCCAAGAGCTCTACTCCCGGCCAATGAACTCTTCCACTGTAAGGTGTCCTTGAGAGCTTTGAAAGGCGGCCATAAATGAAATGCATTATTATTATTATTATTACTGTGTTTAGAATTGAAAAAGTGACTTGTTCTGTTTTTTAATCTTAATCCTCTCTAAATCTAAACACATTTCACTTAAACCACCTGCAGTTTCATGTGACCGTGAGTTCCTGGCTTGGAAGTGGTGGCAAATGCATCTTTCTGAAGCATCCATTAAGTAATTACCCAATCGTATCCGTAGAAATAAGACGATTGATATCAGTCCTTTCGATAAATTGATCAACCATTGCAGTGTCGGAGCAGCAAGTGTTGAGTTTTTGTACATTTCTGAAAGTCTGAAAGTTCTGGTGCTGGATGCAACACTGATTCAGATGAAATGTTAGCTCAAACCACGTTCCCTGCCGAGGCTTAATTCTTCCTGTAAGCTGTCTTGATTTTGTTGATTTAGCAACTTGAAGAATACCTCAGGGGCGGATTTGTGGAAACGGATACCTGTTTGTTGGATTAGGGTTCTCAACAGCGCGCCAGAAGTCAACACTCCTCATGCAGACATCAAAGAGACATGACAAGAAATCTATGAATATATTTAGTTTTCCCACGTCCTCATCTGTCTTTGAATGTTGCATGAGTCGCTGTCAGTGAGTTCATCACCCGGACTATGTAATTCTAAACAGCTGTTTATGTGTGGATGTCTACGCATGTAATCCTGTGTATATGCGGTGCGTACGGGTGTGTGTGTGTGTGTGTGTGTGTGTGTGTGTGTGTGTGTGTGTGTGTGTGTGTGTGTGTGTGTGTGATCCTCTCCCAGACTGACGTTAACCCCACACACACCACAGCACACAGACAGACGCTTGTTGATTCCTGGATTCCTCTCTCTAATCTGCTACCGCTGCTGTGGTTTACAGCAGACAAACTGACGGGGCGCTGCAGGGAAATGGCTCTACATGACATGTTTGTTTCCAATCCATCGAGGGATTAAGAACGAATAAATAGGCCCCGTCCTTCTCAGGTGATGCATCTCCGGCAAACACACACACATCGCCTGCAACTCTTAAATGTGGTCATGCTGCGGGTTAATCCAGCAATAAACACAGTGTTTTAGTTTGATCCCGTCCCAAGGTCGACTGGTTTTCCGGTAAAAGCATGTTTGGCAGAGGTGCACGATCTCCTGTCAATAACTCTGTGGGTGGAAGTTTTTACTAGCTCTCGGTGTGTGTCCTGTTGGGTAAATGTGTGTGTGTTTGCTTCTTTGAACATTTTGCTCTCTGTACAAATGTCAGGACTGCTTTCGCTGGAGAGTTCAAGCCCATTTGTTTAGGGTTAAAAGTAAGTGTACAGAGGTGGGAAGTAGTGGAGTACAAATACTTCGTTACTGTAATTAACTACATTTTTCTGGTATCAGTACTTTACTGCACTACTTATTTTTCTGCCGACTTTTTACTTTGACTTCTCACATGTTGAACCCAAATACCTGTACTTTCTACTTCTTACATGTTGAACCCAAATAACTGTACTTTCTACTTCTTACATGTTGAACCCAAATACCTGTACTTTCTACTTCTTACATGTTGAACCCAAAAACCTGTACTTTCTACTTCTTACATGTTGAACCCAAATACCTGTACTTTCTACTTCTTACATGTTGAACCCAAAAACCTGTACTTTCTACTTCTTACATGTTGAACAAAAATACCTGTACTTTCTACTTCTTACATGTTGAACCCAAAAACCTGTACTTTCTACTTCTTACATGTTGAACCCAAATACCTGTACTTTCTACTTCTTACATGTTGAACTCAAATACCTGTACTTTCTACTTCTTACATGTTGAACCCAAATACCTGTACTTTCTACTTCTCTCATGTTGAACCCAAATACCTGTACTTTCTACTTCTTACATGTTGAACTCAAATACCTGTACCTTCTACTTCTTACATGTTGAACTCAAATACCTGTACTTTCTACTTCTCTCATGTTGAACTCAAATACCTGTACTTTCTACTCTTACATGTTGAACTCTAATACCTGTACTTTCTACTTCTGACATGTTGAACTCTAATACCTGTACTTTCTACTTCTTACATGTTGAACCCAAATACCTATACTTTCTACTTCTCTCATTTTCCAAACAGCTGGTTCCTTTAGTCTGAATGTGTGTTTGATGCGTGATCATTATTCTTTAGAGTCATGCGTGCCTATTGATTTGAACACGATCCGTGTATCCATCATTTCCTGGTCTTCTCTAAAGAAGAGGGACCAATGGAAACGTTGTCATGTTGCCGTTGTTCAGCATGGAAACATTCATTAGCTAACAATGACATTATTGTTCTATTAATATAAAGGGAGGTCAGGTACTCTTTAAAGCAGCTGCTAGTTATGGGTACTTTTTACTGAAGTACACTTCAAAGCCTCTTTACTTTCACTTGAGTGAAGAAGTTTAGTCAGTACTTTTACTTCTACCAGAGTATTTTTAAACAGGAGTATCTGTACTTCTACTTGAGTAAAGAATGTGTGGACTTCTCTGAGAGTGTGGAAGAAGCAGTGATGAAACAAAGCTCGGGGAGAGAATGAAAGTAAGACTTCATAAAATCAGAAAGGATTGCTTAAGGAATGATAAAAGAGTCCAAAAATAACATTCGGCCGCGATCAAAGTGACATACCACGAATACTCTAACTGCTGCACCTCCTGCAATCAACTACAGTCTACTTATGACTCAACAAAATACCATGCGTGACAGTGAATGTAATCAGATAACTATGATTCAAGGCAAAGGAAAACATAGGGTAATAAAAATGACAGTCTTCGTTCTGTCGAATTTGTGAAGACGATGGATAAACAATAGTTTTAGAGAGCAGAGCGTTATTCCAGTGTTTATGACATGTTGGACTAATCTGCCGCTCAGGGACAAGCGTGGGTTGAAAAGATGTTTTCTGCAAATGGAGAAACAGCCGCTCTGCAACCGGATGTTTCTCATGAAACAGGAAGTGAACGGGGTCACCTGAGCTAATGAGGTTTCCCCCAAACATGTCCAAATCATCACAGAAGCTGTAGTCTCTGACGATAAGTCTACGGCAGAAAAGTCATATAAACCCACATTTAAACCTTGTACCTGTTAACCTCATTATGGTAAATGATTTGTGTTTGTAGATAGCATAAGGTGACCAGATTTAAAAAAAAAAAAACGGGGACATTTTCTTCACTGTTAAAGAGAAAAGGGGGACAGTTCTGCTTCAATGTAATTCGAACATTTTAACTGTTGGATACAAACAGAAGGAGGATAGCTCATATATGAGACTTCAAAGGTCTTTTATTTTGAAACTGTACATCAGATTATCCTGATTCTCTCTGAGTGATTAGATGGGCTGTCCTGCTATCACCCTGAAGTGAAATAAGTCTTTGATACTGGATAGTTTTTGTTTTATTCTTATCTAAAAATAGAGGGATGATAGCTCATATATGAGACTTCAAAGGTCTTTTATTTTGAAACTGTACATCAGATTGTCCTGATTCTCTCTGAGTGATTAGATGGGGTGTCCTGCTATCACCCTGAAGTGAAATAAGTATTTGATACTGGATAGTTTTTGTTTTATTCTTATCTAAAAATAGAGGGATGATAGCTCATATATGAGACTACAAAAGTATTTTATTTTGAAACTCTACATCAGATTGTCCTGATTCTCTCTGAGTGATTAGATGGAGTCTCCTGCTATCACCCGGGAGTGAAATAAGTATTTGATTGACTTCGAAAGACTCGTTGATTATGGACGGTTTCCACTAAATAATAATCAAAATATAGATGGACAATAGATCTAATTTGAACAGCATACATTTTAAATTGTGCTTCAGAAAGTAATGTTATTTTAGGAGTGTTGTGAGATGGTGTCAACATCAATTGAAATTAGTCACCCAGTGGTAATGTCAGATATGTCTTCATAACTGTATCCTTAGATTTTACATTCACTCAGTTATAATGTGGTAGTTATACGTAGTATGTTTTAAATTATTATTGATCACATTATATCGTACATATTTCTTAATTTAAGCTCCAGTATATATGAATATGTGTGGTGTGTTTTTTAGGTATATTTGTTATTGACTGAGTAAACGCTTTTATTTTGAAGGCAGTTTTTACAGGCCTCTACCGTAATGCATCGGATATTCGCGCACCGCAATACAACGTGCGGGCTGGCTTGACTGTGTTTTCCGAAGTGGGGGCTGGCTTGGCCGCAGTCTGTTTGTGTTTCCTGACATGAAACGTTTTATTTCACGTTCCTATGTGTTTTTAACATATATTAAAAAACGGGGACATTTCCGGGGACAGTTTCAACCCGGGACAGGGCAATACAAACGGGGACTGTCCCCGGAAAACGGGGACGTCTGGTCACCCTAAGATAGCATGCATTTTTGGCTAATGTTAACAGCTCAGTCAAATGTTTTGGATGTGTGGGAGTTTACTAAGCCCCCAGGGAGTTGAAGCAAATCGTCATAGTGGCCAAACGGTGGTACTACACGTATGTCTGTGTCAGTTCGAGGTCATTCGGGCTTAAAAAGACTTTTCCCATTGACTGACATTGGGAAAGAGACTTGTTTTTTGTTTTTATATAGGTCAATCACCTACCTAGGACAAATACTTGAATAGCCGTTATTTAAACCACAAGATCCGTAAAGTTATCAAATTCTAAAAAGCTGAATCCAGAGTTATATACGCCTCAGCCGAGCGTGGCTGTGTCGGAAGCAAATTGGAGGCGAGTTAAGGAAAACGGAAGTGTGCATGCTCTATGGAAGATGATGTGGGTATTTTTTGTTTAATTCACCCACACACACACCACACACACCACACACACACACGCATGCATACCCTTTCTAAGAGTTTTCTAACCTATTTGTTGGGTATGACATATCTATTTACCAGACTATGATTCTTCATTGACTGCATAACATTTGACCTGGTGAGATGCCATCATAGGGTCAATGACTTTTCTAAATTCACATCCACAAACATCCGCTTTAAATCCTCAACGGTATGTGACTCGTGACAATAAATGAAGACTGGAAGGTGTGGTGAAGTGCTCACTTTGCCAAGACATGAACTCCATGAATGAAAACAAGAAGCTTTGTGTAACAGCGCGTCAACCTACACAATGTTCCTGATCCTGTTCCGGCCCCAATTACAATCATAAAAGCGTTTTGTTTCTTTATGAACCTGATCGACCTGTTCTTTCAACTGACTTCATAATTAAGTTTAATTACATGACAATTGATCCAAGTCACATTCAAGCTTGAAGTGACATGAATATCAGCACAGGTGGATGCAGAAGATCTCTCAATTGCATTTAAAGTTATCATAACGGTTCAAGCAATCGTCCTTACTATTCCAGCCCAGAACAATATCTTAATTATTTGATTATAGTTATTGCATGTTTTCATCGCTTTCATTTGCAGCTGGTTAAGTAGGACATTATAGAGCAGGGGTATTCAACTAAAATTCAAAATCTCCCCATGCAAAGGTCCGGAACATCAAATGTCTAAGTTGCTTCATGAATTAGTTGTGATATATTGAAGTAGCTGTATCAACGTCTGCATGTCATCAACTACTGACTGCCAATCAAATAAAGAAAGTACAATTCAAATACAACAATATGTATTGTTAGCTAACATTACTTAAATACTGTGGATATGTGTAATGTTCCTCTCGGGCTGCTTTACAAATAAATAGAGAAAATAAATAAAATAGCTTTTGAAAATGTGTGCATCTTAAAGTGCTTAATTTTAGATAAATAAAATAAAGTGTAGCAGCAGCTTGAGTTTCCCTTTTTCTTTGTTAACCGTTTCACATCATGACTTAACAGTTTCAGACGATTATAGATCAGTCTTTACACATCATAACAATTGAACAGTTTTAAAGTCTCTCTTTCTTTCCCTCTTATATTGCAGTCCCTCACTCACTTTGTTTTGTTCAGTGTGAGAATTGAGCTGGAGCTTGTCCTGCCAGGAGTTTAAATCTGGGCTGACATGGAGTCAGGGCCATTCTCACACACATGCAGGTGCTCATTGGTTTCAGTGATGAAACACAGGTAGGTGAAAAAAGAGAGAACTATTCGAAGCAGCGTAACATACCATCTGACAAAGGCCTGCGCTATAATGCTTCAATTAACTGCTATTCTTTATAATATACTCAGATCAATAGGAGACAGAGATTAAGTTATAAATCAAGGGTTTGTATTATTATTTCCAGCAGGGGGGGGGGAACCTTTTTCCTTTCAATTTTTACAACATCCTCCGAGGGTCGTACAAATGATTGAACTCAACCTCTGCTTAAAAAAACTAAAATCACAGCCCATTCATTTGGCCTTTCTTTCAAGCTGTGCAAAGGAAAAGCAACCAATCCAGATATCTCACCATGACTCGCGCATGCATGCACGTGCACGGTGTGGCGTGACCACCAACACAGAAAGATATGGACACAAGATGTGTGCAAATGTATTAGTTCCTATCCATGTGAACATGATTTAAGTGGGGGGGGGGGACCTAACCTCCTCTGGGGGGGGTCCGGGGGCATGCTCCCCCGGGAAGATTTTTTCTATACAGAGATGCTGTATGAGAAACCAATGTGAGTTTGGAACATTGAACAATGTAAAAACCTCAACAATGGAATTATGATCAGTAGAAATGGCCATGTCATGGGACCTTTAAGAGTAAACTATATACCACGGGTGTTTGGTCAGGCTGTCTCTGTACATTCCTCCAACATCACATACAGACAGATCTCATTTTTCCACAATGTAAAACGAGAATTAATCTCCTGATGTGCCCAAACAGCCGTCAGACAGAAAGGTCCAGACAGGCCGCTGCTCAGGGGGGAGGAAACCAGCGGGAGACGTTTAAATGAAGTGAGAATATAGATATTAAGATGTGGACTTGACAGATGCTGTGCGTCGGTGGTTAGGATCTTCTGTTGTGGTCGTGTCAAGGCCCCGAACTCATGAGAAACTGCTGCTTCAATCAGAATTGTGTGAGATAAAGATCATATATCAAATCTGGGGCAATGCACTGCAACTCACATCAGCCTAGTTTGACATTAAGTCAGCGAGATCTCCAACAATGATATTGATTTGAATTTGAGTGAGAGAGGGAGTTTTGCCGTTTGAGCTTTGGAAAGTTAAACATGTCGGTGAGTTGCCTGTGGCCTGTGGGCTCAATTTAATACGCCGTCTTTCAACGTCAGTGACTCGTTCCTCTGCTCGATGTAGACAGAGATAGAAGACAACTGTTCATTATTTTACAATGCTTAAGAGAGCGTGACCATACTACAACCTACACGATGACCAACAGCCCTATGTCTTGATAAACTTGTTAAACAATGCAGGGCTTGTCAAGATTATAATATTTAGAGTCCACATAAACAGCCGGGGAAGGTCCAGAGTGTTTGACCACAACCCAGAGGCCAATTAAACAATCAGATGACCAGTCAGATAAACAACCGGCCAATGGGAGGACAGTGGGCAAATAAGCCCATTCTCAACCGATCAATCAAACAGCTGACTGACACACATACAATACGCCTTCAGTTTGTCTTCATGTGTTCGTAGTTGCAGCTGCAGAAGAAGCATATTCCTAATGTCTGGCTCACTTTGTTTTATTATGGAACAAATCAGTATTACACTCTTGAACCAAAAGGAAAGACAGAGCTTTAAAGCTAAACATCAACATTTGGGGCTGAAACACAGCTGCTTGAAGGGATGGTTTTTAGTCGTAGCTTGCTGAGGTATGCCATCAATGTTTGTGGCAAATGGATCAATATTAAGTCAATGAATAGTCTTATAATACGTTCCCTCTTGGCTCGGGGTACGAAAGGGAAACGACCAGATTGGATTTGGTTTATGTTACCGGTGGTTTAATTGTAGCAGCAGCTGAGTGAAAGGATGTACACAAACAGCCTGGCCCAACAACGGGTCAAGCTGTCACTGTCTCACAAAAGGGTCTCCAAAAGAGAGTTGCCCAGTACTACACAAAGGGAAAGGACATACCTCGCTTCTAAAGTGGAAACAACACAATAATCAAAACGAGGCTGTGAGATGACACAGCTGGTGCTGGTCTACAGGTGATAATCACCTGGATCTAAGCAATATACACACACAAACCCTATACTAACACAGAACCCTACTGAATACCCTGCTAATCAGAGCAGCTAACACAGAATACTAACGGCTCTTAACTAACGGTCTCAGAAGCCACAGAACGAGGGCTCTTGTCACAATGCGAGGTGTGAGGCGTCTGTCACACAATACAGAGCCCCCCGAATGGTGTCCGTGCCCAGCCTTTATCCTCCTCCCCCGGATGGTGTGCAGAAGCGGGCAGGGCGTGGGTGACGTCTGTCCAATCCCCGCGGATGTTGCGAGGTCGGGACGGCCACTGACAGCATAGGAACTGCACAAGCTCATTTGCATATACCCACACACAAACAGAACTAAGGGCCACAAGGTAGCAGCGGCTGTAACAGCTTACATATGCAATTAAATGGTTATAAAACAGATAAAAGTATCATTGTGTTAGCTCTACTCTCAGTGGAACATATTGACCTAACATTTACAAGCAGTGTTGGGGAAAGTAGTGAACTGCATGTCTGCGGTTGCACTTCTTACAGTGTGAATAATAATGAATATAATAATATTAATAATAATCTTTATTTAGATAGCATGCAAGATGCAGCAAAGATACATAAGAGTGAGGAACAGAATTAAAACAAGATATAACAGTAAAACATGAACAGTGATACAGCTAAGACTACCCCAAATTAGAAGACAGGATAGATATTTACTTTTAAAACTCCAATGGGTCGTTCCAGTTGTACTTTGGGGCCATGAAGACAGAACGCCGGCTCCCAAGACTAGTCTTATGTAATACAGTCGGTACTTTCTAAAAGAAATGCATCCGAGGATCTAATGGCGCGTTTCCACTTGCAGGCCTCGCTCGGCCTCGCTCGGTTTGGTTAGGCCTTGTTAGGCCCGGCTCACTTTAATGCTGCGCTTCCATTACAGTTAGGAACTGGGGCAGTTATCTTTCAATGAGAGCCCCAGAAAAACAACACAGCCGTTAGCTGTTAGCACTCAGAGCTCACAGCTCCTCATATCTGTTCAGAACTAGACAGAAGTTAAACAAGTACAAACCACAGACTGTCGTGTCATGGAGAATACAGTCGCTGCTTTATTTCTGTCTGTAGGCCGTTTGTTGTGAGTGTGGCCGGTCGGAGCATATATAACGGTTAGCTTAGCCAAGCTCCATTTAGAAAGCACGCATTTGAAAGGTGTTTCTCTGCCGTCTGTCTGCAGACTTGTCAAAGCATTAATTCATGGTTCTTACTAACCGGTTATCAGTATGTTGTTACTTCGGGATCATTTAGAAACGTCTGCCAGCGATTCTCTCTCTAGTTTAGCATACTCAGCCCGACTCAGCCCGGTTGTTCCTGGCCCTAGAACCACGATTTAGTCGGGCACAGAAACAAGGGAACAAGTAAGCCCCGGGCCTGCAGTGGAAACGCGCCATAAGTGTCCTTGAAGTAATTGGAAGCTTTTCCCAACACTGATTGTAGGTTGCCGTAATATTACGTCAGAACAGCAGTGGCCTGCCAATCCACTCCAATTCCATCGTGCTAGTTCACACGATTTACAGTTATACACCTCGAACAAAACATCCAACATCGTTATTATTCCCCAACAGAATCACGTGTAGTGTGATGTGATGACGTGCGGAGGGCCGGCAACCAGTAACTCAACAGTAACTCGTAAACATATCTGTGTGTTGCAGCAATTAGCTTGATGTTCCTGCAGGGCTTTTCTCATTGCAATGCGCTGCACCTTTCTCTCCTTCTGTTTTTCCTCTTGCTGAAGTATCCAAGTTCTTTGACACACGATTCGGCCATTCCCATTCTACATAATGTTGTTTATGATTGGTTTTTATGTTTCTCTTTCTTTATGTTTATGTTTCTCTTTCTCTTAGGGTCCTAAGATCCTGTGATGTTTGGCTGTGAGAAAAAAAAAAAATATATATATTATTATGAAGGGCAGACCATCTATTTGTAATTATTTGTTTTTTTTAGAAAGGGGCAGGTCACATAAGATTGTATTATTCTCCCTGCTCCTTTTCGCTCAATGGTAGAGTCATGTTTGTGGTAATTATTGTACATTTGGTTTTGCGTACCATGAGCGGGACAAATAAAAATGAAATGAAATGAAATGAAATGCTCACGTGTTGCGACCTATGACGTATAATGACAGGTAAAGATCTAAGTCTATGAGATCGTACCATGTGGTGAAAACAGGGGGGGTGTTGCCAGTTTTGGGCCCTGCTTTAATTTACTAAGCTTGAGCATCCGTGAATACATTTGAACTAAAATAATTAAGAAATATTTACAGGAGAAGTACCTCATACTATGAATTAAAAAATATTCTTAATCTGTTAATTCAACGAGTGAAAAGTGAAGTGCTTTCAAACTCCAATTGTTGAATTAGGAAGTAAGATGTATAGAAGACGTCTATGGGACAATGTGTTTCCATTTGTTGCCACAGTAAATGCAGCATGGTGTTCCTTTTGTAAATCAGGGTCCTGCTTAGAATATATATTTTGGGGGGCGGGGCCACATAATGATTGACATGTCGCTTATCCCAAAGTGTTTAACCCTTTCACATTGTGTTTTCAGTTTGTGAAAGTTTAAGTTATTACATATCGGCCCCCTTGAAAAGTCTCTTGCACAGAGCTCCAATCTCAAGCGTCACTGTTAGTTTGCCGAAAAAACAATGAGGGCAACTCAAGGCCTCAACTCCGTAGTCGTAACCTCACTGCTATGAAGCCCTGGAACCAAAAAGGCAATCAGCTAACATTGACTTGCCAAAAAGGGGTCAACCGACATTGACCTTATGACAAGCCAATTAGCCAACCAGCAACATGAGAGCAAGTCCATCCAACACATGTTTGGTTCAGCCAGAAACAGCCAAGCAGCCAATCCATCTCCGACGGAAAAACTCGCAGAGGAAGGGGAGCGACGGATTGAAATGAAGACCATATGAATGACATTCCAGCTGGTCTCAGTTCAGGGTGTGTTGCTTGTTGTTGCCGGTGGTTTGGGAAGTCTGGGAGCCTCTGCTGATTTAGGTCTCATGTTGACATTGTCCTGGCACAACCCCCTTTTTACTGAGTCATCCTCCTGCCGTTACAGATCGGAAACATGTTTATTAGACACTTAATTCATCTTAAGAATGTCTGCGTCTCATTTTCACGGTTCATCAGCAGCTTGGAGACACAGGTGTCCTCCGGAGGATTACTCAGAGTTTAATATGAAGTGTCAGGTGTCACCACATCTTGATGGGAAGACCTGATCCATGTGAGACCTTTTGATCCAGGGATTACTCTATTGCTGCATCATGGATGGGGATTCCCTCTGTACGTGTGTGTGTGTGTGTGTGTGTGTGTGTGTGTGTGTGTGTGTGTGTGTGTGTGTGTGTGTGTGTGTGTGTGTTGTGTGTGCATGCGTGTGTTGTGTGTGTGTGTGTGCGTGAATGGCCTAGCATTACTATACATGTGAGGACCTAGATCTGTTTACACAGTCACGTGTGGGGACTCGCCTCCCTCATGGGGACAAATTGGAGGTCCCCATGAGGGGAGTCATTCATTTTAGGGTGAAGACTTGGTTAGGGTTAGGCATGTGTTGGTTAGGGTTAGGGTTAGGCATGTGTTGGTTAGGGTTAGGGTTAGGATAAGTCTACAGGAAATGCATGAAGTCAAGGTAATGTGCCCCTGAAGTGATGTATACATGGGTGTGTGTGTGTGTGTGTGTGTGTGTGTGCGGTGTGTGGTGTCTGGTGTCTGTGTGTGTGTGTGTGGCTTGGTGGTGTGTGAGTGTGTGTTGTTGGGTGTGTGTCTGTTGTGTGTCCTGGTGGTGTGTGTGTTTGTGTGGTGGTGTGCGCTGCGACGTGAGTGTGTGCGTGGTGGTAGTGCGTGTGTTGTGGTGTGTCTGTGTGTTGGTGTGGTGTGGTTGTGTGATCGGGTGGTGTACTGTGTGTGTAGCCTGTGGTAGGTGTGTGTGGGTGTGTGTGTGTGTGGTGTACTGTGTGTGTGTGTGTCCTGATGTGTGTTGTGTGTGTGTGTGTGTGTCCTGTGTGTTGTGTGTGTGTGTGTGTGTGTGTGTGTGTGTGTGTGTTGTGTGTGTGTTGTGTGTGTGTGAGGATGTGTGTGTCTGTGTGTTGTGTGTGTGGTGTGTGCTGTGTGTGTCTGTGTCTGTTAATGTAAATTCAACCACAGTCTTTCCTGTCTTTTAGTCTTTATTTAAAACTCCCTTCTTCCTCAGGGTTGTAATCTGAAGTCGTCTGAATCCGTGATCAGAACCAGCAACGGGTTTCAGTTTAAGAAAAGGGGAATTTCCTTTTTAGGAACCCAAAGGATAAACAATATCCTGCATTAGATACAACTTGAACAATCCCCATGAGGCAAGTTGGGGGAAAGCATACACATATGGAATACGTTGCACATTTTCAAACATAAATAACTCCATAAATAATCTGCCGTATTTCCTCATGCTCTTTCGTCTGTGTGCACACTCACCTGTCACTCACAATTTAGTGTTGGGACCTTCAAATATAACTCAAACCCTTTTGTAAGGAACACAGTAAAGTCCTGGACTTATTCAAATGTTGGTCTCAATGGTTTTCACAAGCAGTTTTCCAACAAATCAATACTGGGAAGAACATCTGGTGCAAGCGTTGAAGAATTGAGACACATTGCAAGAATGTTTAAAATGTTGCAGAAAACAACATGTTGTATAGTTTCGTAGTGCCAGTTAGAGGAAGCAGTATTTAGTGGAGCTTGTGTTTAGAATATTTGCAAAACGTAGAATAAACAAGTTTTAAATGTAATTAATTGTAATGTATATAAATAAATGCACTCAGGAGTAATTTAACAATGTGTTTTGTTGGAGGAAGGAGGTAATAATGCATATTCTCATGTTGCAGTGAAGGTGTTTCAAAAATGTTCTCCCTCTGTACAAGTGTTTATCTTTTGTCATTATTGATCCACCATTTTGTTTTTAATCAAGCTGTAGTTCAGGCTTTGTTGGAAAACTGCTTAAAATCCCCATTTCATCAAATTCCTACAGAATAATTGAACCTAGTTATTAATGTAACGTGAAAAATATAGTTTTTATCAGCGCTGGCTTATATCACATTGTTATGGTTCTCCAGTCAGTAAATGGGCGGTGAAGTGGTTCTCCAAAAGGGGGCATTTTTCAGGGAATGAAGGACGACCACAGGCTTGAATAAAGTCGACACGGATTCAGCAACATGTTGTAAAGTCATCAATAAGAGTAGAACACTGTCAGTGAGAATTTCCTTCACATATTTCCAAATCTTTGTGAAAATCACAGCTCAGGTTTCAGCGTCGCTTGGCTCGTTAGTTTCCCAAAGCAGAGCAAACTAACTTCTGGGTATTTCTTAACATGATGAATGGATACACTTACTGTGCTTAAGACGGATACATGTTGGCTTCGAATGGCGGCTCATATCAAGACACACTCATCTTTTCACAGCCACAAACACACACACGGTCACACACACATTCACACCTGGAAGCTGCCCAGTAAAACCACAGCCTGGATGTTAGAGGTTCATTTCCTCAGCACCTAAACGCTTGTTCCAGTCCACATAACCCCAACTCAACGTGAGCACACCGCTGGGTATTGAAACAGAGTCAGTGATTAATTGTAAGCAGAAAAACATCACTTTCTCATCCCATTATCGGTCATGTTTCTGCTCCTTTAACGGACCTATACGATTCAAGATGAAAGGAAGATTGTGAATTCACTTTCATAAGGTTTTATAAAAGCAATCTCAGCACTAGGTCCATTTAGCATCCCTTCTGCAGCTTTCAACTGTATCACACCATTTCTATTTCACTTGGATTTTAGGGATTTGCAGAATCTATAGACAGAGCTTTATCTACAGTAGATGGAGATCAGCACACCCCAAGTTTAAGCAGCAATAACTCATATACCTAAACAGCGCCCGTCTAAACAAGTCCATACCATGTCAAGTGTGCTATTTAATTAACATTCTCAACCCAATTAGTAGAACAATTATGTAAGTACTGGTACAGAAGCTCAGCAATGAATAACTATAAATTGTGACTCGGGTTAATTCAAACTAACCCTGAGCTTTCCCCGTCTGTCTGACAGCAAAGTGAAGCTTTGTGAATATTGCAATTATTGATTTTTGGTGGCTAAAATACAGCAGCATTTCTTTGTTTCCTAAAACGTAGGCTTGTTGCAACCATTTATTATATCTTATCCACTAGTTATACATCCAGACTATCCATTTTAAGGAGGCGTCTAAGATAACTTTTGAAGACATGGAAGGTCAGATTTCGGATGTGCTATCCATGGTGCTGAAGCCAGGTCAAATGGGTACAAGAACAAGGTCAGCAGGGTCACTGATATTCAAAGTGGGATACCCTAATCACAGAGATGTATTTCAAATTGGGGATTTGAACGAGTTCAGACAAAGACAAACAGATGGATTTGAGAAAGTGACCCATTACGACGGCCTTTATGTTAGTTATGAATGTGCAGATGGGTGTGTCCTCTAATGGAATAACCCTCTAATGGCTGGTCGACCTACACACTCTCACACAGACAGCCTGGCAACACACACTCTGATGACAGCTCATGGTTACAGTAATAACCTCCTGCTATCTCACGCCCATGCGTCTGCAGCGTAGCCCCTATAAATCTCACTCTGTTATTGTTTTAATAACACTAATGTTAGCAATTAGCCAAGTGGTAAAACGTCAGACATCAAACGACGGAGACATGTGAGCTATATCGGGGGGGAAGACAAAAGGGCGAGGACCAAGCCTGTGAAAATAGCTACTCTTGCTGACTCAGCAGACGAGTGTGTGTGTGTGTGTGTGTGTGTGTGTGTGTGTGTGTGTGTGTGTGTTTGTGTGATGGTATGTGTAGATTTACATGTGTGTAAGCGTGCGAAACGCTAAGCAACCTGACGGCACATCACAAAGCCTCCAGCTGTTCTGTAAACATCCATTTCCCTCCAAACCACAGGGCCCCATAAAAGCCGAGCACCCAGAGTGAAGCTAATGGCATTCGATGCTATGTCATGCCTCTGGTGCTGCTTATTGGGGGAAAACACCCTGATATATTTCCCAACACGACTTGTTTTTCTGAATCAACAGCTCCAACTCTTCGCATGGGGAAAGTAATGTCTGAGTGCGGCGGAGAAGACATTATTAAAGCTCTAACAGACCGTCATGGAATATGTGAAGGCATGCGGCAAGGAGCAAAAACACAAGGTCAGCAATCCATGTTATTCCCTGTGACGGGTTTTAAAGCCATGCTCCGACACGGATTGGGCCGTCGCTTTTCACAGCCCCCTGTGTTCTTACAGTGTGAGCAATAAAGCAGCCGGTAACTTCTGAAATCGTGAAAAATGGGCCTATTTTATTAGACTGCGGAAAGAAAGTGAAAAAAACTTTTCTGTGTGTTGTGTGTGTGTGTGTGTTGTGTGTGTGTGGTGTGTGTGGTGTGTGTGTGTGGTGTGGTGTGTGTGTGTGTGTGTGTGTGTGTGGTGTGTGTGTGTGTGTGGTGTGTGTGTGTGTTGTGTGGCCTATCATTACTATACTTGTAAGGACCTAAATCTGTGTACACAGTCACGTGTGGGGACTCGCCTCCCTTATGGGGACAACATGGAGGTCCCCATGAGGGGGATCATTAATTTTAGGGTGGAGACTTGGTTAGGTTTAGGTTTAGGGTTAGGGTAAGGGTAAGGGTAAGGTTAAGGGTAAGGTTAAGGGTAAGGTTAAGGGTTAGGGTAAGGTTAAGGGTTAGGGTTAGGCATGTGTTGGTTATGGTAAAGGTTAGGATAAGTCTCCAGGAAATGCATGTAAGTCAATGTAATGTCCCCTGAAGTGATGTATACATGGTACGTGTGTGTGTGTGTGTGGTGTGTGTGTGTGTGTGTGGGGGGGGGGGGGGGGGCGTGGGTGGGGGTCCAGTGCACGCCAGCTTCCCATAATGTTTACTGACACAACACATTTTAAATGGTTTCTGTTCAGCGCCAAGCATTGAGAAACCAAGTGACTTCTGAAGGGTGGCACTCTGCGAAGTCCATTGTTTACACTCAGCTTCAGCTATTCAATCTGAAACTGAGAAGCCCTTTGGGCACCACAGCTGGTTGTGCCGTGCAAAACTGCAAGTGCAAGTATTGTTATTTGCATGAAACATTCTTCTTGGTACAAATGGTCCCAAAGGTATTTGTTTTCCAGTAGTGGAAGAGGAACTTAGTAGCACATATTCTGCATGTAGTGTCTCTACTTTAAAGAGTCCTCTCCTGCTGATGTTCAGGTGTATATCAGTATGTAGTGTCTCTACTTTAAAGAGTCCTCTCCTGCTGATGCTCAGGTGTATATCAGTATGTAGTGTCTCTACTTTAAGAGTCCTCTCCTGCTGATGCTCAGGTTGTATATCAGTATGTAGTGTCTCTACTTTAAAGAGTCCTCTCCTGCTGATGTCCAGGTGTATATCAGTATGTAGTGTCTCTACTTTAAAGAGTCCTCTCCTGCTGATGTTCAGGGTATATCATGTAGTGTCTCTACTTTAAAGAGCTCTCCTGCTGATGTTCAGGTGTATATCAGTATGTAGTCTCTACTTTAAAGAGTCCTCTCCTGCTGATGTTCAGGTGTATATCAGTATGTAGAGTCTCTGCTTAAAGAGTCTCTCCTGCTGATGTTCAGGTGTATATCAGTATGTAGTGTCTCTATTTAAAGAGTCCTCTCCTGCTGATGTTCAGGTGTATATCAGTATGTAGTGCTCTACTTTAAAGAGTCCTCTCCTGCTGATGTTCAGGTGTATATCAGTATGTAGTGTCTCTACTTTAAAGAGTCCTCTCCTGCTGATGTTCAGGTGTATATCAGTATGTAGTGTCTCTACTTTAAAAGTCCTCCTGCTGATGTTCAGGTGTATATCAGTATGTAGTGTCTCTACTTTAAAGAGTCCTCTCCTGCTGATGTTCAGGTGTATATCAGTATGTAGTGTCTCTACTTTAAAGAGTCCTCTCCTGCTGATGTTCAGGTGTATATCAGTATGTAGTGACTCTACTTTAAAGAGTCCTCTCCTGCTGATGTTCAGGTCTATATCAGTATGTAGTGTCTCTACTTTAAAGAGTCCTCTCCTGCTGATGTTCAGGTGTATATCAGTATGTAGTGCCTCTACTTTAAAGAGTCCTCTCCTGCTGATGTTCAGGTGTATATCAGTATGTAGTGTCTCTACTTTAAAGAGTCCTCTCCTGCTGATGTTCAGGTGTATATCAGTATGTAGTGTCTCTACTTTAAAGAGTCCTCTCCTGCTGATGTTCAGGTGTATATCAGTATGTAGTGTCTCTACTTTAAAGAGTCCTCTGCTGCTGATGTTCAGTGTATATCATATGTAGTGTCTCTCTTTAAAGAGTCCTCTCCTGCTGATGTTCAGGTGTCATCAGTAGTAGTGTCTCTACTT
>CADEHL010001476.1:0-35707 GCA_902827135.1 Harpagifer antarcticus | reverse complement strand
TCTCTACTTTAAAGAGTTCTCTCCTGCTGATGTTCAGGTGTATATCAGTATGTAGTGTCTCTACTTTAAAGAGTCCTCTCCTGCTGATGTTCAGGTGTATATCAGTATGTAGTGTCTCTACTTTAAAGAGTTCTCTCCTGCTGATGTTCAGGTGTATATCAGTATGTAGTGTCTCTGCTTTAAAGAGTCCTCTCCTGCTGATGTTCAGGTGTATATCAGTATGTAGTGTCTCTACTTTAAAGAGTCCTCTCCTGCTGATGTTCAGGTGTATATCAGTATGTAGTGTCTCTACTTTAAAGAGTCCTCTCCTGCTGATGTTCAGGTGTATATCAGTATGTAGTGTCTCTACTTTAAAGAGTCCTCTCCTGCTGATGTTCAGGTGTATATCAGTATGTAGTGTCTCTACTTTAAAGAGTTCTCTCCTGCTGATGTTCAGGTGTATATCAGTATGTAGTGTCTCTGCTTTAAAGAGTCCTCTCCTGCTGATGTTCAGGTGTATATCAGTATGTAGTGTCTCTACTTTAAAGAGTCCTCTCCTGCTGATGTTCAGGTGTATATCAGTATGTAGTGTCTCTACTTTAAAGAGTCCTCTCCTGCTGATGTTCAGGTGTATATCAGTATGTAGTGTCTCTACTTTAAAGAGTTCTCTCCTGCTGATGTTCAGGTGTATATCAGTATGTAGTGTCTCTGCTTTAAAGAGTCCTCTCCAGCTGATGTTCAGGTGTATATCAGTATGTAGTGTCTCTACTTTAAAGAGTCCTCTCCTGCTGATGTTCAGGTGTATATCAGTATGTAGTGTCTCTACTTTAAAGAGTCCTCTCCTGCTGATGTTCAGGTGTATATCAGTATGTAGTGTCTCTACTTTAAAGAGTCCTCTCCTGCTGATGTTCAGGTGTATATCAGTATGTAGTGTCTCTACTTTAAAGAGTCCTCTCCTGCTGATGTTCAGGTGTATATCAGTATGTAGTGTCTCTACTTTAAAGAGTCCTCTCCTGCTGATGTGCAGGTGTATATCAGTATGTAGTGTCTCTACTTTAAAGAGTCCTCTCCTGCTGATGTTCAGGTGTATATCAGTATGTAGTGTCTCTACTTTAAAGAGTCCTCTCCTGCTGATGTTCAGGTGTATATCAGTATGTAGTGTCTCTACTTTAAAGAGTCCTCAGCCAAGTTTTTCTCCACAAAGCTCAGATCTGGTTGCAGCTTGTAACAAAGATCTGCAGCTGTGTGAGGTCCCGGCTCAGACGTGTGAACGCCCAAACACAGACAATAGAGGAATTGTTTGGTCTTTAAACTCCTCTAACACGCGCCATGGGGCTTCATGGGAGACCCGCCGCCGCAGTGATCAAAACGACTCACATGCATTACAGCAGAGCGAGGAAATGATCTGTGTGTTCCCAGGGTTAGGAAGGTTATAAATGAAATACCTTTCCTGTGAACCAATCAGTAACCCAATCTGAATACAACAAAGTAATGTAACTGGACAACTTTCTGAACAACCTGCCTTTCATTGGGCTATTCAACCTCCGACTAAAGCAGGAAGCAAATCTGAGCTGCTTTAGTTTAACACACACTAAGCTCACACGCTATTTCATGAAGGAGGCGTGTGGTGCAGTGGGTTGAGCATTGGTGTTCGGATCACAGGTTCAAACCCCACTGCAGTCAGCATGTTGTTGTGTCCCTGAGACACTTCACCCCAAAGTGCTTCTGTGGGGATTGTCCACAGTGTTGAGTATGTAAGTCGCTTTGGAGAAAAGCGTCTAACAAGTGACATGTAATGAACATTCAGGTTCAGCTAATGACTTTAAAAGAAGAACCA
This sequence comes from Harpagifer antarcticus, assembly GCA_902827135.1. Lineage (NCBI taxonomy): Eukaryota > Metazoa > Chordata > Actinopteri > Perciformes > Harpagiferidae > Harpagifer > Harpagifer antarcticus. The sequence continues at coordinate 33,891 of CADEHL010001476.1, read as the reverse complement.
ATTAACCAATGAACCAAAGAAAGTGAAAACCATAAAGCAGATTCAGGCAGTTGGCGTACCCCAAGTGTTATGATATAAATGTATAATACGGGTTCCCAGCACGTAGAAACTGCCGGATGATAACTTGCATATGTTGGGCAATTTGCACAATTAGCATAAGTTGGGTTAATTAGCATTATAGCCTATTCAGACAATAGCAAAGCATTGGTCGATTTGGACCCTTTTGGAGTGGTTTATGGAGGACGCCGAGTCCATTTCTGACATTTTCAGGATTGAAAACTGCAGTTTTTAAAATAAAGTGGCCATATCTAGACTGCTTTTGATGAATTTTGGGTCGATTTGAAAGTTTTAGGGGACTCAAAGCTGCCATTTGGTATCCTAAACATTACAGTCACTTGTTAGACGCTTGTATCCATACATTCAATACTGTGGGCAATCCCCGCAGGAACACTTTGGGGTGAAGTGTGTTGTCCAAGGACACAGTGGAATGTTGACTGCAGCGGGATTCGAACCAGTGAGCCACAACCTCACACAAACACATCAGAAGTGGATTCAGCATCCTCAAGATACCTCCAAGACCACTCTAAACTTGTTCAGATCGGATTAGCTAGCTATTGTCTGCATATGCTAATTGTGCAAGTTGCCCAACATATGCAAGTTAGCATCCGGCAGTTTCTATGTGCTGGGGACCCTGCTATACATTTCTAACATAAAACGTTGGGGTACTCAACATTTCTGTGTTCAATGTGATGGCAGATACAGGACAACTGTGATCCAGATACAACTGTAACTTGTATCCGGATTACTTTATCCTGTCAGGGCGGTGGTGGTGAAGTCGTTAGGGACTTGGCTTGGCAACTGGAAGGTCACCAGTTCAAGTCCCGGCAAGACCAAGTGCCACCGAGGTGTCCCTGAGCAAGGCACCGTTCCCCGGGCGCCGTTCAAAATGGCAGCACACTGCTCTGAACACATGGATGGGTCAAATGCAGAGAAACCGTTTCCCCACGAGGGATTAATAAAAGTCCTTCCCTATATGTAATCCATTATTACCCATCATGCAATCTGTTTATTCTGCATGATGGCTGTCCAAAGTCTGCTGTGAGTTAGCAGTGGGCGGCTTTTCTATACAATCTATCTCTGTAATGACATACTGGTGTTAAATGAAAGATGGTACCGATCAGCACACTCAGGCCCGTTCAGTCCAAACACAGAAACGCTGTTACAAAAGTACTTCTTTTTATTAAAACATACATTACATAAATAAAAAAAAACATTGAATGGAAATCAGATGAAGATTTTACAGGTATGCTACAATCTTGTAGAAGAAACAGGATGTTGCTTTTGGCTAGGCAAGTGCACACAGAATTGTCAAAAAAAAAATCAAGATACATAAATATGGAATTTAAAATGAAGCCCCTGTGTTTTAATAACAAGCGTGTCTACTATTTCCTCTAAGTGCTGCATAATGATGTCACACAGACGAGAGGTCATTTTAACAATGACCCGTCTCTGTACTGCTAGAGCTAATAAATAAATATTTAGTGCATATTCCCATTTGCCTCGGAAGAGCCAAATGAAAAACAAGATTTAAGTTAAAAGATGAACCAAAGTCAATTTGGCTCGTCTAGTTTAAGAAGACAGTCTATTCATGTCACTGATGGTCAGACAGCCAGCTGTCTGCATCCCTCTTTCTGTTTCAATCGTCATAAACATATCAAACACATGTCCTTTCCTCCTTAGTTCAAAATGACATTGTCGTGTAATCGCCTTCAATCGAGCGGGCCGCTCTCTAGACTGAGACCTGGAGAGAAATGACTTGGAGCAAAACAAATCTGATCTGTTGCTAAGAAACAGTGATATAACCAGGGGTGGAAAGTAACTAAGTACTTTCACTCAAGTACACATTTGAGGTACTTGTACTTTACCTATTCTTGTAATATACTACATTTTGGAAGCCAATATTGTACTTTTTACACACAATAATTAGGAAAAACTCTTAAACTCTGATGTGTTGGAATAGATTAAACCATCCAGCATTACCTTTAGGAAACCATCCAGTGGGTTAACACTAAATGAATCTGCAGCTTCTTAACTGTGAAGATTTACTGCTTTAGAGGTTTTTCTGCAACAAGTACTTTTCTTCTAAAACTTGAAGCACATCGTCCTTATCATACTTAAATACTTTTGCTTAAGTACCATTGTCGATGCAGTACTTTTACTTCAAATTGAGTATTTTTAGAGTAGTATTAAATACTTTTGCTTAAGTACCATTGTTGATGCAGTACTTTTACTTCAAATTGAGTATTTTTAGAGTAGTATTAAATACTTTTGCTTAAGTACCATTGTCGATGCAGTACTTTTACTTCAAATTGAGTATTTTTAGAGTAGTATTAAATACTTTTGCTTAAGTACCATTGTCGATGTAGTACTTTTGCCTCAAATTGAGTATTTTTAGAGTGGTATTAGTACCCCAGTAAAGACTCTGAATACTTTTTCCACCTCTGGATATATCCCCTGTTGTGATAGTTACTCCGATCAGAGACTAACTACTTCCTCGTTCACACGTACAGAACTCTTCAGGAAGACGTTTGTGATCAGTGCCGTGTGCAAACCTGTTGTTGTTATTCTGTTCCGCTAAGTACAAGCAGACGCTCCGTGTTTCCACCGGACATTTTCTCCAACATTGATAAATCCTTCCTCACTTAGCGTCTCGCCAGCAAACCGACTTCCCAAGTTTCTCCCTTGTGGTTTGTTTAGTTGGTCCATAAACACATCGGTGCTTAAGTCGTAATCTGAGCTGAAATGTATTGAAATGTCACAATACTTAATTTTAAAAAAAGAGTCCAGTGCTATTTTAGATGAATTTAAGAGCTGTGTGTCGGGGACTGAACCATTTCCATGTCTTCTCTCATCGAGTGCTCCAAGGCTATTTGGTGAAGTACAAAAACAACAAGACACTTTGGATCAACACTTATAAATCACTAACAGTGGTTCTTTGGCAAATGTTCAGTAGCAAGTCCTCTCGTCTTTCAACTCTCAATTACCCAACTTTATCGCCCCGAAATACGTCCCTTCTCCCTCTGGGTCCAGCACCCAGGCGTTGGACACGGTCACGTACAAAGCGTCCCCCTCCTCCAGACGAACCCCTCTTCCTTGCTGGGCGCAGTACATGTTATAGCTGGTGATGTTCCAGCGCATGGTGCTGCCCGTCTTCATCAGAAGTGCTGACTTGCTGTTCTGTTTGATCTTCTCGTGGTACACGTACTGGATGAGCTGCCGGTTGCTGACGTCCACCTGGCTGCCGTCCTCCAGCTCGAGGTTGTAGTAGCGGAAGCAGGTTTTGGCGTAGATGTAGTAGAAGCCCGCCTCCTCCACCAGCAGCTTGCCCTTCTGGTAGCCCATCTTGTTGCGGTATCCGTGCAGCTCGTCCCAGTCGATGGTGACGGCTTTGGGCTCGCCTTCTAGACGGAGAGAAGAGCAAACTTTGGTTCATCTTTTCAGGTGTTGGTCGATCACTTGCATATTAGTGAGGCTAACTAAGGGGACATGTTAATGGACAAGCTTTTAAAGGTGTGTTACTAAGGTAAAATAACTAATACAAATGATGTTGCAATTGATGATACAGTGTGATTAAAGGGAATATAATTGTGGTGTAATTATTTAAGATGATCTGTTCCCAACAATACGTTGTTATTAAGTCTGTAGAATACGTTTTGTAGGCCGGGACTTCTCTGCAGCTCCACAATTCAATTCAGATATTTATATACACTAACTTTACTAAATATTGAGCTTACTGCAATTTGGATATTGCATTCACATTACAATAACATTTTTAATTACCTGTGCAGCCCTAATGAAGCTCAGCGCAACGTCAACCAGGAAGACCGTCTTTACTCATTCATTTACTGTCCATGTAACTACTCTCTCTCCTCTCAGTAAGTGATCGGGGGCGTCACTCCCCAGCTTAACCAATCACTTCGCTCTATTCTCACAAGCCTATCAAAGCGCTCCGCTAACCCTTTTTAAATCTGCTCTCCCCTCTGACAGCTGTCATTTCAGGTGACTCGACGCAACCCCCCTCCCCCCCTTTTCACCTCCTGTCCTTCTGAATCCAGGGTCAAGCTAAGCCCCTCCCCTTCAGGCCGACCCCAACTATCCATTCACCACCACCAGGGTCAAGCTAAGCCCCTCCCCTTCAGACCGACCCCAACCATCCATTCACCACCACCAGGGTCAAGCTAAGCCCCTCCCCTTCAGGCCGACCCCAACTATCCATTCACCACCACCAGGGTCAAGCTAAGCCCCTCCCCTTCAGACCGAACCCAACTATCCATTCACCACCACCAGGGTCAAGCTAAGGCCCTCCCCTTTCAGACCGACCCCAACTATCCATTCACCACCACCAGGGTCAAGCTAAGCCCCTCCCCTTCAGACCGACCCCAACTATCCATTCACCACCACCAGGGTCAAGCTAAGCCCCTCCCCTTCAGACCGACCCCAACTATCCATTCACCACCACCAGGGTCAAGCTAAGCCCCTCCCCTTCAGACCGACCCCAACTATCCATTCACCACCACCAGGGTCAAGCTAAGCCACTCCCCTTCAGACCGACCCCAACCATCCATTCACCACCACCAGGGTCAAGCTAAGCCACTCCCCTTCAGACCGACCCCAACCATCCATTCACCAGGGTCTAGACCCCGGGGGGGTTCATTGGATCGGTTCTCCCCTCCCGAATGATACTCCTGCATAACGGGGCCTAATCGCCAAAACTCCATTACATTCATTTGTGTATTCCTGGCAATAAATATGTGTTCTTATCAAAACCGTCTCTCCTGATTGAACTGGTGTCGTTTCCATATCTCTAGTGTCTTTGTTAACTTCTCCAGTCAAATTATATCTGCATCAGTCCTTTGTATACCTCCTTTGTGCAGCCATTTACAATAAGAGTTCTTTCTTTAATGCACCATGTGATTAATCCACTACTTTAGCAGCAACTAACAATAAGGTGTGGTGAAAGCAATGCAACACAAACACGCTGGATTAAGAAGGTTGGCTGAGATATTTCAAATTCCACAGCCTAAATATTACTATATTAATCACTTGTGTAAAGTTATTTAATATATATTTGACATGTTTACATGTAAAAGTAATGTGAATGGAGTTGGCATTTTACACAAATGAAAAACTCTATCTGTATAACTTTTTGGTACACTAATATTGGCACTAGTTTAGTGATTTTAAAATGCAACTCAGCTCTATATCACAAGCTTCCTAAATATAAAGGTTGAAGGGGTTAAATGGTCTATTAAACTGTTACTATAAGTAATACAATAAAGTGCATACATGGACACATGTGTTGTAATAATGCAGTTTAGAGAAAGTATCACATATTCTAACTAGCGGTGATCCTTTAGTTGAACTTTTTTGTCATTGTTAAGTTAGATATTTTGACCATATTATTACTTTAAATCTACTTTTAAACAAGTAATATGTCAGCAAAATCAGAGTTCCCGTTAAAATACTTTTTGCCGGTCAAAATGTCCGTTAAAGTTTAAATCTTCTGACAAAATTAGAAAAGTTCCGGTCAAAGGTCTTCTTTGTTATTTATTGAGCTTTAAAACAAATCGATATGATTCGATATTAAACTAATTATAGTAGATTAACTACATTATTCAAAAGTGAACAGTAACTAACAATAACACGGGAATAATAACCAGCCCGTCAGTCTCATGCAGCTCGCGGATCCAGAGTGACCCGACAGTGAAACTAAACGTATCTATAACTAGTTACGGTAGTTTGAGAGGTCATTAAAATAGCTACGTGTCGTGACTCGTGTGATTTTCTAACTGCAGTGTTTTGTTCGCTCACGCTGCGTGTGATCATGCAGAGCTGCGTGTCGACTCGTCAGCAGCAGCTGATCTCTCTCTCGTCAGATTAGACTCGCGTTTCTGTCCATATCGATCAGATCTATCTAGTTCTAGCTAATGATAGGACGACCTGCTTATTAGAAGACACCTCAACAATAAGTGTTGCTATGCAACTGGGTGAGGCCGCAAAGTATAGCGCAGCGTTATGCATTAGTTTACATGCCCACCGGAACCTCGAGGCATTACCAACAGATCAACGCACAATCAACCATCCAGGACATCTCTTTCTCCACGTGTTAGACATTAGAATGGACTCTTCTTGTCTGTCACACACTCTTCTGTCTGTCACACACTCTTCTTGTCTGTCACACACTCTTCTTGTCTGTCACACACTCTTCCTGTCGGTCACACACTCTTCTGTCTGTCACACACTCTTCTGTCTGTCACACACTCTTCTGTCTGTCACACACTCTCTGTCTGTCACACACTCTTCTGTCTGTCACACACTCTTCTGTCTGTCACACACTCTTCTTGTCTGTCACACACTCTTCTTGTCTGTCACACACTCTTCTTGTCTGTCACACACTCTTCCTGTCGGTCACACACTCTTCTGTCTGTCACACACTCTTCTGTCTGTCACACACTCTTCTGTCTGTCACACACTCTTCTGTCTGTCACACACTCTTCTGTCTGTCACACACTCTTCTGTCTGTCACACACTCTTCTGTCTGTCACACACTCTTCTGTCTGTCACACACTCTTCTGTCTGGCACACACTCTTCTGTCTGTCACACACTCTTCTGTCTGTCACACACTCTTTTCTGTCCACACACTCTTCTTGTCTGTCACACACTCTTCTTGTCTGTCACACACTCTTCTTGTCTGTCACACACTCTTCTGTCTGTCACACACTCTTCTTGTCTGTCACACACTCTTCTTGTCTGTCACACACTCTTCTAGTCTGTCACACACTCTTCTGTCTGTCACACACTCTTCTGTCTGTCACACACTCTTCTGTCTGTCACACACTCTTCTTGTCTGTCACACACTCTTCTTGTCTGTCACACACTCTTCTGTCTGTCACACACTCTTCTTGTCTGTCACACACTCTTCTTGTCTGTCACACACTCTTCTTGTCTGTCACACACTCTTCTGTCTGTCACACACTCTTCTGTCTGTCACACACTCTTCTTGTCTGTCACACACTCTTCTGTCTGTCACACACTCTTCTTGTCTGTCACACACTCTTCTGTCTGTCACACACTCTTCTGTCTGTCACACACTCTTCTGTCTGTCACACACTCTTCTTGTCTGTCACACACTCTTCTTGTCTGTCACACACTCTTCTTGTCTGTCACACACTCTTCTGTCTGTCACACACTCTTCTGTTTGTCACACACTCTTCTTGTCTGTCACACACTCTTCTTGTCTGTCACACACTCTTCTTGTCTGTCACACACTCTTCTTGTCTGTCACACACTCTTCTTGTCTGTCATATAAGTTGCGCAACTGATGTGGTATTGCGCTAAGGGGTAATTTTTGTGACCGGAGAGATTTAGATTTGCCGGTCATAGTCCAGTAATTACTGGCAACGGGAATTCTGGTCAGCAAAATATAGATGGAAGCTTCAACTGGCAGTTAATCGTTGTAAACATTTAGACATAACTCTGCAAAACTAGTGTGTGTGATTAAATCGTTTTCATTTAGAGAGACTCCACTTCTGTTTAACAAAGCTAACCCCAAACAGAAATGGCTAATTGTGATGGACAGGTAAGTGTTTCTAGTGCATCCCTCCTCTGTTGCTCTCCCTGAGGTTTCTCCCATGTTCCCTTTAAACTGTGGGGTTTCTCCGTTAGTGTTTCCTTGTACAATGTGAGGGTCTGAGGACAGAGGGTCTAAGGACAGAGGGTCTAAGGACAGAGGGTCTCATACTGAAATTCTGAACAATCTGTGTTGTATTAGCTGTAAAGTGTCTCTACTGTAGGCTATTTTACATGTACAGCACTTTGGCTCGAGCAAAATTGTTTATAAATGTGCTATATCAATAAAACTTGATTTGATTAATTACAGGATGTTAGTTAGACTCACTCTTGGAGAACTCCTGGTGTGCTTTGATTGGTAGATGCGCTGATGGCAGACTCTCTTTTGGATTTTTGCAGCGTCCTTTTTTCCTTGTGTCTCTCAGAGCGTCCAGCACCGGCTCCGTCTGCACTTCCTGCAGAACAGAAAGAGAACCTCATTTAACAAACGCTGACACGTGGAGGCCAAACAACATTACTGGTGTCTTTACTGTGTAGCTGTGTGTGTGAGGAGTCGCACAATTTGAAATGTATACACACACACACACACACACACACACACACACACACACACACAGCTAAAGAGACATCAGTGATTAACCCTCAACAGATTTATTTTTCACTACAGCTCTGTTTGGTTGTCTCTTTTAAAGGTCACCTATTATGCAAAATCCACTTCTCCATGTCTCTTCTACATCAACATGTGTCCCCTCTTCTTCATGTCTCTTCTACATCAACATGTGTCCCCTCTTCTTCATGTCTCCTCTACATCAACATGTGTCCCCTCTTCTTCATGTCTCTTCTACATCAACATGTGTCCCCTCTTCTTCATGTCTCTTCTACATCAACATGTGTCCCCTCTTCTTCATGTCTCTTCTACATCAACATGTGTCCCCTCTTCTTCATGTCTCTTCTACATCAACATGTGTCCCCTCTTCTTCATGTCTCTCTACATCAACATGTGTCCCCTCTTCTTCATGTCTCTTCTACATCAACATGTGTCCCCTCTTCTTCATGTCTCTTCTACATCAACATGTGTCCCCTCTTCTTCATGTCTCTTCTACATCAACATGTGTCCCCTCTTCTTCATGTCTCTTCTACATCAACATGTGTCCCCTCTTCTTCATGTCTCTTCTACATCAGCATGTGTCCCCTCTTCTTCATGTCTCTTCTACATCAACATGTGTCCCCTCTTCTTCATGTCTCTTCTACATCAACATGTGTCCCCTCTTCTTCATGTCTCTTCTACATCAACATGTGTCCCCTCTTCTTCATGTCTCTTCTACATCAACATGTGTCCCCTCTTCTTCATGTCTCTTCTACATCAACATGTGTCCCCTCTTCTTCATGTCTCTTCTACATCAGCATGTGTCCCCTCTTCTTCATGTCTCTTCTACATCAACATGTGTCCCCTCTGTGGAAAGAGACTCTGAAAGTTTCAGGAACAAAGATTCTCTTTCTTTTTGATCCATTTCTATAAAAACCTGTCTGAAAATGAGCTGATCAGATTTTGGCCACTTTGTGATGTCATAACGATGTGTTGGCTTGTGTAACCATTAGCCAATCAGCAACCAAGGACCTTTAAAGCAGGTCAGAGTTGTATTCGTCCTCTCTGCTCTCTTCTTATTTCAGCCGTGGTTGTTCTCGGCCTCCTGGTGAGTGTGACCTTTCAGATGCACTTCTCATGAATGGCCGTCTCTGGAGTGCGTTCATCCGCCACGCGGTGTCTGAGCCGGGCTGTCACCCTCAGGCAAGACGGAGCACATACACTCGGGGAAAACATGGTTTCCAAGCACGTAAACAGTTCCTGCACCAAGAGATTAAAATACCAGCCGCCTCTATCTACCATCGAACCCTCACACAACATCGACATTTGGCTTTCACACAACAATGAAGAGATTAGTACATCTTCATTCAAGTGTGCATGCTTCTGCAACATATACAAACGAGTGTGGTTCATTGCAGTGAAGGGAGATCATTATGGACACCCCACTGATGAAGCCTTTATTATATCCTGAGTGTGTTATGGTGTCTCTGTAATTAACCATGATCTCCTTGCACCGTCATGTCACCCTAACTCTGAGCCAACTCTTACAACAACACACACACAGGGAAAGTTATGATGGAGACACACCACTTTAGAGACAACCCACACAGCGCCTCGGAGCACAAACACTTCTGAATTAGCACGGTGTTGCAATAGTGCACCTGTGCTAATATTACCGTGAAGTATTTATACACAAACCTCAAAGAATCCAGACACATTTGCACGTCTCAGACTAAGATTAGCACTCTCCTTGCTTTCCACAAACATGTGTATAGCGCAGTGTCTTGGACCGAGGCGAGAGTAAACACGGTGATTGAGAAGGACCCGACATTGTGGGATCTATCTTGATTTGTGGCGAGACCTCTTTCACCAGATTATTTAGACGAAGGAGCTGCAGCTCGGCAGCGCTCTGATCTGCACGGTGACAACCACCGAGCTGCACGGAGAGAGATGACTGCCGTGAAGAAGCGGCAGAGAAGATGAGAAGCAGACGGGGTGTTGTTCTACTGAAGAACTTTGATTCGCTCGTTCCTCAACGCAGACATTTTGTTCAAACATCAAAGTTCAATCAGGAATCAATGGCTATTACTCTTCCATCACTCCTTTGGAGCGACCTACCTGAGGATATCAGGGCTGTCAGATCTTTTAAAAACTCACTTTTATGCGTCTTATTCTATGTGTGTTACTAATGTTCAGATGCCATTTCATTCGCTTGCTCTCTGTGGGGTAGGGTTAGTATGTGAAAGCAACATACTACATATTACTACTTTCATAATTCCAGTGAATGGTAAAGACTTCCCTCTAGAAGTCTTGGTTCAATCCCACCTCGACACAGCCACACAAATTGCAGTTTCCAGCGTACAGCATTCACTCCAGGATGTGTCCTCTCTGGTGTCCTCTCTGGTTCCCCATGCTGGAAGACCACACTGCATGCAGGCCTGCGATCTGCACTCAGATCAGTCAACATTCCCATTGTGCTGGGGAGCGCTCCTCTAAAACAAAAGCTCCTCTCACACAACGCTCAGGCCACCGGAGCAGATCTGTGTTCAGACCTTCTTGTGATACAGACCTGAGTGTGTGACTCATGATGTTCTCACACACTGACCACAGATCAGGTCCTGTCTCATATCAAAGCGCTGACAGCTGTCCACGGAGGACGGCTCGCTCACAAATCCCCTGACCTGCGAGCGGAGGAGAGACATGTCACCCTGACACCTCATAAAGCCGCGGCCGAGGGGCTAAAGACACAATGAGACACAATGAGAGCCTCAGTCCAACGCGGGCTGGGTGGTTTGTGCAAGAAGCCCACCAGGGGATGCCCGGGGCAAACACAAACACATCATTTCAAAGGATTAAGCGTTATGGGAAACCAAACGCTAGTGAAGCAAAGCAGTCCGTGTTGTTTTACTTCCTGGTTCCTACGGTGTTGCCAAAGAAAGACTTGGTGGGGACTTCCAAAAAAGGGATAAGAAAGAAAATACATGACTTCAACAATTAAGAATTTATATTTTATAACTCCCTCGTGCTACTGCGATCTTTTGGAGGAGTTCTCTGCGGCCGCCGACGCCAGAGAGCGACTCATTCATAGTCGATGCTGTAAACTACTCTGCGCTCAGTGACAGGAAGAGAGCAGCTCCTTTAGGAAAAAGCTTCTTGACCCCATATCAAAATATCAAAGGTGTTGTTGCTGCTGCGGCCTGTGTGACCAGCTGTGGGTTGGTGCTCTGCAGGAGCTGCGGTGTGGAAGGAAAACACAGCCATGGGAAAATCTGGATTCCTGTCAGAGCAATGTTGCAGATGATAGTCGGTTTTGTTTTGCTACTTTAAGGCGAGGAACCGGGTAAATATTGTTTGATTCAACGGTACATGTTGGAGTTATTAAGCTCCTTAACATGTCTTCGTACAGGAGAGTGGAGATAAATCATGATAACACACATAAGGGTGTTTCTAATGTTGTCTACCTGGGTCTGCAGGCGTGTCATAAATCCATCAGAAGTTAGCTTTAGATAACGCCTATCGCACTTATCTTAATATCTACTTTCTAAAGGTTTATACAGAGGGGATAGTTCATACATCATTCATTGCCTTTAGCATGTCAACATTTCTGTTTTAATGGCTGTTGACAGTACTCAGTAATAACAACAGATATCTCAAACCTCACTGTTCAAACGTTGACTCTAATATGTCAAGGAACTGAAGCAATGTTCTCAAAAAGCCTGCAAACTTCCGCATATTTAATAAGACAGTTCCTTATTTGCATATTCAGACAAACAAATAAGAAGAATACAAAGTAACCGTATCAATGTGAGTGATCAACAAGAAGAATAAAAAGGGAATGTTTATATAATGGTTGCATATTGTACCACGTTCACCTGTCTTTTTCTTTTTAAACATAACTCTTTCTGCACGCACTGGACTTCCTCCTCGACAGCAGGAAATACCTGCTCTGCTTCAAAAGAGTCTTAAATCTCGCAACTGATATTATTTATGGCAGCTCTGTTACACCACAGCTTCCTTTTGGGCACGAGCCAAACACAATCAGTCCATCAGGAAAGTCTGTTTTCAGTGAGATCTGAGTGCCGATAATCATAGATCATTTTACAGAGAAGAAGTGCTGATTCAGCTTGAGGGGCTATCAGGCAGGAACACAACCCGACTCACCTGTATGGGTCGGTGAGGAGTCGTGGACAGATCTACCTGCAGACAGAAACACAGAAACACAGGTTAGAGGGTCCGTGTACACAGAAATGCAAACTTATGCAATTCCTAACAGCTCAATTTGTCATGAGGATGTTTCGCTGACAGGTGTGGGCGGGAGGAATATTCCTGTAACCCTAACAGGAAGACAAGTTGTGGGAGTGCGAGGTGAAGTTATTTTCCACATGTCACTCTGCAGCATGAGAAACTCAAAGCGATTTGGGGCATTTGGTTCTTATTTCCAGGGCTGTCGGGTCAGAGTCATTTAAGAAACGCGTTACACGCATACACAACAACAAAAACACCAACACAGCCCTGGTGATGGAGGATTTTAAAAAAGCTCCCGTCAGCACATTCTTATGAGCATCTCCAGGAAGGCGTACAGGTGTTGAGGGGTGAAGTAGTACAGTGCCAAACTCCAGTAAACACACACACAACACACACACACACACACACACCACACCACACACACACACACACACACACACACACACACACACACACACACACACACACACACACACCACACACACACACACACACACACACACACACACACACACACACACACACACACACACACACACACTGACTCATGCTAAAAGTGCTACCATATGACTTTGATTTCAGTAAAAAAAAAAGCTGCGTGGTTAATTATCCAAGAGTCCGTTCTTACTCTGACGAACCAAAGCCGGATCCCACTCATCTCCTCTTGCACTAATCTTATGTTTTTTTAAAATGTGTTTTAGTTCTTAAATAGATGTATGTTGCATTGTGGCGGGGGGTGTGTGTGTCTACAGAAGGTCCAGTTGTGATAGACACGGTCCGGCACTGTCATTACTACACTGTAGCTACTGTGCATATGACACTAAAGCCTTTCAATAACATAACCAGATAAATCCATGCAAGTGTTCAAACACACATACAGCCGTATAATTAAACAACAATGTGATTTCCCTCTGGCTCACAAACTCCGATGTGTTTATGCCAAAGAAATGTAAAACACAAACAGATAGAGAGACGCTCCCCAGGTGAACTCTGCATCCTGACAGAGCGGAGATGTGGTCTTGTTGAAACACGACAATTATTCAACTCCAAAACCGCCAAAAAGTCAAAAAAAACACCGCTGAATCTAAATGTTATTTTACAACATCTCAGACACGCAGCCCTGCAAGAGGCATGACACAAAGCAAGACGTTTTCCGACTGTATCTCTCACTGCTTGATGAAACCCAGACTCCTCCAGAACAGCTTTGCTTACGCTCAGAGGTTTACAATGTATGACACATATAAATTACAGATATAAGCCATGTAAACATGCACAAGAGAAACTGCAGCCCTCAAGTGTTCTGTATTTGGAAAGGCATCTTTGCACAGCAGACGGAGATGCTATCACCACGCTGCAGCTAGGAAATATCTCTGTGAAATAACGAATGCGTGGAAAATGTAAAGAGTGTCTTTTAGAGATGTTATCTGGAGGTCTGGGTGTTTTACAGCAGAGTGTAGCTGCCTGCTGCCTTCAAAGAGACACCAAGAGTGCAGGAAAGCTTGGCGCACAAAACTGCAGAACTGGCTCGATTTTTTTTCTCCACTTGTCTAGATTACACATACTTCCAGGGGAGGGAAGTAACGAAGTACTCAAGTACTGTACTTAAGGACAATTTGAGAGACTTGTACTTTACTTGAGTATTTCCATGTTATGCTACTTTTTACTTTTCCTCCACTACATGTATTTAATACCTTTAGTTACTTCACAGATCTGGATGAATGATGTGAAATCTAATCAAGTGTTGAATCAGACTTTAGTTCCACCTGGAGTAAATCCACCAGCTACCCTGCAGTCTACAAAGCCATTCAGACTAGCTGCTCCTTCACCAGCTACCCTGCATATATATTATTCTGAAATGGACCAATCTGCACAATGACTACTTTTACTGTCGCTACTTTCTCTATATTTTGATGAGAATACTTTTCTACTTTCACTTGAGGAACATTTTTGAATGCAGGACTTTTACTGTAACAGAGTATTCCTACACTCTGGTACTTCTACTGTTACTCAAGTACAAGATCTGAGTACTTCTACTTTTACTCAAGTACAATACCTGAGTACTTCTACTGTTACTAAGTACAAGATCTGAGTACTTCTACTTTTACTCAAGTACAAGATCTGAGTACTTCTACTTTTACTCAAGTACAAGATCTGAGTACTTCTACTGTTACTAAGTACAAGATCTGAGTACTTCTACTTTTACTCAAGTACAAGATCTGAGTACTTCTACTTTTACTCAAGTACAATATCTGAGTACTTCTACTTTTACCCAAATAAGTACTTCACCTCTGCATACTTCTAAGAGCTCACACCGCCTACTTTACACAGAGCAGGAAAACCTATCTGGCACTTTATGGCGTTATAAAGTTGCGCAAAAGTGTCTCGGACAGAGAAGTGTTGACAGTGTGTGCAGATCAATATTTACGCGTCAAACCAAAGTGTGTGTGAGTTGAAAGTGTTGTGGAAATGAACCTCCCGAGCACACGAGTCATGTTGAGCCTACCTCCTGCAGATATCCCGTCAGGTGTAATAGGATCGCCACGCTGGAGGCCACTTGAAGCAATCCCATAACAGCGAGGGTCCCGAAGAGCAGCGGCCGGTAAGTGGGCTCGGATCCCGGGTGGAAGCGGTGCTGCCCGGCCTCCATGTCGCTCCGCAGGTAGCCTCCTCGGTACTCGCTGTGCGTAGCTGCCATGATCCCAGACTCAATGCGAGGAAAAGAGAGAGAGAGCAGGGAGTATAACGAGCGGTGGGTGGGCTGAGAGCGCGTTTCTCTGCAGCCAATCAGAGGCAGGCTCGCGGGTCAGACTGGACCGGTTTCGGATGAGCGCATGCACAGGTGGAGAGAACCTTTATGGCTCCACGCGGGGCAGAACGGGAAGAACAGAACAGAAACTCACTGACACGTGATCCACCCCTTTGTGCGCGAACACACCCCTCCGTGCGCGTCCACACACCCCCGGTGACACACTTCTGCACAGACTGGAATGCAAAATAACTGATGAGCCAAAAATGTACTTACCAATCGGTCACCATTTTACAGCCTGTAAAGTCCAAATTATCATGTTATATTATATATCTAGTGTCTTAATGTCTCTTATGTACATTGCCTGGTTTCTTTAAGTTGCTCCAAACATTTCCCAAATTGGGATCAATAAAGTACTTATCTTCAGATCTATCTATCTATATTAGAATTAATTAAAAACTCAAATTACTGTCATGTTAATTTTGGATTAATGACAAAACTCACAGACTGGAATGTAAAAATAACTGATGAGCCTAAATTAACTCAATACCAATCAGTCATCAGTTTACAGACTGTAGAGAGAAAAAACAATGGGATTGAAGTCCAAATGATCATATATTAGAATTACACTCTAACTCTAATTAACTCGTGTTAATGTTGGGTCAATGACAAAACTCAGACCCACCTCTTCTTCCTGAAGACCTGAGAGATCTGGATGGTTCATCATTTAGCAGGAGGTCAGAAATGTATTTTGGGCCTAAACCATTCAAAGCTTTATAAACCAGCAGCAGTATTTTGAAATCTATTCTTTGACACACAGGAAGCCAGTGTAAAGACTTCAGAACAGGAGTGATGTGATCCACTTTCTTAGTGTTAGTGAGGACTCGAGCAGCAGCGTTCTGAATCAGCTGCAGCTTCCTAATAGACTTTTTAGTGAGACCTGTGAAGACACCATTACAGTAGTCCAGTCTACTGAAGATAAAAGCATGGACAAGTTTTTCCAAATCCTGCTGTGACATTAGTCTTTTAATCCTAGATATGTTCTTTAGGTGATAGTAGGCTGATTTAGGAACTGTTTTAATGTGGCTGTTGAAACTCAGGTCAGAGTCCTGGCTGAGCAACAATTTCCTGACTCTTAACGAGGGCAAGACGGAGGTCATCTTTTTTGGACCACAACCTCCAGCCTCTCAGGTTGATATTCTGGGCTCCCTCCAACTAAACATCCTCCCCTCGGTCATGAACCTTGGCGTGACCTTGACGAACACTTTTAAATTCGATAAGCAGGTCAGCAGCGTAGTCAAATCCTGCTTTTTTAAAATAAGACTATTGGCCAAAACCAAGTCCTATTTATCTTTTAAAGACATGGAAAGGGTCATCAACGCCTTTGTTACCTCAAGGCTGGACTATTGCAACGCTCTGTATGTGGGTATGGACCACGCGTCAATTAAACGCCTGCAGCTGGTCCAAAATGCAGCTGCACGTTTGCTGACTGGCCACAAAAAGCGCGACCACATCACCCCAATTCTGGCTTCACTACACTGGCTTCCAGTTCAGTTCAGAATTGATTTTAAAATCCTTTTATTTGTTTTTAAAGCTCTAAATGGGCTGGCTCCTTCCTACATAACCGAACTCCTCCAGCGCTACACCCCAGCAAGAGTTTTAAGGTCTGCTGACCAGCTGCTGCTGGTAGTGCCGAAGACCAGGCTCAAAACCCGAGGGCACCGAGCCTTCGCAGCAGCTGGCCCGAGGCTCTGGAACACTCTGCCCCTCCATGTGAGGTCGGCCCAGACCCTAGGGGTTTTTAAATCCTCTCTAAAAACACACTTCTTCTCTCAGGCTTTCTAGCTAGAGCGGAGCACGACTTCTGACATTTCCCTGTGTATTGTTTTTATATTTGCTGTTGCAAAATGACTGTCTTTTGTTACTATTGCACTGCAGTAAAGTGTTTTTATTACATGTACAGCACTTTGG
Organism: Harpagifer antarcticus; assembly: GCA_902827135.1. NCBI lineage: Eukaryota > Metazoa > Chordata > Actinopteri > Perciformes > Harpagiferidae > Harpagifer > Harpagifer antarcticus. The sequence goes on along the minus strand of CADEHL010001476.1, from coordinate 16,713 downwards.
CTCGACCAAACATCGTTTTTAAATGTGCTCTATAAATAAAACTTGATTTGATTTGATTTGATTTGAGAGTCCATGACTACACCTAGATTTCTGGCTTTATCTGTTGTTTTGAACATTGCAGACTGAAGCTCAGCGCTAACTTTTATACGTTCTGCCTTGGCTCCAAAAACCATTACCTCAGTTTTATCTTTGTTTAATTGGAGAAAGTTCTGACACATCCAGTCATTGATTTGTTCAATGCACTTACTCAGTGTTTGAATTGGAGCATAGTCTCCTGGTGAAATTGTTACGTAAATGTGTGTATCATCTGCATAGCTATGGTAACTTATGTTGTTGTTCTTCATTATCTGAGCCAGTGGTAGCATGTAGATGTTAAAGAGAAGAGGCCCCAAGATGGAGCCTTGAGGAACCCCACATGTCATATTTGTCAACTCAGATGTGTATTTACCAATAGAAACAAAGTGGTTTCTGTCCTTTAAGTAGGATTCAAACCAATTTAGAACTGTTTCCGAAAGTCCCACCCAGTTTTCCAGTCGGTCTAGTACTATGCTGTGGTCAACAGTGTCAAACGCAGCACTGAGATCTAATAATACTAACACTGAAGTTCTGCGACTGTCTGTGTTTAAGTGGATGTCATTGAAGACCTTTACATGAGCAGTCTCAGTGCTGTGGTTTGGAGGAAAGCCTGACTGGAACACATCGAAACAACTATTTAAATGCAAGACATTACTCAACTGTTGAAAAACAACTTTTTCAATGATGCAAGAAATTAACTTTCGTTTCATTTCATATATTCACAAGTTAAATGAAAATACAGATACAATCATGAGACGTGGTGGAGACATATGGAATAGGACACCTCAATAAGCTATAGGAAGCTTGAGAACAGGGGCATCAATTAAATCAAATAATTCACCAATCTTTATTGATGTGATGCCAAAATATGTTGTTTGACAGCAGCCTCAGATTAAACACATTCCTCTCGGCTGTTTGTAAAGAGTTATCCATGCATGATGTCAACATCCTATAAAAATGTTTTCTAAACTGGAACTTGCTTAAAAGTCCCTGGCAGTCGTTCAGCTTTGCACTCCGTCCCTCATTCCTTTGGAGATAGATTACATCTTTAAAGCTTATTTGTTGGTTTTAAGACTCCTGGAAGATCATCTAATACCTCACACTGCTGGTAGCTGCTATGATGAAAGTCATTTAAAGTCACGCATGTTTACTTGTTGAACATTTATCAGCCCTTTTCATGCCTCAATACGCTGTCTATCGATCGATCCATCTTCCCCCGCTTATCCGTGGTCGGGTCTCGGGGGTAGCAGTTCGACTGCAGTTCGACTGCAGTACCGCTCCCGCTGCTCCGATTCTCCGGCCCATCTCACGCTCCATTGTTCCCTCACTCGAGAACAAGACGCCGAGATACTTGAACTCCTTCACTTGGGGTAAGGACTCATTCCCTACCTGGAGTGGACAGTCCATCGGTTTCCTGCTGAGGACCATGGCCTCAGATTTGGAGGTGCTGATCCTCATCCCAGCCGCTTCACACTCGGTTGCGAACCGATCCAGTGAGTGCTGAAGGTCGCAGACCGATGAAGCCATCAGAACCACATCATCTGCAAAAAGCAGTGGTGCAATCCTTAGTCCACCGAACTTGTGACCCCCCCCCCCCCCCCACGACTACGCCTCGATTGGTGACAAAGCGCAGCCCTGGCGGAGGCCAACCCTCACCGGAAATGGGTCCGACTTACTGCCGAGGAGCCGGACACAGCTCTCGCTTTGGGAGTACAGAGATTGGATGGCCCTGAGTAGAGACCCCCTCACCCCATACTCTCGCAGCACCTCCCACAGTAACTCCCTGGGAACCCGGTCATACACCTTCTCCAAGTCTACAAAACACATGTAGACCGGATAAGCGTACTCCCAAGCCCCCTCCAGGATCCTTGCGAGAGTAAAAAGCTGATCCGTCGTTCCACGACCAGGACGGAATCCGCATTGTTCCTCCTCAATCTGAGGTTCGACAATCGGCCTGACCCTCCTTTCGAGTACCTTAGAGTAAACTTTCCCGGGGAGGCTGAGTAGTGTGATGCCTCTGTAATTGGCACACACCCTCTGATCCCCCTTTTTGAAAAGGGGAACCACCACCCCGGTCTGCCACTCCTTCGGTACTGTTTCCGACTTCCACGCAATGTTGATGAGACGTGTCAACCATGACAGTCCCTCAACACCCAGAGCCTTCAGCATTTCTGGGCGGATCTCATCCACCCCCGGGGCTTTGCCACTGTGGAGTTGCAAAATACGCTGTGCTGACCTTAAAGGTAGTGCGGTCTTTACTCCACGCTGAATTTAGGAAGTTTTAAGTTAAATGTGTGCCACTCAATCGTATCATCTAACTCTTAGCAAGAAAGACAGTAAATGTTGAAGTAATCCTTCAATATCTCCCACATCCTTTAAAGGAGTAATGTGTAAGGCACCATGGAAATAGGGGGCAGCATTTCATCTCTACTACTGGGTTCATACAGTTTTTTAAAAGCAGCCAACTACTAACTAACAGCAGAGTAAGAATACGCAAAAGTAGAGCAAACTCCTGAAACTTGTCTGATAGTCTGACAGTCGATAAGAAAGCTACCTTATAATCTTCCCTTCTTGCGTCTAATGGACATTTAAAGTGGACCTATCATGCTATATTGGAAACATATATTTTAGGGCCATACCTATACAAAACGTGTCTGTGAGTTTTTTTGCTTCAAACACCAAACAGATCACCCGTTGCAGCCACGCCTCATTCTGCTCAAACCCCTCTATTGCAGCCCTGTTAGAGAAACACGGATTTTGGGTCCTTAGCTTAAAAAAAAAAAAAAAGAGGAGGCGGAGCTAATGCCTGATCAGAATTCTACCGGAGAGAAAGTTAAATTCTGCTGTGATAAAACACCATCCTGTTCTAAAACACATCAAGGATTATTTCTGAAACAGTCTGGAGCTCAAATGCTTTTTCTCTTTATCACAAGGTGAGTTCCTTTTTTATTTCCTGCTTTTTAAACATGTGCTCTCCAGTACAGGTTAGCTCTGAGTGTTAGCGATGCTAATGTAAACAAAGACGAGAGTAGGTCCAAAACACGTCAGGCATTGTTTCTGATAGCAACTTTCTGTGGGTTCACTGCCGATTTGACGTCATTTCGGCAGCAAATCTGTATCCGCTCGTTGTACCCCGTTTTTAAAAGATTTGGGTGCGGAGGAAAATAGGGTTTTATTTTCTGACACTGCGTGAGTTCCCCGACGCACCGGGGACACATTGATGTAGAAAATACATCACAAAGTGCATTTTGCATGATAGGTCCCCTTTAAGTCGACCCTCGGTGTGTTTACTTAATCTAATGTGGCAGGAAAGAGAAAACAACCCGTACATAACTTTACATTTTCTCCACAAGAAATGAAATGCAGAAGTAGAGCGAGCTGCAGTCTCCTCGAGAAGGACCTTCAGACAAATTATAAATAACACATTTATACAACTTGTGCTTTCTGTGATCACTATTCATGTTCATGCTTACCATGAAATATCCTCTTCCAATGTAAGGAATGGAGGACAACGTTCAAAGTGTTTGTTCTGTCAAAAAATCTATTCACAACTTGACCTAAGTTAAAATATGGCTTCAGTAGTCTGCACGACAAAGAGATAATTGTCTGCTTCAAAACGTCTGATCACTGATTAAAATTCATAAAATTGTCTTTGTACTGTTTTTAGAAACGTCATTGGGAAAACCAAAGAAGTCTGAACAAAAATGTGCTATACGTATCTACATGATGGGATTTGGACCATATGAAACCGTCCCACTCGACAGTCTTTGCACATCAGTGATGCTCTAAAAAGCGGAAATCACCTTTTACAAGATTTAAGCCAATGTTAAGGATTCTGACAAAACACATTGGACTTGTTCTCGTGCATACACTTCCTAAAACTCCAAGAAATAGCTTTGGTTTTATTCCAAAACAACAGATGCTATAACTTAATTTGTGGTTGTCTTTTTGTGTATGAGACACGGAACACAGATGACAACAAACCTGGATTTCCACTATTACAGCAATCTCAGAAACTAACGCAAAGCCTTAAAACACGGCCGTCATTGTGAGTCAGTTCTGTGTGTGTGTGTGTGTGTGTGTGTGTGTGTGTGTGTGTGTGTGTGTGTGTGTTTGACCACCAAACAGGCCTTCCTACGTGAACACAATGATGTCACTTCCTCTGACCTTGAGTTATCCTCTCCTGCGTTGAAACGGCGTGTTACCACAGTGTTAGACTTTAGTTAAGATGAGAGCATTGTTTTCATGAGGTTACACCTTTAAACGCCTTATTCAGTATCAACAGAGATTACCCGCAGTGTGAACAATGAACAGAGACTTTCGTCTGTCACGATGGCCTGATGCATGTTTGTTTAATGACGTGAATTAATCAGTCGTTATGTCTCATCTGTTCACCTGGAAATAATAGTTTTTTCTTCCTCCTTGAATAATTATATTTACTTGTTTGCAGCCACAAGTCTTTTCTTGCCAGGAGTTCAATGAAACCTCACTGATGTCTGACACTAACGCCTCAGTTCCCCTGCCTGGTTCGGTTTAACTCAACACCACTAGACTCAACTCGACTTAATTCTGGTACCAGGTTCAATATTTTAATTTAGGTTTATTACTACAGATAGCTGTTACTTCAACTATTCTCTACTCTTTAAAGTAGAGACACTACATACTGATATACACCTGAACATCAGCAGGAGAGGACTCTTTAAAGTAGAGACACTACATACTGATATACACCTGAACATCAGCAGGAGAGGACTCTTTAAAGTAGAGACACTACATACTGATATACACCTGAACATCAGCAGGAGAGGACTCTTTAAAGTAGAGACACTACATACTGATATACACCTGAACATCAGCAGGAGAGGACTCTTTAAAGTAGAGACACTACATACTGATATACACCTGAACATCAGCAGGAGAGGACTCTTTAAAGTAGAGACACTACATACTGATATACACCTGAACATCAGCAGGAGAGGACTCTTTAAAGTAGAGACACTACATCCTGATATACACCTGAACATCAGCAGGAGAGGACTCTTTAAAGTAGAGACACTACACACTGATATACACCTGAACATCAGCAGGAGAGGACTCTTTAAAGTAGAGACACTACATACTGATATACACCTGAACATCAGCAGGAGAGGACTCTTTAAAGTAGAGACACTACATACTGATATACACCTGAACATCAGCAGGAGAGGACTCTTTAAAGTAGAGACACTACATACTGATATACACCTGAACATCAGCAGGAGAGGACTCTTTAAAGTAGAGACACTACATACTGATATACACCTGAACATCAGCAGGAGAGGACTCTTTAAAGTAGAGACACTACACACTGATATACACCTGAACATCAGCAGGAGAGGACTCTTTAAAGTAGAGACACTACATACTGATATACACCTGAACATCTGCAGAGTAGGGCCCCTTTAAGGGGAAGATCCTTCTCTTGGAGTTTCACCTTTCACAATACAACAATTGTATCCAACTATGAATAAAATGTCTAAATGCAGCTTTAAATAACTCAGTGTGTGCATGCTTCAGCTAAGTCCCTAAAATAACAGCATGATGCTATTAATTCCTTCGCATCTATATTTTGCCTCCAAAATAACGTGCACGGCAAGGTTTACAGTAAGTGCCCACAGACGTGCAGTGGTCACACATCGTGGCTGTTGCATCTAAACACGGCAGAGTGACCCCCCTCACCTCTCATTTTCCCTCTCTGCCAGCAGAAATAAAGCCCATGTTTCACCAGATATGTCAGGCAGCAGCAGTGACAATGGAGAGGAGGGGGCGGCTGTAGTAGCTCTGTGATTTTGCGAAATCCGAGCGAAACATTTCTGGTTGCCAGAGGAGTTCATGGGAGAAAGCTGGCTTTTTTATTTGGACCCTCTCCCCCCTTTAAACCATCAAACCTCATGGAGCTACAATCATTTAATACTCCGTCATTACGGGCATTCATAAAACCACACACATGATTTTGGTTATGTTGTAGTACGACCACATTCCCCTCCTTACTATTACCACGCCTGTATAGAACCGCCTCTGTTGGTGTATTATTCTGACTTATAACCAGAGTTAATGCTTAGCCAGGGGTTTGTGCTGTCCATGTTTTGGAGCGTTTCTTCCCCAGGTGACTTTCTGAACTCGTGCACTTGGCTGGCCGTGTCGCGGTCTTGGCCTCGGCTCTTGATGTGGTTCGAAGAAGTGCTCAGAGGTTGCTAATACACCATGAGAAAACTGTGTTTGGCTGTGGGTTTCCTGTGCCCTCAGCAATTTCCTCAAGGAGTCAGGGGCTGCAGCAGGAAAGAGAGTGAAGGCCAGGTGTTAGGGCGATATTTCAGATGAACATGTGATTGTTCAGGATGTATCACACTTCTAGAGATATTAGAAAGTGAGAGAGTGTTTAGAGTCTATGTGGAGACCGTCTGAACTTTAGACGGTCTCCATGCCCTCGTGTTGTGCTCTGTGCCGCCAGGGAGTGGAACCTGATGCTCTGTCGGAAGATGACACACTGCTAAAAGCCCTGAAGCTGCAGAGAGAGGAAGAAAGGAGGCGAAGCAGGAGAGAACGAGTAAAGCTAAGACAAGTCAAAAGAGACATGCGAAAGTGTCTCTTTAACTGCATGCAAAGATACAACTTGAGCCAGTGTGTTTACCTTTTGCAAGTGACCAGCTCTCGCATCTTTAAAACCATTCGATTATCTCTGGTTTTTAAGAGCATTCCTACTTAACCACTCGGCCCGACGCTGAACTCACATAAACTCTGACGTCAGCAGTTTAGTCGGAGGTATCGGTCGGTCGGGTCAAAGGTGGAGGATCAGACAGACAGACGAGTCACGGTCAGTTTGGTTCTGCCCGGTGCTATTTCAGCTTCAAAGAAACCAAGCCAGGATTCCACTGGATTCAGCCTGTTTGGAAAACCAGAATGGCAGAGATGGATACATGTGCCAAATATGAGGAAATGGTTGCTGCCTGGCACAAAGTCGTGCTCCTGTAGAACCTGATGAAGTGAATCACTAATTCTCCAGATTCCCCACGCCATGGAGGACATCTTTAAAGTATAACATAACACACCCGGGTCTTTCCACTGCTTAGTGTTGCTCCTTTATCTGATGGAGAGGCTGCTTCTGAGGTATGGAGAGCAGAGAACTGTCTCTCTCCACATCCTCTGTGGTGAGAGGGTCACTCAAAGTCTGCAGGCAAACACACACACACACTTGCTCTTACACTACATAGCAACCCTAATGTTTACCACCTCTCTTCCTCCTCTTCCTCCTCTTCACCTCCGTCACATCACACCAGCCTGTGGTTTCATCAAAACGTCGCGTTCGAAGAGAAAATTGAAGTGATGATCAGCCTGAGCAGGGGTATTCCAGACCGTCAGACAGATCTGGTTTCAGCTGGTGTGTGTGTGTGTGTGTGTGTGTGTGTGTGTGTGTGTGTGTGTGTGTGTGTGTGTGTGTGTGTGTGTGTGTGTGTGTGTGTGTGTGTGTGTGTGTGTGTGCAGGGACATGAATTACAATGACACGTGACACCACCAGCAGCAAAGTCGCTTTCACTGCAAGACATTGAAGTAATTATCTGCCTGTTATGGTTAATCATATTAATGCTGATTCTTGGGTTTCCTACCGAGCGGCGGCGGCGGCGCGTGGAGACAAACTATGGGAGGGGTCACATGACACGCCTTCAAAGAGAGGAAGAGGAAGCCCTCTGGGGTGCAGATTCAATTGAGTACTGAAGCAAGACTGCTAAGAAAAGTGTATTCATTAATTAATTAATCAGAAAAATGTGTCATTATTCGAAAAAATAGAAATTAATAAATAGAATAAATTAATATTGAATTAAATACAATTAAATGAAACAAGTACACATCTACAGTATGGTATATATAAATATCAGAATTATTATAAAAGTCTAAGTGAGTGTTTAAAAGTCCTGAAGTAGCAGAAAGAGTGTTGAAGCCCAAATATATATTTTACAATAATAAATTACATTATGAACTGCAGTGATATCGTTTTTAAAGTTATGAGCCGTGTGAAATACTGAGCGATGCATCAATAAAACTAAAGTTTAATAATGCATGCTTTGCCCTTGCTTTCATCCTTTCGTTGCTGACGGTGTAATGTATTGAAGTATTATTAAAACAGCGAGAAGCCGACAAGAAAATGAGCTTCGTGTAAGCCAAACCACTGGAAGTGCTGGAGCATTAATTTAAATTGAGCTAAATCCTTAACAGCTTACTACAAGTACTACAAGTCATTCTGCTGGCCGAGGCGCAGCGTGTGACGGAGCAGGGCGTGTCCGGGGGAAAGGAGCACCTAATCAGTGAAGCATGTGTACATTTGATGAAACTGGACGACCTCTTGATCTTCGTTTCATCTCCAAACCACATTTTTCCTGTGAAGCATTTGTTCCTACATGAGGAGGAGGATGGAGGAGGTGAGGAAGGAAGGATGGAGGAGGAGGAGGAGGAAAAACACAGCATGACATCATCATCAGGAGACTCTCTGATCCAGTTAGCCGTGTCAGGATCTCCCAAACCTCACCCTGCTTCCTCTGTGGGGTCACATCAAATACAATACATACTGTAATACAATACAATACACAGAGGGGGGAGGTAGTGAAGTACAAATACTTTGTTACTGTACTTAAGTACATTTTTCTGGTATCAGTACTTTACTCCACTACTTATTTTTCTGACGACTTTTTACTTTGACTTCTCACATGTTGAACCCAAATACCTGTACTTTCTACTTCTCACATGTTGAACTCAAATACCTGTACTTTCTACTTCTCACATGTTGAACCCAAATACCTGTACTTTCTACTTCTTACATGTTGAACTCAAATACCTGTACTTTCTACTTCTTACATGTTGAACTCAAATACCTGTACTTTCTACTTCTTACATGTTGAACTCAAATACCTGTACTTTCTACTTCTTACATGATGAACTCAAATACCTGTACTTTCTACTTCTCACATGTTGAACTCAAATACCTGTACTTTCTACTTCTCACATGTTGAACTCAAATACCTGTACTTTCTACTTCTCACATGTTGAACACAAATACCTGTACTTTCTACTTCTTACATGTTGAACTCAAATACCTGTACTTTCTACTTCTTACATGTTGAACTCAAATACCTGTACTTTCTACTTCTTACATGTTGAACCCAAATACCTGTACTTTCTACTTCTCACATGTTGAACACAAATACCTGTACTTTCTACTTCTTACATGTGAACTCAAATACCTGTACTTTCTACTTCTCACATGTTGAACTCAAATACCTGTACTTTCTACTTCTTACATGTTGAACTCAAATACCTGTACTTTCTACTTCTTACATGTTGAACTCAAATACCTGTACTTTCTACTTCTCACATGTTGAACTCAAATACCTGTACTTTCTACTTCTCACATGTTGAACTCAAATACCTATACTTTCTACTTCTCACATGTTGAACACAAATACCTGTACTTTCTACTTCTTACATGTTGAACTCAAATACCTGTACTTTCTACTTCTCACATGTTGAACACAAATACCTGTACTTTCTACTTCTCACATGTTGAACTCAAATACCTATACTTTCTACTTCTCACATGTTGAACACAAATACCTGAACTTTCTACTTCTTACATGTTGAACCCAAATACCTGTACTTTCTACTTCTCACATGTTGAACACAAATACCTGTACTTTCTACTTCTCACATGTTGAACACAAATACCTGTACTTTCTACTTCTCACATGTTGAACTCAAATACCTATACTTTCTACTTCTCACATGTTGAACACAAATACCTGTACTTTCTACTTCTCACATGTTGAACTCAAATACCTATACTTTCTACTTCTCACATGTTGAACACAAATACCTGAACTTTCTACTTCTTACATGTTGAACCCAAATACCTGTACTTTCTACTTCTCACATGTTGAACACAAATACCTGTACTTCTACTTCTTACATGTTGAACTCAAATACCTGTACTTTCTACTTCTCACCTGTTGAACTCAAATACCTGTACTTTCTACTTCTTACATGTTTGAACTCAAATACCTGTACTTTCTACTTCTTACATGTTGAACTCAAATACCTGTACTTCTATTCTCACATGTTGAACTCAAATACCTGTACTTTCTACTTCTTACATGTTGAACCCAAATACCTGTACTTTCTACTTCTTACATGTTGAACTCAAATACCTGTACTTTCTACTTCTCACATGTTGAACCCAAATACCTGTACTTTCTACTTCTTACATGTTGAACTCAAATACCTGTACTTTCTACTTCTTACATGTTGAACTCAAATACCTGTACTTTCTACTTCTTACATGTTGAACTCAAATACCTGTACTTTCTACTTCTTACATGTTGAACTCAATACCTGTACTTTCTTCTACTTCTTACATGTTGAACTCAAATACCTGTACTTTCTACTTCTCACATGTTGAACCCAAATACCTGTACTTTCTACTTCTTACATGTTGAACTCAAATACCTGTACTTTCTACTTCTTACATGTTGAACTCAAATACCTGTACTTTCTACTTCTTACATGTTGAACTCTAATACCTGTACTTTCTACTTCTCTCATTTCCCAAACAGCTGGTTCCTTTAGTCTGAATGTGTGTTTGATGCGTGATCATTATTCTTTAGAGTCATTGCGTGCCTATTGATTTGAACACGATCCGTGTATCCATCACTTCCTGGTCTTCTCTAAAGAAGAGGGACCAATGGAAACGTTGTCATGTTGCCGTTGTTCAGCATGGAAACATTCATTAGCTAACAATGACATTATTGTTCTATTGATATAAAGGGAGGTCAGGTACTCTTTAAAGCAGCTGCTAGTTATGGGTACTTTTTACTGAAGTACACTTCAAAGCCTCTTTACTTTTACTTGAGTAAAGAAGTTTAGTCAGTACTTTTAAAGTATTTTAAACACGAGTATCTGTACTTCTACTTGAGTACAGGATGTGTGTACTTTTCACATCTCTCACAATGCAATACAAAGGGCTTTATTGGCATGACCACATTGTAAACAGAGCATTGCTAAAGCATTCGGCCACAAGGCGTTTATAACAGAAGAAAAAGAAACACTAAATGTTCTCATATCAAAGACACCAAACACGCTGTCATCACTCGGAGGGTGTGAGAGAGGAGGAAGCACCCTGAGGTCATCCAGAAAGAGGGTTTGTCAAGATGTTTCCTCACCCATGTGCTTTCTGTTAAACCCTGAAAGTCACGCACACACCTGAGTCAACCATGGCAGTGGGAGGACGAGACACAACAGAGAAGCTCCATGAGGGACGTCTGTTGTTCCTGTGAGTCAGAGAGGCCCTCCACCAATGATCACACATCATTCATAATCAGGCCTGGGGAGTTACGCATTACGAGTAAGGGGGTAACAAAGTTAGGATGGGGACTGCAAAAGAAGACTTAATCAGATAACTCGTCCATCTTTAAAGAGACCTTAGAACCCTCTCTGTGGTGTGTTCTATAGGTGTTAGTGCATGTAAATGGTCTGCAGAGGCTAAAATCCAAAAGGTTATTCCAGAGGGAGGTTCTCTCCCACACACTCCCTCTCCCCCTGCCTGAAATGCCTCCATTGGACTCCTTTCTTTACTTCTGTGACATAGTGACATCACTCGTGCTTTTGTATTACTAGTCTATTGGAAATCAGAAATCCTTTATTCTTCCACAGAAGGGAAATTGACTAAAACACTTTAAAATGAAAAAGGCATATCCACATTCAAAGTAGAAAAAATGTAAAATGCCTGTGACCTAAGACAGTGTTTTTCAAAGTGGGGGCCCCGACCCCCCGGGGGGCCGCCAGGGGACACCAGGGGGGTCACGCAAAGTTTTTTAGATGTAATTAATAACTGCATATCTATCAATCGATGTGTCCTCCTTTGATGCCAAACTTTTAATATTTTTTATTTATTAATATTTGTATTTTATTGTTTTTAAATCTCACGACCGCCCTTCAAGCCAATCAGAATCGAGCTGCCGCTACTGAGAGTGAAACTGAGTATCTGCTCAGCTTCTGGAGCAAGTGAGAGCTAGTGGATATTTCGCTCTGAAGCTGGATGAGAGTACGGATGTAGCAAATATTGATGTTTAATATATGAATATAAATATGTTTATTGATAATATTACTGTTGAATATTATATATAATATTATAAAGACAGAGATCACTTTAAAAATGCTTTAAAAATATGTTTACTGTTGATATGACTGTTTAATATTGTGTTAAGAATGTTCCAGGGGTGCACATCACTTTGTTGCCCTGGTTCTCAAAGGAGCTCCTGGAGAGGTTGCTTGGTGCTCATCCTTAAAATGAAATAAACCGTAACTTTTGAGGGGTCTTGACTTGATTTGCCAGAAACACGGCACTGAACACACGTGCAGAGGTGAACACAGAACACACATGCAGAGGTGAACACAGAACACACACACAGAGGTGAACACTGAACACACATGCAGAGGTGAACACAGAACACACACATGCAGAGGTGAACACAGAACACACATGCAGAGGTGAACACAGAACACACACATGCAGAGGTGAACACAGAACACACATGCAGAGGTGAACACAGAACACACACACAGAGGTGAACACAGAACACACATGCAGAGGTGAACACAGAACACACATGCAGAGGTGAACACAGAGCACACATGCAGAGGTGAACACAGAACACACATGCAGAGGTGAACACAGAACACACACACACAGAGGTGAACACAGAACACACATGCAGAGGTGAACACTGGACACACATGCAAGAGGTGAACACAGAACACACAGAGGTGAACACAGAACACACATGCAGAGGTGAACACAGAACACACACACACAGAGGTGAACACAGAACACACATGCAGAGGTGAACACAGGACACACATGCAGAGGTGAACACTGAACACACATGCAGAGGTGAACACAGGACACACATGCAGAGGTGAACACTGAACACACATGCAGAGGTGAACACAGGACACACATGCAGAGGTGAACACAGGACACACAGAGGTGAACACAGAACACACAGAGGTGAACACACATGCAGAGGTGAACACAGAACACACATGCAGAGGTGAACACAGAGCACACATGCAGAGGTGAACACTGGACACACACACAGAGGTGAACACAGGACACACATGCAGAGGTGAACACTGGACACACACACAGAGGTGAACACAGAACACACATGCAGAGGTGAACACAGAGCACACATGCAGAGGTGAACACAGAGCACACATGCAGAGGTGAACACTGGACACACACAGAGAGGTGAACACAGAACACACATGCAGAGGTGAACACAGAACACACATGCAGAGGTGAACACTGGACACACACACAGAGGTGAACACAGAACACACATGCAGAGGTGAACACAGAGCACACATGCAGAGGTGAACACTGGACACACACAGAGAGGTGAACACAGAACACACATGCAGAGGTGAACACAGAACACACATGCAGAGGTGAACACAGAACACACATGCAGAGGTGAACACAGAACACACATGGAAGGTTGAAAGATGCAGATGTGAACACAGAACACACATGCAGAGGTGAACACAGAAACACAGAGTGAACACAGAACACACAAGAGGTAACACAGAACACACATGCAGAGGTGAACACAGAGACACAGCAGAGGTGAACACAGACACACAGAGGTGAACACAGAACAACATGCAGAGTTGAACACAGAACACACATGCCAGAGGTGAACACAGAACACACACATGCAGACACACATGCAGAGGTGAACACAGAACACACATGAGAGGTGAACACTGAACACCAGAGGTGAACACAGAACACACAGAGGTGAACACAGAACACACATGCAGAGGTGAACACAGAACACACATGCAGAGGTGAACACAGAACACACATGAAGAGGTGAACACTGAACACACAGAGGTGAACACAGAACACACAGAGGTGAACACAGAACACACATGCAGAGGTGAACACAGAACACACATGCAGAGGTGAACACAGAGCACACAGAGGTGAACACAGAACACACAGAGGTGAACACAGAACACACATGCAGAGGTGAACACAGAACACACATGCAGAGGTGAACACAGAACACACACATGCAGAGGTGAACACAGAACACACATGCAGAGGTGAACACTGAACACACACATGCAGAGGTGAACACAGAACACACAGAGGTGAACACAGAACACACATGCAGAGGTGAACACAGAACACACATGCAGAGGTGAACACAGAACACACAGAGGTGAACACAGAACACACATGCAGAGGTGAACACACATGCAGAGGTGAACACAGAACACACGTGCAGAGGTGAAAACAGAACACACACACAGAGGTGAACACAAGACAACATTAGCACGACCAGTAATCCTAAAGCTGTCATCACTTCCCTCCTGACTGTTCTCCTCACTGTCTTCCTCTCTGTCTTCCTCTCTGTCTTCCTCTCCGTCAGACATGGTAGCTGATGATGTAGGCCTACTTCTTCCTCTCTGGTTGAGTCTGCGATTAGCTGCTTGCATCCACAAGTCAACAGCTGGTTTTGGGTCGAAAGTCTCTGTTGTCATCTTAGACAAGTGGATGTAATCAAATAAGTATGTGAACATAACCAATAGCCACCATAGCCAATAACAAATTAATGTAACTTATTTTATTTGTGTTGTTCATTCATATCTTATCTTACCTTAACATTTATTTATTTATGCATATTTTTTTATCTCGATATTTGTGGTTGCTGTCCTGTAGTTTACATTGGAATGATTTCAAACCTGTTTATTCCAATAATTATAAAGGAGAGCCTTGGAAATATGTGTTTACATAAATTGTGACCAAACCGTTTGAACTTTGACTAAAGTGAGTCCTTTCCCTCACTGAGCTGTGGTTATCAGCCTCAGTCTGACTGGAGAGGACTCTCCCTCCACATTATTGGAGAAACATCTTCTTCTTATATCCGTTAGAGCAGCTAACACCAGATTCTAATAACAACTGCACCTTCCCTTTCTCCCTTTCTCCCTCGCTCACTCGCACTTTGGCTGTGAGCTGGGGGCGCCAGATAAGCCAACATCCCCCATTTTCATCACTTACAGCGCCCATCGTACAGCGCAAATGAAACGTGTAACCGGGGTGAAAGGGAGTTACATTTACTTAATTATGAATGTTGTTACATCAAGACCGAACATTAGGATGAGCCCCAACGGTCAAAACTGTTTGTTTCCCTCCCAGAGCTGTCAGCGCAGCGCCTCCACAGATCTGGCGCCCTAGGTGAACATCTATAACGCCAGTGCGACGGGCCCTGAGTTCATATGCAACTCGCAAATGTCTTTCTCTCTCTCTCCTCTCTCCTCTCTCCTCTCTCCTCTCTTCTCCCTTCCAGGGGCGGATCTAGAAGAGGCAAGAGGGTGGCAGGAGAATTTCAGGGGTGGCGTCCCCTGGCAGAAGTATATGCTGATTTAATCGCAGTCATATCAATTAATGTTAACTTGGAAAACCACAATATTAATATTTTAGCTCAATAACATCAGGTGACATTATTGTGGCACATCAGTAAAGCCTTAAATATAAATATATAAGGTGGCAGACATTAATGAATGAATTTTAACTGAACAATACCAGGGGTACCACATCTATGCAGACTGCTGCAATAAGTACATTAATTAACTGTCTCATCGATGTGTGTCTGTATGAATATGATCATATCATTCCTATCAGCTGTCAATCACTGTTATGATTCACATATTCAGTTATTATTAAATAAACTATATTTGTTGGAGGAGATAATGATGAATGTTCCTCAAGATGCTTGCTCACCCTCCTTCAAATTTGAAAGTTCAGCGCCCCACGACTTTACTGCAAACAGTTACAACCTTGACTTTCCATCAGAAAGAACAAACATTAAAGAAGTGACTAACTCATCAGTTAGGGTTAGAAAACGTGTGTTCAGCTAAAACACATCTCTGCAGTTACGATCCAGTGGAGAGTCCTTACCTGCTGGCCGAGTTAAATCAAAGTGGTTACTTTCTGTTGGCTGGCAGTGAAGCTTTACACACCGTCTTATTTGACTTTCTCAGGACTTCAAACCGATTTTTTTGGGGCAGACCACAAAGAAGAAACATATTATACACACGTAAGGTCATCATCTTAACACTTTATTATATATTAAGAACATGTATTAAGCTGTCTGATTAACTCGTCATATCTTCCATCTGTACTCATCATTTAACAACACATTGCAGCAGGGGGGTCCCCGCCAGAGGATACTGCTATATGGGGGTCCTTGGCATGGTACCGTTTGGGAACCCCTGACCTAAGATGTTCAACGACATAATTACTCTGTAGCTATGTTAGTTTGACAGTAACGAACCCTGAACCTTGAACCTGAACCTTGAACCTTGAATATGCTTAATGTCAGGCAATAACAGGAGAGGACGCATATTTAAGATCATTCTGTTTTGTTATTGCAAAAGTATTTGCCACTCCCTTAGACAAGGTTACACATTATGTGTACGGGTAATTATTCCAGAACACACTGTTAACGTCCCCCTCCCACCCCCTCCCACCCCCTCCCACCA